>JANRFK010005987.1:254490-266684 GCA_030068395.1 Apalone spinifera | reverse complement strand
AGCTCCCTTCCAGCCCTAGGAGCACTCACGCTGCGCTGCTTTCCCCCGGCACAGGCCCCAGCCTAACAGACTCCTTCTGCAGGAACAGCAAGACGAAAAATTTTCTTTTCGCTTATGCACATGTGTATGTTGACATGCTATAGGAAGAAGGGTAGGAGAGGCATTTTTCAAATTTATTTTCCTCAAGAAATGAGTACCAGCACCTTTTTTTTTTTATTTAACAAAACAAGCACTCTGTGTGTGTGTGTGTGTGTGTGTGTGTGTGTGTGTGTGTGTGTGTGTGTGTGTGTGTGTGTGTGTGTGTGTGTGTGTGTGTGTGTGTGTGTGTGTGTGTGTGTGTGTATAAAACTTAAGAATTAGCTGACAGGAGCCCTGTATTGAATTACAAAGAAAATTTAAATAAATATTAGATCCACTCAGCTATAATATTAACATGTTCTGACATCTTGTGGCAAGTCGCTTAAGGGACACTGGTTAGCCTTAAAATTTTAATACATTGTCTTACTTTCTTAGGGTATGTCTGCACTGCCATCCTAGTTCGAACGAGGGTGGCTAATGTAGGCATTCAAACTTGCAAATGAAGCCCAGGATTTAAATATCCCGGGCTTTATTTGCATGTTCCCGGGCGCAGCCATTTTTAAATGCCCCGTAGTTCGAACTACATGCTACACGCGGCACGGACTAGGTAGTTCGAATTAAAGCTCCTAATTCGAACTACCGTTACTCCTCCTGCAATGAGGAGTAACAGACATACCCTTACTAACTGCAGAGAGAGAGAGAGAGAGAGGGGCTGTCAAGACGCCTGGGCTCTATCTCAGTTCTGGAAGGGAAGTGAGGTCTTGTGGGTTATAGAAGGGGCAGATACAAATGGGCTCTACATGAAATCAGAACAGTCTTACTGGGTCAGACCAAAGGTCCATCTAGCCCAGTATCCAGTCTTCCAACAGTGGCCAATGGCAGGTGCTTCAGAAGGCAACAACAGAAGAGGCTGTCATCAAATCATCCATCCCCTGTTGCCCAGTCCCAGTTTCTTGTAAACAGAAGTGTAGGGGCACCATTCCTGCCCATTCTGGCTAGTAGCCATTGATGGACCTACCATCCATGAACTTATTTTCTTCTTATTGGAACACTGTTACAGTTTGAGCCTTTCCACTGACACCTGGCAAAGAGTTCCACAGGTTTGACTGTGAAGAAATAATTTGGTGTAAATCTGCTGTCTATAAATTTAATTTAATTCTTGTGTTATGTTAGTGAAGGAGTAAATAACATTTCCTTATTCTATTTTTCCACATCATTTGTGATTTTCTAGATCGCTAACTTATCCCCCTTTCCTTTAGTCATTTATTTTCCAAGCTGAAAAGAAGTCCCAGGTTTATTAATCTCTCCTCATATGGATGCTATTCTTTACTTCTAGTCATTTCTGTTGCCCTTTCTGTACCTTTTCCAAATCCAATACATCTTTTTTTTAGATGGGGTGACCAGATCTGCATACGGTATTCAAGACGTGGGTGTACCATGACTTCTATAGAGGCAATATGATATTTTCTGCCTTATCTATTCCTTTCCTATCCTAATGAAAACTAGAAAGAAAGCTAACAGAATATTGGGAATCATTAGGAAAGACCTAATGATTTATGCGCTTATGCAGGAACCTCTTTCCAACCTGAAACTAGCTAAGGCAGTTCTTTTCACTGCTTTTCTGCCAGATTCGAAGTCTCTACCTCCCTAAAGGGGAATTGCTTTGTAGTCACCTAATGTGGAGCACCCACGGGGACACTACTCTCGAAGAAAGTCAGTTACTATGGCAGTGAGTAACCTCTTCTATGAAATGCAAATCCCAGCAATATTACACTCGTTGCTACTCCTTCCTTCCTCCCTCCCACCCGCCCAGCTTGTAAGAACCTGGCAATGTTTTCATGATGGTCTGAAGATCCCTTAATTACTTGAATGACCAGTTTTTTGTTATTCTTGGTCACCTGCCTCCCTTTTTTTTTTAAATGACAAACTCCCTGCCCAAAAGGCAAAGCTGCAAGCATTCAAACTCTACTGCAGTTAGGGTATGCAGCTTTAAGCAGACTTCAAGTATGAAATCCAGTGGTTCAGACTTGGTACCTACTCACTCTTAAATGGCGCCCAGATGCATGGGATTGTGTTTTAGTAAATCAGAATGCTGGCTTGCACAAGTGTCAATGGGGTGTTGAAAGTAGTAGCTTCCAGAAATTGTAGTGGAGTAAAAAGTAGAATATTTTCTAAAAAAAAATTACTTGAGTAGAAGCCAAAGTATCACAAAAATAAATTACTTGAGTAAAGTACAAATACCGAAAAAATGTATTGGAGTAATGTAACAAAGTATTTCTACTTAGTTATTTTCCACCTCTGGACCCCATCCAGCTAATGAGCAGCTTGATCCTGAAAGCAGATTGACTTGTTCATTGGAATCTCTGGGCCAAGCCTATCTGACCTAACCCAGAGGGTGTCAGAGAGTCAGATCAGGAGTGGGGCTGAGTGCCCCCAGCACACACTGAGATCTACTGCCTTGCTAGAAACTACAGCTAGTGCAAATAAAATCCATGCTCTGGCGGTAGCTGACTAATTGTCCCCGGAATGCTGCTCCTATGCCAAGGCCCTGGACACTGTCTGAGACAAAGCACAAGGAAAATGGAGTCCAGAATACATGGATGGCAGCTTATTCCTCGCTGTGTATAATAACTCAGTGCTCTCCCCAGGCTATGTGCCATTTGATGTGTCACAGCAAGAAATAAGATGGAAACTCATGTAATAAATTGTGTACGAGCTACCCATCTTACCCTGATAATTGCAACTATGGCTGACTGCCAGCAAGCAAACTAGCATCCCCTTCCACCAGTCTCCAAATACTATGGGAAAATACAGCTCTTAGTATATATTCAGAGGGAAAATAAACATAGGTGCCTCTGGAACGGGGGAAATGGAATTCCAAGGGCTATTGTCTTCATAGAATGCATGCTGCCCCTGCCCTGGGAGCTCCGCCGCTAACAACCAGTGCAATTTGGTACAGGGACAATTGCCCTTCCAGGCTTCCCACCTGAGAGTGCTTGGAACTCTCCAAATTGACACTTTGATCTCCACCTGGAACCCACTCAACAGCAAGGGTAGCTTACAAAGCACATTGGTAAAGACACAACCTAATAAGAAGGCTGCTGCATTTCAGCCCAAGTTTCATGCTGTAGTCCCCATGCAGAACATCTTAGTTTATACTTGAGCTCTTAGAGCAGGGCTACTCAACACGCATCCCGTGGATCACATGCGTCCCGTGGCCCATTTGTTTGCAGCCTGCAATGCAGTTTGGGTTTACATGAGGCTCAACACGCCGCCCGTGGGTGGGATCCTTTGAACATGGCCTTCACTAGGAACACGCTCCACAATGGTGAGGCGTCTCCCAGGCGGGGTGAACGTTGAAAGACACAAGCGGATGGGCTGGCTGGAACAGATGAGTACAAGGTGTTGGCATTTCTAACCCCCAGGGAGGAGGTACTAGGAGTGCAGGGGCATTGTGAGAAGTGCTTTGTATTCACGCCCATTGGTGTGAAAGAAGCTATTTGCATATATATGCAACCACACTTAAGTTGCAGCCCTCGGCATGTGCTGTGAGTATCGTTGTGGCCCCTGGGGCTTCCAAAGTTGAGTAGTCCTGTCTTAGAGGGGCAGGATGGTCCAGTGGTTAGGACGCTAGCCATGTGCTGGGCAGTTTCTGGGTTTCTTCCCTGCTGTGTGTTGATGTTGGTTGGTTCTGGGCAGCAGTTCCAGCTCTATGAATTGGTGGGAATTGCATTGCCCTTCCTCACAGTGGAGTTCAGCAGCTATCTTCAAAGGCTGTGAGGTTCTTAGGTGACAAAGAGATGGATAATGTTGCAAAGCCTGCACGTGAAAGGGGAAATCTGGTGGCCAGGTGGAAAGTGCCTCTCTATGGCGGCTGCAGCTCCAGCACAGCTAGGGGAGGGGTGCATGTCCCCCAGCTGGGGCAGGTCCAGATTCGTTTGCTGTCTGTGCTTCTCACCCAGAATGCGAAACTCAGCAAACTATGCACTTCCCCTCGCTCCTTGACGAAGGGGAACAACCAGCAATGTTCCCATATGAATGGGGGTGGGGAGCTTCATCCTGCTTCACCCTCACTAACAGGTGGCTGGGGAGGGTGGGAGGCTTAGTGCTCGGACATTCCTAGACAAGGCGGGGAGGCAGCCCCAGCCATCCCCTTTCACCTGCCTGGTGATTCTGTCTCTCTTCTGTGTAGTTTTATGAGAAGCGATCCCATTCCAGGTACATCCCATTTTTCTGGCACAACCCAAACCCTTGCCTTGCTTTTAGTTAGATTGGAGAAAGATGTATACCCGATTTGGTGGTCCTAGGTCTTACTGGTTAGGAGGAGTTCTTGAACAAACAGACAAGCGAACAAATGCTCTCCAATATATAGTGCAAGCATTGTCCATTGTGCAGGGGAGTGATCCCTAACAGGATCCTCACACGTGGTGCTTGCTTTCTCTTGGCAAGGCCCACCCAAAAGGCTTTGTTCCGTCTGCAGATCATTCAAGAAAAGCTCGGGACCTTCGCCTCAAGAAGCAACTGCTCAGACAGGCCCTATGGTCTAAGCCAGTCCCGAGGCCTTTATCAGGCTGCAGATTTCCCTCAGGCTCTGAGAGCCCTGTTGCCCATTCAAGGGCAGGCACTTTGTCCAAGAGGTGGAGGTGCTGTTCCCCTCTTGGAGGTCTCATAATGCCAAATGAGACTGCTCCAGATATCAGGCTACTCTTCTGCCTCCCCCAGGAACATGAACCAGCCAGAGGCTAGCACCAGCATGCAGAATGGCACAAGTACCTCTGACCCTTGTCTGGTATCAAATAGGGAGCTCAGAAACCTTATACTATCAACTCCAGTTCCGCCATCTGTTGAGTCAAGTCTGATATGAGTGATAGTTGTAGCGATTGAATCCACAACTCAGGCATAACGTGCAGCTACAGACTTCCTGTGACTTTTGGTCCTAACCTCATCACTGGTCCAAGAACTTCCTAAGGTTGCACAGTCACTCACTCCTCAAACTGAGTATGTTGCTGAGTTCTTGTGTCTCAGCTCCACACTCCTGTGACAGTTGTGGAAGAGCAAGTACCAGGATTGATGAATGGCACCTGAGTACTTGGAACCTCCTTGAGCCAGTGAAGTTAGTGCTTCCCTGGTGGTGGATGCTTCCCAAGTGGCTTTCATCATCTTCGATGTTGCTGCTCTTGGGCATCCCTGTACCAGCATTCACTTTGGCACCAGCATGCTCAGTACCTGCAGTGCCGCCTTCATCTGAGGCACCACTTCCTGCTTCACCATGATGCAGAGGCAGCGGGATGGAGGGGAGGTGGCTCTGCAGGAGCCAATACGTGCGGGGAGCTGGCTTGAAAGCCAGCTTCCCATATATACTGGCTCCTCGCTGCCTCTGATAGAAAGGCAGGAGTACGGGGGTGGAGGGCAGCTTCGCGGGAGCCAGCTTAAAAGCAACCTTCCCAGGCACTGGCTTCTGTCTCCCACCCCCACCTCCCCCCGTCCTTGCTGCCCCGATACACCCCCTCTTGCTGCCTGTGTATGCGTGTAGTCATTTGGATTAACCAATATGTTGAGGCTTATCGGTTAATCATTTAAACGAATATATGCTAACGGCCTTAGAAGGAATGGGGGAGGGGGAAGGTTTGTATCAGTGCAGCTTCATATACCCAGAGAGAGGCCAATAGCCACACAGTGCAAATGGCACCTGACGGGTATTGCTGGGTAAAATTCCCTGGCTTCAGTTGCTCTGGGCGTGCACACACATGACATGGCTGCATCATGTCTCGAGGAACCACAGTTACAGTAAGTAACTTTTCTTCCTGAGATTTTTAAAATTCCATGGCCATCTAGTTTCAGCACAGAATATGGATTATAGTGCATGTTCAATCCATTTTCAAATGTACTCTTAACTATGAAGTTGCTATCAGGCAGATCCAGAATTCATTTTTTTTCAGATTCCCCTTGTTTCAGTTTGTCATAAGTTTGTGTGTTAAACTTTTAAAGAGTGCTACTTTCACTTTTTATCTTGACCAGGAAGTATTTATAAGTGTAGTTGTCTTCTTTCCTGACTGCAGAATTATGGCTTTTGGGCCACCTAATAAAATGTTTTTAAAGGAGTCCCAATTATTATTCAGTTTTATGTATAAATAACCCTTTCCCCCTAGTTAGTTTTGCTAATCAATGTTTTCAGCTTGTGAAACTGGCCAACTGGCCCTTTTCTAGCACAGAGTGTATGGTGGTATTATTTTCTGTTTGCATATCACAAATCTAATACAGAGGTGTTCTATTTCAACCAATAATTATAGCTGTTCTTTGTAGAATGTCGAACTTGATGATCTAATGGCCTTCAAATGACTATACATGAAAAGTAACCTGTCACTTTCCACTCCACTCCATTATAAGGGCTAGAAAGATGACTTGCTGCTATCTTGATCTTTCCAGGAGACGACCTGATGCGCTGTGTAGATCTTTATAATCAAGCCCAGTCTAAATGGTTTGAAGAAATGGTGACCACCACTCTGGTATGTATCAATATATAGCATGTTGTGTTTCTAATACTGCACTTTGTCTATTTTGCTTTGTGATGAAAGGCCTTCAAGAGAATCTAGCATGGAAGTCACTCTGGGTGCATCTACACAGTATCCTTACCTTGAAATAAGCTACACAATTTTTGCTACACAAATTGCATAGCTTATTCCAATGTTATTTCAAAATAAGGTGCTATTCTGAAACATCCCTTATCCCTCTTGCAATGCAGTTTACAGGGATATTAGAATAGCGAGCCCATCATATTTCGATATAACAGGCTTGCTCTTAAGCTGTGGAATAGCTATTTGTATCCCAAAATAGGTCCGCTGTGTAGACATGGCCTCTATTATCCTTCCATTATTAGCCACAATACAGAAGAGATAACAGACACTGTTGCTCATCCAGTAATATCATTTGGGGAAGCAAAATAAAAACATTTTCTTTGCAGTGTGAGTGTAAAGGGGCAGTAGTTTGAAGCTGCTCAGGTGTTAGAA
The DNA here is from genome assembly GCA_030068395.1 of Apalone spinifera. Classification (NCBI taxonomy): domain Eukaryota; kingdom Metazoa; phylum Chordata; order Testudines; family Trionychidae; genus Apalone; species Apalone spinifera. The sequence continues at coordinate 259,599 of JANRFK010005987.1, read as the reverse complement.
ATGGTGGAAATAGCCCTGGAAAAATGGGGTAGCGGGAAGAGAACAGAGCAGAAAAAGTTGCATGCTAAAATGTGAATACATTTATAAATTAATAAGGTATTTCAATATTTTTTTTATCTCATGGTTTTGCAATTTTAGCAGACAGGTATCCCCAGCACATACATAGCATGAGATAATCATTGGTAATCCTTCTTCTCTGAAGGCATCATATCACAGAACTCTCACTCTTGGGGCTTCCGGGATTAGTCATGTGGGAAATGTCCTGATATTTATGTATTTAAGGCCTTCTGAAGCACCTATAAGTATGGTCTGGGGCTCTTCTCCAGTCCACCTCACATGCTGCAAATGGCAGTACCTCAGGGGCTTTAAAGATTGCCGCTGGTTCCTTTCAAGAATGGAAAATAGGAGTTCTCCTGACAGGCAATTAAAAAGTTGCTATTTTTTTTCAAATACAAAAGAATAGGCCATTCTAGATAAGGTCTAAGTAGTGGAGAACTGAGTGCCCGGTGGCAGAGCCAGCAGTCCACACTCAAAGCCCAATAACTCCCAGGGAAGGGGAGAAAAAGGCAGGTGAGTGAAAATCCTAAGACAGTGGTCGCCAACCTTTTGAACCATAAGATCACTCTTTCAGTTTAAGTGCAATGTAAGATCTACCTCAACCCCAAATACCCTTGCCCGGCTTTCTTCCCCTCCTTCTCTGAAGCCCTGCCCCTGCTTCACCCCTTCTCCAAGGCCTCACCCTGCTCACTCTGTCCTCCTTCCTCCAGAGATGGAGCTAACGCCTGCATTTGGAAAGCAGGATGAGGGACCAGCTGAAGGTAGATAGGTGGGTGGGTTCTGGAATGGCCTAGGGGATACGGTATCAGCATCTGGAACACAGGGTGGTGGACTCAAATCCCCCTGGCCCCCACTCTGCCCACCAAGGTAGTAGCCAGCCAGGCAGCCAGCTGCCCCAGGGATGGAAGTGGCTCCCACATAAGGAAAGCAGGATAAGGGATGTCCTGAGTATAGGGAGGTGGGGTGGGTTCTGGAGTGGCTTAGGGGATAAGGCAGTAGTCACCAACCAGTGGCTCTTAGAGCCTCTGACAGGTGATCCTGATTTGTTTGGCCAAGAGGCTATCAGGTGCTGGCACTTCAGTTGCCCCTCCACTTGCTGTCATGCTGTACCTGCACTCTGCCTTGGAGCTGCCCCTTGGGCGCCTCCTGCTTGCTGTGCAGGGTATGGGAGGGAGAAGAGGGGGGCGCTGATGTTAGGGTGTCTTTCCCCACCCCCACTTCTGTACTCCATCTCCACACAGAGAGAAGGGGATGGAGGTAGCTTGGCAATGCAAATCTGTCACACACTGTGCGTGCCTCGGTCATTCTCACACACACACTGTCCTTCCCCCTCATCTCCTGACCCAACATGTACAGGGGGGGCATTGTTGCTACTTTTACTGCTTGCAAAGTGGGTTATTTTTGGGTTTTGACTGGTCTGTGCATTTCATCATTTTCTTTTCTCTCTCTCACTTAAATTTAATTTTTTGAGTAGTGAGTTCTAAAATGCCTAACCTGTCATGGCTGGCGTAATTATCCCTGTTAAAATTGTGCTCCTGGAAGTGGTTGGCTTGTCACTGCAGCTTCAGAGAAATTCAGTGCAGGGGGTCTCCACATTCTGTCCTTGCTTGAAGATACCAATCCTGCAGCTCCCATTGATCAATAACAGAGAACTATGGCCAGTAGAAGCTGTGGGGTTGGTGCCTCTAGATGAGGGGCAGCACATGGAGCCACTGATGTACATGCCATCTGCTTTCAGGAGTCATGCAGGGACAGGACAGGACTGAGCCTGCCTTAACTCCACTGCTCCATCCCTGGGGTAGCTGCCCAGCTGCTTTGTGGTTAAGGACACCTCTATGCGGCAGTTGAGGGTATAATGTACAGCTTCAACAGAAATACCATGCTGGCTTTGACTGAGCGAGGGCACTTATAAAGAGCAGTGTAGCTGCAGTGACACAGGCAGAAGGACCAGCTACCCCCTCTTGCTCCCCACCCAGACGGGTGATTCCCGTGAGTGCCAGCCGTGGAGAAATGGCTTGTTGCAAGGCACACAAACATGATAAAAAGTTGCATAGTTAGTCAGATACTTCAGTACAAACCACTGAGCCACACAAGCCTTCGAAGTTGGCACCCTGCAAATCAAGGCAACTGGCAGTTCCAAAGCAACCCTCCATTTTAATTCTGGTTCCAGCTATGGAGCATGTGCCACTAAAGCTGGGGAGATTGACACTTGAGCCTCATGAACTTTTTGCTCTGTGAGAAGCAAGGTCACCTCTGACTCTGCCATTGACACCTAAGGAGATCCAGCCTTGAACATGGACTTCCACCAACTGAGTTGTGCCCCTGCCTGCTCACATACAGATTTGTATGGTTCCCAGGCAAATGTCCTATCCCCTAAGCCGCTCTAGAACCCACCCTACCACCTTCAGGGCATCCCAGATACCGTCTTTCTAATGCAGGAGCCAGCTCCATTCCCAGGGCAACTGGTGTTGGCTGCCAGGCCACGGCCTAAATGGGGGTGTGGGTCTGGAGGGACTCAAGTCCACCACCCTGTGCTCCAGCTCCAGAAGCTGATGCCCTATCCCCAAGTTCACTGGAGATCCCACTCCACCTCTCTACCTCCAGCTGGTCCTTTATCCTGCTTTCCTAATACAGAAGCCAGGTCCCATCCCATCCCATCCCAGCTTGGATACATGTACCTGCACTATTTTTTATTCACCTAGTATACGAAAACTAGATATGTAGCCACAACAGCACAAGCAGAAAGATGGGCTAGCTGCACCTAGGCCCTAGCAGAATTGTACTGGGTGGGGAGCAAGAGGGGGTAGCTGGTCCTTCGGTCTGTGTCACTGCAGCTACACTGTTCTTTATAGTGCACTAAGCTCAGTCAAAGCCAGCATGGGTATTTCTGTTGAAGCTGTACATTATACCTTCAGCTTCAGCATAGAGGTGTCCTTAATCACAAAGCAAATCAGCCATGTGATTCTTCTCACAAAGAATTATGTTATGCTTGTAAGAAGCACATGGGATCTTTTTCAGGGGAGAAGGCAATACACTATGTTTATTGAGAATACAGTAGAGAAGCAGTTAGCATATGCTTTATGAAGACACGTACACGTACTCGTGTCCTGCAGATGGTGCATAGTTACCAGTCCATGGTGGCTAAGTCAGTCTCACTAGCCAGGCAAGGCTGACTGAGCGAGGAGTTGGGGTTCCTCTGAGACTCCTCCGAGGCTTGGTTTGCAGGACTGAACCCAGAGTCCCATGACAGGAGTGTCCCTTCTTATACATGTAAGTTTCCATTTGAGTTTTGGTTTTTGCATTAACAAAAGGAAAAACTATGTAGCAATTTAAAGACTTACAAGATGGTTTAATAGGTGATGAGCTTTCATGGACCAGACCCACTTCCTCAGATCATATCCTGGAAGAGAATATACCAAAGGAATTCAATGAAAAAAGTGAACACATTATTAAACTGACAAATCAGATTTAGTAGAGAAGATAGGGAGTGGGAGGGAGGGAATAGCTATTTGAGTCAATGAATGGCTAATCAGGGGTGATAAGTGGGGAAGCTATCTTTGTAATGGGTAAGGTAATTAGCATCTTTGTTAAGGCCCATTTGTAAAGTGTCAAATTTAATCATGAATGAAAGTTCTAAAGTTTCCCTCTGTAGTCTGGTGTGAAAGTCTCTTTGAAGTAAGATGCATATAATAAGGTTGTTAAGACTATGTCCAGGAAAGTTGAAATGAAAACCAAGTAGTTTTTCCTTGTGATGATGTCTGATTGTCTGATTTGTGGGCATTAATTCTTTGGCGAAGTGTCTGAGAAGTGTGTCCGGTATACATAACAGAAGGACACTGTTGGCACATGATGGCATAAATTATATTTCTGGATGAACAGGAATATGTGTCCTTGATCATATAACTGACATGGTTAGGTCCAGTGATGGTGTCACCAGAGTAAATACGTGGACAAAGTTGGCAATGGGGTTTGTTGCAACGGAAAGTTCCAGGGTTGCAGTGTCATGCTGTAGTCATCTGCCCTTAGCAGGTGTGAATCTGTTTTCCAGAGTTATCCTTTGATGGTGATAGTCAGGATTCGCATATGTGTCTCACTCTTGGGGGTGTCTGCCTGTCTCCAGGGTTTGTCAGTGCTGCTAATTCAATTCAGCCTCAAGACACAATGCATGTTTCCTCGTTATCTTCAAAGTTTCCACTTCTTGATTGCCTGGGTGTCTGTGATGGTTTTCACTCACACACACCCTCCATTCACACCAAACAATTGTATAGAGTTTCAGACGATCAGTAGTTACTAGAAGACACAACTTATTCATGAGAGACACAGGGGGTATGTCTACACTACAAAGTTAATTCAAACTAACAGCCGTTAGTTTGAATTAACTTTAATAGGGGCTGTACATACAAACCACTAGTTCGAATTTAAATCGAACTAGCGGAGCACTTAATTCGAACTAGGTAAACCTCATTCTACGAGGAGTAACGCCTAGTTTGAATTAAGTGGTTCAAATTAAGGGCTGTGTAGCCACTTAATTCGAACTAGTTGGAGGCTAGCCCTTCCCAGGTTGCCCTGGTGGCCACTCTGAGCCAAACCAGGGAAACTCTTCTGCCCCCCTCCCGGCCCCGGAGCCCTTAAAGGGGCACGGTCTGGCTACAGTGCTTGTGCTAGTTGCAAGCCTGCCAGCACCCAGCCAGCAGACCCTGCACCTGCCATGGTATGAGCCAGCTGCCTGCTGCCACCCAGCCTTCCGCCTCTTCCCAGGACCAGACTGGCAGCTCCTAGGAGTCTGCCCAGGGCCGCAAGAGGCAGGCGCCTGCCTAGTCTAGTGCGGAGATCGTGGACCTCATCGAGGTTTGGGGGGAGTCCTCCAACATCCATCCACTAGGCACAGGAATGCAGGCATCTAGGGCAGGATAGCTGCCAGCCTGGCCACCAAAGGTCACATGCGAACCCGGGAGCAGGTTTGCATGAAAATCAAGTTGGTCCAGTGAGACCCCCGAGCCTGAGTTTAGAACATAAGAATGGCCGTACTGGGTCAGACCAAAGGTCCATCTA
>JANRFK010005987.1:238732-250216 GCA_030068395.1 Apalone spinifera | reverse complement strand
CCCCCCCCCCGGGCTCCTGACCGTTGGCCCACTGCATTATAAGGGGTTGGTTTGCCTCCTTCTGTGGCACCAGGAATTGGATGGGCTCAGCAGTATATGCTGGACTTGCTTCACTAATGGTCAAAGTCCTATTGCAAAGCCTGTGGTTTCTTGGACCTTACATGTATGGATCCAACTAATTGAGAGGAGAATGTTCTCCTGTGATAGTGGCAAGATGAGCCAGTTGCATGGAGCTCTTGCAGCAGGACATGCTCTGTATTCTGATACATTCTTTTGACAATTTGCTTCTCATTCTGTTCTTTTTAGACAATAGAGCCCGTGGATCAGTTACTTCAGAAAGTGGAACCTGCCAAAGACAGGGAACTGTGGGTAAAAGAACACAAAACCGGAGAGATCAGACCTGTGGACATGGAAATATAGATTGATCCGATAAGTGATATGTGTTGTGTTTGCTGGTTTATCCAGGCTAATGGGTTCTGTAAAGGGTCAGAAGAGGTACAGGACTGGAAAAGGGTTGCTTTGCTACCAGATACTTTGTATTTATTGCCTGTAGGGAGTATCTCTGTCGCATTTGATCGTCGCACCAGTTCCCATTGTGCTATGCCTTAAGTTCCCAACATTCCAGGGTGAAGAAACTAGAGGGGTCTACTCTTCCTGTCAGAGGTTTCCAGCTGCCAATGATGTACTGCCTCCAGGAGAAACAAAGGACCTTGCTTCCTGGTTCAGAGAAAGCTCTGCTCTTTGATGACTGTGTTCTATACCCATCACATGACTCTTTGTGTAGAATGTAAGAATAGCCATGTAGCAAGCCACTGCCATGGAAGCAAATCAGCTATTTGACCATGATGCTGGTATCAAGGAGCTTCTGAACGTGGATCCCAGCACTGCCACTGCTCTGCTGGATGGCCTGGGGCACATCACAAAACTTTTCTGGTCCCACTATTTATAATAAGGGGCTCATGATACCTACCTCATAGGGGTGTTGTGAGGAAACATTGATTTTTGTATAATACTTATTAGCACAACTTCTTGATACTGAATGCAGAGAGGTATGGGCTGTTTCCTAGTGCAGTAAACAAGGCAAATGGGTAGGAGAAAAAGCCCCAGAGGAAAGACACCTGTTCAAACCCTTCTTGTTTTGTACTCCCACTCAGAGAAAAATAGACCCTCCACCATCTCCATTTCTCTTTGAGGCTATTAGAAAGTAAGATTGAAAGGGATCTCTTGCACCATCTGTGACCAGGAAAGACTCAGTTGTGCTACAGCTACCTCATTAATTGTCTCGTTGACTTAAGGGCAGAAAGAGAACACCTGCAATGGAATAAAATCTTCAAGCCCATCTCTTCCTATGCAGTGTGATGTCCAGCACTCTGCTTTCTTCAGGAACTTCTAGCACTCCCTTTGGGAGATAATTTCCCAACCAATAGATCCAGGTTTAAATTGTCCTTCATTTGATTTCCTCAAAATAACTCACATTTTATAGCATCCTCTCTGTCCATCACTCTTTATCTCTTTCCTTGGGATTTGCACCCATCTGATCTTAGCAGACAGTCAGCAGGTCTATTCCAATTGGCAGGGCTCGACAAATCAGGCAGTCGACTCGCCCATGGCGAGTAGATTTTAGTTCGTTGTGGCCGTGCAGCGTGCGCCTCTCCACGGCTGGCGAGCAGAGCTCACCGCCACTTGGTAAGCCCTGCCAATTGGTATAGGTTTTTATACTGCAATCATCACTGTAATAGCTCAGCTCTTTCCAGCAGTGCATTAAGCAGTCCATGTTGTTTGTTCTCTGCCCCCAGAAGGAGAATCATGCATATTTATTAAATACCCCTGTCACTACATATTTGTGTTAGAGAAGGTAAAATCAAAGTAATGTGCCTTGCACTTGGAGGTTAGAAGTGATGAGATTATGAGAGTCATTACTTCCTGGGGGAGTTTATTCCAGAGTCTTGGACTATCCCCTGAGAAATTTCTGTCTCCTGCACAGATAAGCTTTACCATTATTGTTGAGAGCTCCACTGCACCAAAAGTGTGTAGCTGACCATGGGCCTCTTCCTGGAGATTTAATGGTCTTTTAGGGTCCAGGCCATCCAGTGCTTTGAAGATAAGGACCAAGACCATGAAGCTGATTTGAAATTGTATGGGAAGGTTACAGTGTAGAGCATGGAGGACAGGGAGGATATGCCTATGAGAGCTTGTGTTGCTAAGGAGTTGCAGTACTTGGAGTTTCCAAACAGCTGAAGGTTTTGTGGCCAGGCGTATCATTTAGTCCTGCAGTGACAAAGGCACAAATAACTAATGCCAGATTTTCATCTGCCAGGAGCGGAGAGATTTTGCTGAGTGGTGGGGACAGTGTGTGAAGCCTCCCCCTCCCACGGACACCCAGAGCAGAGAGCCACAGGGAGCATTCAGTCACTTAAAGTGATGTGGGGCTGCTCTGATGAGGCTGTCTGCCTTGTTCTTGAGGATCCCAGTCGGATGGCTGCTTTGTTCCAGAGGGTTCCCAGTCCAGCTCCCTCTCTCTGGAAAAAGACTCACCTGCTGCCTGCTGCAGTCAGAGCCACGCTGGGAACTGCAGCCATTGCGTGCTGCAAAAACAGCTGAATGGCAACCAAACAGATAAGGGGCTTTGGCCAGAGAGCTGATTAAAGAACAGGTGAATGGATTGCCTGCAGTGCCTGGAAACAGCTGACCAGTAGCTAATTAGCTACCAATAGCTGATCCTCTCCTGACTGCTGAACACGCTGTCTGCTGTGCACCAGGGCACATCATCCTGCTTTCACCTCTGTGCACTGGAAAAGTCAGTAAAATGTTGGGTAATGTTTTCAAAAGTAACTGGAATTTAGGTGCCTAAGTCTTACTGCAGGTCAATTTGAAAAATGTTGTCTATTAGTACAACAGTGACTTTCTTCCGGTCTTCTTGTACTATCCCAATTTCCAAGGTAAAGTACAAATTAAAACCAATAATTTGGAAAGCTCTCTCAAACTTTTGCATGCAGATAACCAGTTTGGCAGATTTTGTGTAACATCTTCCATAGTTACTGTTGAAATAGAAAATTTGTGATCAGAATAATTATATAAATAAAATAATGCATCATCCCAACTTAATACCAAATTCAGGACATAAATATTTATTGAACACTTCTGCCTTTTCTGCATTTACTAACTTGGAACTGGAAATCAATTGAAATAATTATTTTAACCATATCGACTATAGATTAGTAATGCATCTAGCTTCTCTTAATTACCTGCATTTCTTAACTTGAATTTATATTTATTATTATGAATATATCCCTTTTTATTTGTCAACCTTTTTTGCCTTTTTCACATCCCTTTTTAAGGTAATAGAGGGTTTTATGGGTGTTTTTATTTGCTTTTTAACTGAACAGTCTTTTCTCGTGACTGAAGAATTGTGGATTTTGGGACATGTAGTAAAGCATTCTTAAAAGATTAACTATTTTGATGCAGATTTTTCTGTTTAAGTTTTTTGTCCGCACTTTTGTTCATAATTAATTTTACCTTTTGTAAATTGGCCTGTTTAAAATACTGAGAGAGAGAGTGTGTGTGCGTGCGCGCGCGCCCACACATATTATATAAATAAATACATTTACATATGTATAAATAAATACATTACATAAACTAGTAAGGGTTTGGTTGTGCCAAGAAAAAGGGATGTGCCTGTAATGGGATTGCTTCTCAGAAAGCCTTACAGAAAAGAGACACAATCACCAGGCAGGTGAAACAGGCTGGCTAGAGACATGTCTCCCCTTTTCTGGATTGCCGAAGAGGCCTCCCACCCTGGAGACACCCTTTAGGGAGGGCAGCAGGGGCTGAAGCTACCCCCCCATCCAGATTCATATGGGGACATTGCTGGCTGTTCCCCTTCGCCAAAGAGCATGGGGAAAATGCACAATTTTCTGCGTTCCTCACTCTGGCTGGGGAGCGCAGGAAGCAGTCAAGCGGTGCACTTTGCTCTTGCTACCCGTTTTTGAAAAATACAATCATTTAAAATAAAGCATATACATTTTCCTTTTATTTAAAAAACCCCAGCAACCTTAACTAAAGTTAAGGACCCGAGCAAGGCTGGGTAAATGTGTTAGGGACTCAGATATGAATTTACTATGAGGGCTGCAATACTGTTTTTTTAGAGAATTGTCACCTGTAATTTAAAGAAACTCCAAAGAAGTTTGACTGTGGGCACTAGAAGATCTCCAGTTTATGATTAGTGTATTTGTTTCCACATAAAGGACAATTAGTGAGAATGTCTTAGGATGCTCTTTGTCACATGCCTTTTTTTCATCCCAGAGGTGAGAGACTGTTTTTTTTTTTTTTTCCTAAATTGGAAACAAATGCAGGTATTTTGAGCCATGTTCCTCAGCAATGGGTTCCCAGTCAAGATCACTTGCGTCTTATTTCTTTCTGGTAGCATTAGCTTACCCTAGCTACTGCCTGTCTAGGCATCTTGTGTCCAGCTGACACTCAGTCTTGGGTTTTCAATAGCTGTTTTTCTCAGTTTTATTGTCATCTAGTTCACTAAGGGCAGAGTATTTAATACCATTGTCTAGGCTGAATAGTTTTATATTTTCCCCCTTCATTTCTGCCTCACTGTTCAATTTCATTCACATCTGCTGCATCCATGGCCACAGATACTTCCTTTCTCCTCACAATTGCAATATAATCTGTCCATTTTAACTTCTTTATATTGTCAGCAGCCTGTGCTGGTCTGAGTCATTTACATCCTACAATAGGGTGCTTAATAGTTTGCATGTCGCACACATATAGCCTTTTCCGTCTTCACACAGAATCAGAACAAAATTTGCCTGCCACGCCAGCCTGCCAAGCGTTTTTGGTCAGCCATTTACTGATGCATCTTAATTAAAGCGAACCATCTTTTTAAGACCTATCTTGTTCTTTGAATTACTTCTGGAACCAACCCATTTGCTACTTCCACTTCATTGCTAGCTGGATGTGCCCTGATTTTAACAGAGGTCAGATCTACCTCTCCTGTAATTAACAGACCTCCAGCTGCTCTCTCAGATGAAGAGCTCCCACCAAGGCTGCTGGAAATTTCCCGACCACTCTGAAAGCTCTGAGCTCCACAACCCACATTTCTGTGTAGCCACTCAGCACTCAGGTTCTGTGAGCCTGCAAGAAACTTCCCCCTTAGGACTGTGGCAGCTTGAAAACTCTGGAGCTGCATTTTACAAGGCGAGTGAGGGATTTCAAAAAGGTCATGAAATCATGGCCCGAAATCCTGTAAAAATAACTGTTCTCCCAGAGTCATTTGCTCATATATAGTTCTGCCTGAGTGCACGTCTAGAACAGCTTCCCTGGAACAGCTGTGACTTTGTTTGCAATGAGCACTCTGGCAATCTTCTCTGTTGCTGTGTATAAAAGAGGTAAACATTTGCTTGCTCCCAGGGTTATTGCCACATTGTTTCACTTTACTGTGCAATTTCTCATCGCATGTTCCCCACACCATCCTGTGCATAGCTGTTCTCTGGTAGAAGGTTACATTTCCAACCTGCTAGTTTAACAGCATATCAGATATTTTCAATGGGAATTCTGACTAAGACTTTTGGAGGAAGTTGGGTCTGTGGATTCAAACCAGACTTAGTAATAACTGCTTGGACTGGCTGAGGGATGTACTACCCAAACTCTGCATTGCAGCAAGTTTTTAATACATGGGTAAGATGGACTCTTCCTTCCACATATAAAGACCTGCTCTCCAGAAGTGCTAAGAATTCACAAGTCTCTTGGAAGTAAATGGGAGTTAATAGGTGTTGATAATCTTTGGAAATCATACAACTGATCTACGTGCCAAATAAGGACTTGGACCTAATTAAGGCTTCCCTATAAATAAAAAATCTTGAACTTTCATGTCGCACTCAAAGGTAAGAATCTTAGATACCTACGTGTGAAGGGCTGCAGTGTATTCAGAAAGAATTAGCTTCACCATCTCCTGAAAGACAACCACTCTGCTATCGTGCTGGATTTGAGGGGACCCAGTTACATATTGTGTTTAGAAAAGGCTGTGGGCTCCCTGTAACGTGGCACCTGAACCTTTCCATCAATGAGAACAGCTCTTGAAACTCAAACAGCCCTTGATATACCTGCTGCCTTCTACTTTATACCATAGACACAGAGCTCAGCTTCCATACCCAGAGTGCTCTGCAGTGCTCTGAATCCAGGGTTTGTCAGAGTACGATGGGGAGCTAGCACAGAGGGAGGAGCTTAGAACTCACCGTACCCCCACTGCCACCAGGTGAAGAAAGCACAACCCCCAGAGCCAACAGCAAGAGTGAACTTTTAGATCTCAAACATAGGGAGACACACTGCTTTGTTCACACAGCTGGCTCCCTATCAAGAACCTCACAGATCACAAACACCCCTTAAAGGCGGCAGTCCATGTGGGTAACTGGCAAGTGGAGTAATGTGATCAGAGTGGGTTGCTCATTTAAGACACCAGCTCCTGCATTCTGTACTAGCTGAATATACTCAGTCCTTTTCCAGGAGCCCAGTGGGTCCATCAGCCTCATGTAGTGCATGCGGCTAGCAGCTTTAAGAGCAACATCTACTAAAAGTTCTATTTAAGAAAACACAATTCTCTGTTCAGGGGATCCAGCCATGGGACAAAAATTCAAGAGATCGCGCCAATTCAGCATATGACCAGCATTGGACATTTGAAAGAGAATAGCTACTGGAGCCGGGGAGAGTACCAGCAGGTTTCTTCCCAAACTGATTCAGTGCAACAGCTCTGCTATGAATTATGACCAAGACCATGCTGGGAAGAATTCAAACTACAAGAAATCTTATGTAACCATAGAGGACTGTCCTGCTGTTGTTTCAGCTCCTTTCCACCGTGGCATGTGAGCTGGCTTGCTAAAGCCAAGTGGCTGCATTTGACAGAGGCTTCACTTGGATATTCATACTGAAAATGAGCGCATCTGGCAATAAAGATGTATAACTATCTGCATGCAACTTTAGCTGTAGACAAGTCAAGCTCAAGTCATAAACTTTCTACAAGACTCTGGAAATAGTGATATTAAGGGTACTCTTCCCTTCAGCCCAGTTTTCCTGGGGATTTAGAAGTGCAGTGAAAAAGAAGTCCCCTGATACTCAGTAAGATGGGATTCAGGAGTACAGTGACTCCCTGGTCACTTCTCCAGAGTTCACTGGGATACTGATGTATGGTAATATCCAAAGTTTGCCCATGTTTCTGAGGGAATAGGGATGTCCAGGCTGCTCTATTACTCAGGGTTCCACATACACAAATCCTGTCCAACACACTCTTCACAACTTGGGAGCACTTGCATTCTTCTGGTGACATAATGAGAACATGTTCTTTTTCATTAACATGACCTGTCTTTGGGGGACTTCTCCCCAACTGCTTAACTGTACAATGGTTTAAAGTAGATCTTACTCATAAAGATACATGATTTCTGTTTCTGAATGCCCAGCTCCTCCCTGTTGTTTTAGACATATTTCCACCAGAGTTGTATCCGTTTCTAAGCATTTTGTTTCAGTGTAGCTTTTCAGATGTCTCTGGCATGTTTGTTGTACTGAAGTTCAAAACAAGATTTCATGCTTCGTGGATGCATTTCTGAAAGTGACTGGTTCTCAAACGGCTTCAAGCTGCTGTAGTTGGAATACCAATTACTCTTTTTTGTCCTACACACCATAGACTGCATTAATCCATACTAACATATGTACCTTATTAAAGACCTTGTAAATAACTTCAGGTCAATAGCATAAGAAATATATTTAATCACATTTGAAACAGATTTGAAGCAAATTTAAATTCTCTTAACTTAAGCTGCGCTATTTTTCAGATGCAGTCTGAAAGAAGCTCAGTAGGAATGTAGAAAAAGCTTACTTGTTGTTGAATTCAGATTCCCTGAGCTTTCAGGAATATAATATGAGTAAATTGGCTTCATTGCTACAGATTTTTTAGGTCACTGAACATTGTTTGTTTGAATATCAACTGCAATTCCAGAAAAATACAATTAGTAAGTCCCCCAAATTCTAAGCACCTCTTTAAATTATACCTGCTACAGCAACTCAGTATAAAAATGCATAGACACACCTCATGAACTTCCACAGATCAGGAGCGACCAGTGTATAGATCTCAGCAGTGTTCTCAGGTCCCCTTTCCTGCACCGACACTGTCACTTGCTGTAGATCCAAACTACCTGATGTTACTGCACTGATGATTAATGTCAAGTATGGACATCAGAAATGCTAACCACTGAAATTGAGGGAATAGCAAACTTTTTAGCCATGTTAAAGAGAAGGTCCACCCATTTCCCCTTCCTCTTGCATTAGCCACTGTTTCCTTCTCCTCATCTCTTCGTTGGGTCTCTTCCTTGTTTTGGGACATCCTATGAACCTGCAAGTGCACAGTCATTACAGTGGAAGCTGAGGTCATTCAGGGGCTTCGTCATACTTTCCCCAACAAAAGTTTCAGGGATGGCTTTAAAACAAGCAGATAATGTCACATTATGGCCCTGAATAAAGGCTACTGTGGATCCAAGCATACGCTGTTCTCTGATGAGGTCCCTGTGAATGAGGAGCCTTCCCTCTGGGGCTCTCCCTGTGGCCCAGTGACTCAGCATGTGTATCGGCTGAGGGTTGGGACTGGCATTGGATGAGTATTTCTTGGCGTGTTCAGGTTGGCAAGACGTCACCATCTAGGGTAGTTGCCTTAGTTATACACAGAGAGAACCACATCTTAGAGCGACAGCGTCAATCTGTTCTGCATGGAGCAGGTGGCTTTATCAGACAATTGGAATCTAATCTGTTTTAAATTGCTTGCTTTGTTTTAACAGTCCAAAGGGAGGTAGGAAACCCAGTGAGTAGTTTGGCAGACAGTATAACAGCAGCTGTTCAAAAGTAGAGCAGATCAGTGGTGAGCCATGTTCTAAAGCTGTTTTCTAATAAAATGAAGTTATCTATACAGTCCTTTTACTAAATACTTTCTAAATTTGTAAAGTAACAGTTGTCTTTTGTCAGTATTAATGACCTCTTTTTTAAATGTTTAACCGAATTTTTATATCTTTCCACAGATATTGTCTGAATAGATCCTTAAATAGATGGTATAACACAAGATCTGTGTCTGAATAACAACAGTAAATCTTTAATCAGTGTGAAAATTGTAATAAATTGTCCCATAAAACCCTATGATAGTCATTATGGCTGAAGAAATGAATGCTCAAAAGGTTTAAATGCCAGCTCCTCAGGTGAGTTCATTGGCATAGTTCCACTGAAGTTAGTAGCATGGTGCTGACTTACACCACCTGTAGATCTGGCCCTTAAATGTTGAAAGCATTTTCTATACATAATTTTTCTGTCTTATTGCAAAAAGTTAAAATGTATTTTCCTGCATTATTCTGCAAGTGTATATACACCTTGGTGCTTCATCTCATCCTTCAAATAAATTGTATAGTGATATATTGGCAACTATGGTGTTATATTTATCAAATTGTTATTTCAAATCAAAAGTAGCAATGATTTTCATCACACTGTCATAACAATTATATACGTAGCTGTATCTCCCCAACCTGCTGCTCCAATGAATTTCTGCTCTAAGATGGGATTCATCTGTGGAAAGAGATGGAGGAGGAGAGAGATCTGGGTGTATGAACCATGAACATGATGCAGCTGTGAAAAAGGCAAATGCAATCCTAAGATGTATCCAGCAAAGTATATCCAGTAAAAATAGACTTGCATTGGTAAGACCTCTTCTGGAATACTATGTACAATTTGGGTCTCTAGGTTTAAGAAAGGTTAATTCAAACTGGAACAGGTGCAGAGAAGAGCTACCAGGGCAATCGAGAATGGCTACTTTATCCCATGAGAAAAGGCTAGGCGACATAAGTTGTTCAGCCTAGCAAAATGAAGATTGAGAAGGGGGATCTGATTGCTATCTATAAATACATTGGGAGAGGGGGTAAATGCCAGGGAGGCTGTAGAGTGATTTAAGTTCAAGGATAGGATTGGCACTAGAACAAATAGGAATAATCTGTTTGTGAAGATATTTAGGTTGAAAATTAAAAGAAAGTTTCTAATACAGCTGGATCAACAAAATTTAGTGAGTAGTTTTGTTTGATAGAAAACTATTTGTGAATTTATGTCTAGTTCACCATATAGTTTCATGTGAACCAAAAATGTAAATGTTTCAGTAATAGCAAAATGAATCACGTTTGTTTTGACATTACTAAAGCCTTTGGATTTTTTGGCTTAGAGTCACTCCACATTTTTCATTTTGATTTTTTTTTCAAACAAATTTTTTGACTCTTCAATTTGCCAAATGTCTTGAAAGGTTTTGTTTTCACTTTGACCCAGAATGAAACCTGTTTGAACTTGTCAGCTCTGACATTCCCCAACATGCAACGTGGGCCGTTGAATTGCTGTGTCCCCTTTTACTCACCAGCCGGGGATTCCTTTCACATTACTTTGCTGGTGACCAGCAATCTCCTCCAGGCACACACTGCCACTAGCATGTAAAATCACTCCCAGCTGAATATATGATGCTGTCCCAGCCATGAATTATATATAGGATAACATCTGTGTATTCTTAGTCCCAGACCTTGCATCCCAGAAATGTGTGTCTTAAACGGCTCAATAGACATTCCAAAGGGTAATATTTGTGTGCCAACTTTTGTTATCTTATGTAGCATTTTCCTTAATACTTCAAACATACCAGTTTAGATAAAATAATATAACAAGTTTATTAATTAGAGAAAGATACATTTTAAGTGGTACAGCATAAAAACCATAATTGGTGACTAACAAAAGAGATAAACTTCAATATAATTCCTAAACTTTACCAAAGTTAATAGTTTAAAAATGTGGCTTGCCAGGAGCTGCAATACATTTCACAGGCTGCATCTACTTCTGTGTACTTCAGATATTTATTGAGGTCATGGAGACAGAGTGGAGAGGTGACCAGAGGCCTTTTTCTTCTTCTTATCTCTGACCCTTTATACTAGAAAAGTCTTTTTTGGGTCATGAACTCAGGTAATTCCATTGTGTTTGAGCTGCCAACTGTCCATCAGTTGAATTGTAAATAGAAGTTTAGGGTTGGAAGTGACTTCAGGATATCTAATCCAACCCCCTGCTCCAAGGAGGACCAACCCCAACTTTGTCAAGCTTGACCTTAATGACATCTGAGTAAGTTTATAGCTTTGTCCTTCCCTTGCCGGGGATTGTCCAGTTAAGAAGGTAATAGATCTTTAGCACATGGCTGATGTGTAAGTATGTCTTTGGGAAACTGACTTTTGAGTGTTACCCAAAATTACAACATGTGTCAGTAGCACTCATATAGCAAAATCTTATAATTTTATATATAACTAGCCAATTAGCCCGCCATAAGATGGGATTTTTAGGTCTCTCCTCCACGCTGGTCTTCTATCCTGAGCCTCTGGTCCCTCACTCTCTCTCTCTCTCTCCTCCTCCTCCTATTGCCTCCCCCTCTCTCTCTCAGCT
>JANRFK010005987.1:197986-219480 GCA_030068395.1 Apalone spinifera | reverse complement strand
TCCTAGTATTCTATGATTCTAAGGAGTTCCACACTCTTATTGGTCTGTTACAATATGACTCATATTCAATTTCTGCTTCTTGGGTGAGGAACAGCATTTGTCCTTCCTTGTGTGGATTTGTTCAGCTAGAGTACATACCTCCCCCATCTGCAGGTTGGATCACCATGAACAACACAGATATACACACACACACACGTACACAGAACCATGACCATAGCAAACAATCGGCACGCAAAACCTTAAAATAAATCCAAAAATGTTTCTTCATTAGACATAATTATTCTTCTGAACACAGTAACATTTCAAACTAGAGTACCACATGTCAAAATGCCAATCATGTAAAATGATAAACAAACCTGAAGGAAATATGCCAATATACATATGTCAGAAAAACTGTAGGACAGAGCAGCAAACAAAATACAACTAAATACAGGACTATGTAGCACTTTAAAGACTAACAAGATGGTTTAATAGGTGGTGAGCTTTCGTGGGCCAGACCCACTTCCTCAGATCAGGAAGTGGGTCTGGCCCACGAAAGCTCATCACCTATTAAACCATCTTGTTAGTCTTTAAAGTGCTACATAGTCCTGTATTTTGTTTCAGCTACACCAGTCTAACACGGCTACATTTCTGTCACTAAAATACAACTAATGTGTCATGACCTATGTAAAGGAAACAAACAGTTCTCTTCTTGATTGCACTGAAAGCATGGTAGAAATGTACAGACACAGAGTTGATCTGTGAAATCTGTAGTGTGCATCCACAGGGTCCCATTCCTGAGCAGGGTGCAACTAACTTTTCTTGGTTGCCAGATTCACCGAAAACAATATCCTTCCTCTCTTTTAACCACCATCAAAACTACGAGGACGTGCACCTCCAGATCTACAGGAACACTCAGATTTTGCTTTGATTTCCCATGTGGGATTAAGAGAGAACTTGAGATGGGACAGGCAATTTAACCCATATCAGAAGGGTCAAGGTGGGTGAGACAATCTTCAGCTTTGGGTAAGCTTGGAAACTTGTCTGTGTTGCCAGCAGAAGCCTATCCAATAAAAGCTATGACCTCACCCATCCTGTTTGTCTAATATGCTGGCACCAACATACCTACACTGCCTACCCCACTACAAGAAATTTCCCATTCTTTTTCTACGGTTGCAGGAGCACAGCATGTGGTGAGGAAGAGGGCTCCAAAGGATCCTTTATTATGCTGCCCTTTAAAAGATCTTTTTAAATCTCACTTTCTTCAAAGACTTCCACCGTTGTCTCCCCAGTTGTGACTTCTTCTTCGCTGCTGTCGGACACACTTGCTCTGGCGTGGGGCTTTCGAATAGGGCCTGTTTCTGGACTAACATCTGCTCCCCTCTTCGACAGTGCCTGCTGGAGCTGCATAGCCCAGGGCTCGCTCACTTTCATGCACAACCTGCAATTGGCAAAGTGATGATGCTTTTGCTTCTTTGAGCATTTTTCCAGATATTTGATGTTTTCCCCAAGGAAGCACTGAATGCAGCCAAATGGATGAGCCAGTAGGAAACGGGACCATTGCTTTTGGAGTTCTGCTTTCACCTGTAGAAAAAGAAAACAACCTGACACAAAGTATTCCTGTTTGGTGACTGACACAAGCAAAAGATGGTGGGCTGACAGGAGTGCAGACAGGCTTTTCAGCTGCTCACAGAGAAGTGTAAGAACAAGCAAGCTGCAGTGTCCCAGTCTGACTTAGTATGAGTGCTCTGAGATAAAGTGGACATCAGCCTCCAGGGCCAACTTATACTGGGACTTTCTGATTTACCTGCCAACAAGCGGGTAGTTGGTGAAACAGCTGTTGGGGTGTGGCTGTCTGTCTAAGCAAAGCATATCAAAAAGCAAATCAAATTCTTGCAAAGCATATAAAAAAGCATATCAAATAGTCTACACTGTGGAGCTATTTTGCGATTACCTCAAAATAAACTACTCAGTTTGCGTGGTGCAAATTGTGTAGCTTATTTCGAAGTAAGGGTGCTGTCTAGACACACCCTTCGCAGATTTCAGAAGTGTTACAGGTTACTATGACTTAGAGTTGTAAAACTGCATACTTGGATCAGTCCAAGCCAATCTCTGTTCCATTCATGGGAGCAACAGTGACTCCTGTGTTTTATCCTGAAGCACTTCTGGGAATGGTTTTGTTTTGCAGTGCCTAGTACCACTGGGGATTGCTAGAGGATTTTGCAATTGGGCCCCAGGTAGTCCTGGGGCCAGGGAATTGATGGCTGGGCAGATCTGTATGAGTTGTACACTCTGGTCTGTGGTTTGTAGAGTACAGCTAATCCAAACCCTGAATAAATTTTTCCTGTGTATCCATGTAAAAAAGGAACAAATTAATACTTGTCACATTGTCACTTGAGTGTTTGACTTTGTTACTTTAATAATGTTCTTTCAAGGTAGATTTTGGATTTATAATTACAGATAATGATGCCTGATGTTTAGGTTGCCTAACACCTCCTGCTTTCAGTTGCCTGTGCTAAACTTTAACTTTCTGGGCAGCAGTCTGCTTCAGGCTGAATCATTATAGGAAGTATCAGCATTAGTGGTTAAAGAGTGTATGACAAGATTTGGAAAAATGCATTATTTTTCAATGCTAATGGAATATGAATAAGCATTTTTTCAAGAGATCCCTTGGTGCTTCCATACTTTGGAGTAGGGACTTGAAATTGGCAGGTGTCAGAGATCTGCCTTTTACACTTCTGAAAAAAAATGCCCAATTTTGCCAAGTTATGAGCTTTTGGAAAGCCTTAGTTTGCACATGCTCATTAGCCTTTTTTGGGAATTTGGCAGTTTGGGAATTATGTGAAGATTCTATCTGTACTTGACATCCTCCAGCCTCTGCGTTTCCAATGGATTACATCTTCCCTTTGGTCAAGCAATCATGGTGCATCATGAGAACACCATGGCCACGATGTACCACAGTGGATAAAAGCCAGCCAGGAAGCCTAGCCCGCAAAACAGAGAGGGAGACTGAGACACTCAAATTTCAGTTCCCATGAGGCACTGTGATCACTCAGGCAGAAATAATTCAATATGGAAATGAGCCAACAAGCCAAAACGTTTAGTTTAGATAAAAAATGTCAAAATAAAATGTTCCAACATTTCTGAATCAAACATTTTTTGAACTTGCTGTTCTGTGGAAAAAAAAAATCAATATTTTGACTTTTCATCTCTGTTTGGAACTAAACAGTTTCAATATAGTATAATTTCCTGCAGGATGGAAATTCTGATGTTTGCTTCTTAAAGCTCAAACTGAAATTTTTTATGCTTGACCTCTGGGTAAGGTTGATTATTTTGAGAGTATGAGCAAAAATTGTTCAGTTATTTCTAAGATTACATAGTTTTCACGAAAGTTAGTCTTGATAACATTAAACATTTTTTTCAGCTGTTTTTATGAACTGCTATTGCACCTCCATGCTGTAGAATGGAAAAAACTGAAATGCTTGGGTGTGGAAAAATCTGTGATCAGAGCATTGTCTTTCACTGTTCCCATAAAATCTTTCCAGTTTTGGCCAAATTAATACTGCACTATAAAATTTGTTTAGGATTTTTCCCTTAATTCTATAAAGATCACACATGTCTCCAGGCCTTACTAAACCTTCTAGATTGCATGGATGCCTTATGCAGATAACTAGAATGCCAAACAGGAGAGAGACAAAACAATTCCTCTTGATCTTCTAGTTAGATACATAACTGGCTATTTGTAAGAGCACATACCCTGTTATATGTGCAAATCTCAGTGGTCATTACTGTATTGTTTTAGTGTCATTATGTTTATTGCCTTGAAAAATCTACAGAAACCATCTAGTAATACCTGTCCTGGTGCCTTACCTCTCCATTAACAAAACAGTAGAAAATTGCTACAAAAAATCCCTACAAGAGAAAGAAAATAAGAAGAAAATTAGATTATGGAGGAGACCCTGATTTGTATAGTCTAGAGTGAAATTACTGTTAAAATCTTCAGAATACTAATCCCAGGACCATAAATCTTGTTTTTTAAAATAATTTTCTCGTATATATTAAGTTTGTCTCCAGGCAGGGATCACAGACTCCTGGCCTGGGGCCGGAACATACTCGTGATCAGGCCCAGGAGACTCAGCAACCTGGGGGTATGTCTGAACTTGTCCCCTAAGCGCTGCCCCTTCCCACCACTGCACTACTCTCACCACTTATGGCACCCTATCCCCCAGCCTCAGGGATTATTGGGGGGGGCCTGGTAGGGGCAATAACAGCAACTGGGCCTTCCTGCACTCCCCACAGCGGTGGGAGCCGCAAATAAGCAGTGCATTTGGCAGGCACACTTAGCAGGTGCACTCCATCACATTCAACTCACAAAGTACAAGAGAGAGCAAAATCTATGGAAAGTAACAAACCTCCATGAAGAGCCGACCCTCCTTTTTTCTCACCCTTCTGAGAAAGCCCTTTGTGTTTTAGTCAGTTTCCTTTCAGAGTCCCACTACCCTCTTCTCTTTCTTCTCCTCCCGTCTAATCTGGCCTCCTCCTGTTTCTAGTCTCTTCTCTGTGTAAGGCTACATCTCCACTGTGAGCTAGGAGTGTGATTCCCATCTCACATAGTCAGAACCACACTGGATCACACTCACTGAGCATGCTAAAATAATAGTGTAGCTGTGGCATGGACTAGCCACCCTGACTACATTCCCAAAGGGTCTAGAGGGCAGCTAGTCCATGCAACTACAGGTTGAGCCTTTCTAATCTGGCACCCTCGGGACCTGACTGGTGCCGAATCAGAAATTTTGTGGAACCCCGGGAGGTCAGTATTGTAGCGAGTGGATCGCTTTTAATTTTTATTTTGCTGAGGTGAATAAATGTCACAATGCTCGTCGCACTGCTAAATAATCATATATGACTGTACTGATACACACTCCCTAAGCCTATGCCTGGCCAAGGCTTACCATGTTAGCGTTGTTACACAATTTTACTCTGTATCAAATGAGGAAATAAGTAGATAAAGCATAAAAAGGATAAAATAATATAGATAAATCGATGCAGAAGATCCTCATGATTTGCAAAATTGCTATTAGTGATTCCCTGTGTTCGTGGAATCTCTCCTATGACCTGGGCAAGTGGGGGTGGGGCAGGAGCTGCAGTGAGTTTGGCAACTTCAGATAGTTCACTGCAGGGCCGGAGACTCACGGCCCGCACTATTTGCAGCTTTTGCTATTTGCAGTGGTGCTAGGAACATGAATGGTGAGGGTTTCCTTTAATTTACTTCCCTAAAATGGAAGAATTCTGCTTCCAAAGTGATATTCTAATAACTGCTCACTCAAATTACAGTACAATGGCAGCGTTACCAACACTTCCGCTGCCTTCTGGTCTCTTAGAAGACATTTAGGGGTAAATTAGAGCTAAATAACAGAGCAGAACACTAAGGCTACGTCTACACTGCAGCACTATTTCAGGATACCAGACTAGAGCGTTTTTTTGTTGAGCAAATAAAAAAAAAAGCGCCAGGCCACCGAAATGTAGTAGCAGCCCCTTTAATTGCTGGGCCTCTGTCACTGCCCCCACCCCCTCCATGTGTCTGCCAGTATTTTCTCAATTTCTTTACCAGACAGAAGGGGCAAATACCAGACTGTCCGGTTCAGTATCAGAAACCTGGCAACCCTAGGCAGAGGGCTTGTGCCTCAGCTGGTATCACTCACTGCAGCTCCCTGAAGTCAGCACAGCTATGCTAACATTCCCCAGTTGAGGTTCTGGCTCAATAAGGAGCTGGAATTTACTGACTGCCATGTCTCCTGATCACATCACATTTGATGCTTTTATGTTGCTATATCAGTTACTTTTCTCAGTGAATCATTAATTTGTGACGGTTAGACTAGATCACCCTTGTGGGGTCTGTCTATCTAGAAATCTCTCTATGGCCATGAGTTTCAGGGCTGTCATCTCTTTAATAGTAACATCTGTGACGTAGTGTTGGTGCCTGGCTGGTTGCTAGGCTTGGGTTGTGAGTGACCCCTCTGGCCCAGCAGGGCAGGGGATGAGTCATTATGCAAAGGGGGCTGACTAGCTACCCCCCAGGGAGAGAAACAAAGGAAGGTGGAATGCTGCCCCTGGCTGGGGGGCAGGGCTGGAGGAGAGTTAGTTTCTGGTTGGTATCATGGAGGAAGCAGCCGAGCAAGGGGCTGGAATTTAAGGGCCGAGTCCCCCCCCAATCTCAAGGGGGGCTGAGGCATCCTGGGCCTGGCCCCTGTAATTGGATTGCATCTGTGCTGTGCTGTATCCTGGAGAAACAATAAACTCCCTCTATTCTACTGGCTGGTGGAGTCTGTCTGTGCCATTACGGGGGTGCAGAAGATGGGAAAACCCCAATGTGCCGTCACATCACATGGGGAGCTGAAGTTAGAAGTTTAACAGGAATGCTTATTGGTTTCTGATAAGCCTATGGGGAAGCAGAGATTTACATGTGTGGTTGCAGTATTGTTCACTTTTGATGTAAATAGCAGACCATGACTATTGTTTTTTCTTGTGGGTAACAATCATGTTATACAATACTAAACAGAGATGATTGGATCTCCATACTCTAAAGCAGAGATGCTGCTAATACTGTCACAGCTATAGCAGAGCTGAGTTATAGCATTTCATATTGTGCTCCCTCCAATTGCCTGAGTTAAAACTTGCATCTCACATCCCAGAGGTAATTGTTTTTCTTTATCAAAACAATTTAGTTATGTTTAAAATTACTTAGGATTTTTAGAGACTAAGCAAATGGAATTGGTTCTAGTGTGTATGCTATTCGCTAATCCTTCTACAAAGTAATGTTTTCATTAGAAATAAAAACAAGAGACAGAGCAACCACAGTAAATACAGATTAAGTCTTTTAGTTATTTTGGGGAAAAACTGTTTTATTTTTAAAAAGTGAAATGTCTGCTATGTTGCTGAAGCCAGCAAATTTCCCTAGATGAAAATCTTTCTACTACTTGCTTCTTTTTGCACTCTTGCTATGTAAAATAATGTAAGGTTGTTTAAACATGATGGCTGTGTCTAGACTGGCGCGATCTTGCACCAGAGCTATGCAAATGAGGCTCAGCATTGGAATATTGCTGAGCCTCATTTGCATAGCTAATGAGCTGCCATTTTCGCGGAAGAGGCTTTTGCGCAAGACGGGGCTATCTACACTGCCCCTTCTTGCGCAAGAAAAACCCTCTTGCGCAAAGCCGTTATGCCTGAAAATAATCAGGGGCAGTGTAGACAGCCCCGTCTTGCGCAAAAGCCTCTTCCGTGAAAATGGCGGCTCATTAGCTATGCAAATGAGGCTCGGCGATATTCCAATGCTGAGCCTCATTTGCATAGAAAGGCAGGGTAAAATATTTAAATAAATTAATAAATAATGAAAAGCAGGTCCTGTGAAGGTATCTCAAGTGCTGGGTGGAAGTTTGAGTGTGGGAGGGGGTGAGGAATGTGGGCTCTTGAAGGGAGTTTGAGTGCAGGCTCCACTATGCTGTCTGTGGGGTGCAGGCCCTGGGCTGGGGCTGGGATTTGGAGTGCAGGAAGGGGACAGGAGGGGTGCTTACCTCGGGAGGCTCCCATAAATGACTGGCACAAGCTCTTATGTACTGAGGCTAGGTGTTCTCGATGCACTGCTTTCTGCAAGTACAGCCCCAGTGCTTCAAAGGGAGCCGTGAAGTTAGTGGCTGTGTGAGGACAGTATGCGGAGACCTCATGGTCCTCCTCCCACCAGGGACATGCTGGCCACTTCCAAGAGTGGCACAGAGTGAGGATGGGCAGAAACAGTGCTTGGTCCTGCTGTGAGGGCAGAGGATTGGACTTGATGACCTCTGAAGGTCCCTTCCAGTTCTACTATTCTATGATTTTATGAACCCTGCCTTAGCCCTTCTACACTGGCCTGCCTTTTTCAATTGCCACTGGCTGAGAAGGAACATATGCAGGTGAGAAGGTCAAATTTCACATTTTAGTCTGTTCAGGAAACTGCCAATTTGAAATTGTTTAGGTGAACTTCTTGATCCCTGCAATGTAACACTATCACATTAAGTCAATATGGTGACTGATAATCTAGATATAGTTGTAGAGTGTGTCTGTGAGTCTGTTTGTTCAAGAACTCCTCTGAAACGGTAAGAGATAGGGCCACCAAATTTAGTATGTAGCTTCTTCTCCTAACTTAAAGTAACATCAGGGTTTGGTTGTGCCAGGACAACCAAAAGCCCCGGAATGGGACTGTTCCCATAACATGAGGGCCTGCTGTTCAGAGGAACACAATATGAGAGTGGCCACTGGGAGTAGCAAGCCTGCAGGGAAGAGCTATTCTGCAGAGTGGCAATGGAGGAGGAGAGAACAGGCCTCTGGTGGCTGGTCAGGGGAGGGAGAGAGGAGGGAAAAGGCCCTTGGTGGCTGGTTGCGGGAGGAGGGTACAGGCCCCTTGTGGGCTAGTGGGGAGGGAACAGGCTCCCCCACGGACTGAGGGGAGGGAAGGAACGGTTTGGTTCTGCTACGACAATGGGATATGTCCAGAATGTGATTTTCTCATAAAACGGAAAGGGAGGAGTCTGCTAGGAGGCACAGTTATACTTTGCAATGACCCTGGGGGAATCAAGGGGCCAGAGATGTGGAGTGGGACAGCTATAACCACATTGGGGCAGCAGGGGACAGAGTAGAGAAAGGCACAGCTATGTTCTGTATACTTCAGAGAGTTTGTCTGTTTGTGTGTCCGTCTGTTCCCCAGCTGAAGGACATGCACACCTCCCTCAGCTGTGCCCACTGCAACTGCAGCAGCCATGGAGAGGCATTTCTCACCTGGCCTCAAGCTACTGCAGTGATAGAGGGCTAGGGTTGTCCTCTCTCCCCGGGGCAGCCTGCATACTGAACCCCTCATGCCCAGCCCCACCCTAGAACATGATTTAAATGAAGAAAAAGAAACTTATTTCTGTTAAGGATCTGAACAACACTGGGTAAATTCTCTAGTAATAAATAAATACAAGCTATCTAGTTTATATGGGAACGTTTTCACTTTAAGGAAATATACTATAACAGAGAGGGATAGCCATGTTAGTCTGTAACTTTAAGAACAATGAGCAGTCCTGTGGCATCTTAGAAACTAACAAATATATTATATCAAGAGTGTACGTGGGTAAAAGTACTTACAGAGTACTTACTTGAAAGGAGCTCATAGTTAATTGAATGAAGAGTCTTATATGTCTTGAAAATCCTTCAACTTGTTCATCAGGGATGAAGGTAAAGACAAACTCCTGGATTCCCAGTAAAGGTATTAACACCAGAGTAGATCTCGCCAATCTTAAAAATAAAGAGTTTTAATATTATGTTTCTTGACATTCTCGATGTGAAGCTGAACATCCACCTATGGAGAAATAAGGAGAGTAGCAGGTCCCTCAGGCTTCCAGTCTGGGTCTCATACCAGAACTTCACTAATGATCTGGCGGACAGAGCAGCTAGTGCCAAAGTCTGAGGGATTAGATGTACAATAAAAGACACAAGGAAAAAGAAAGCAAAGGCCAATGAGACAGAGGTGAGATTAGAGTCAGGGAAGTGACAAATACCAATTAGAAGATAATTTGCTGAAAAATGATGTGAAGAGGAAGACTCAGGAGTGGGATGTAGTGAGACATTGGGGATAGCAAACTGGCTACGGGGCCAGCAGTAGCAAACTGTAACAGTTAGATAGTTAAGTGCACCTAAATATGTGGCCTCTTTCTAGAGGTGCTGAGCACTCACACCTACCATTCACTTCATTTAGCAACTTGGAGAATCAGACCGCTTTCATGTAGGTGCATACGGCAAGGCACCTGCCTAGCTCCTTAGGTACCTATGTTTGAAAATGTGACCAAGTATTTGGTTTAGAAGACGGGGGTACTCTACTGAGTCAGACTCTCTACACGGCCAGGAACTCACCACACAAAGCTCTCTAGGACATCTGTACAGAGGGGTTGGACAAGGGAGGCACAAACACCTCTTTTTAGATTGTTAGCTCTGTATAGTGAGGACTTTTATTTTCTGTATGTTTGTACAGCGCCCGGCACAATGGAGTCCTGATCATTGTTGGCCTCTATGTGCTCATGCAGGATAAATGTTAAAGTAATGTTCCTCCCCCCCCCCCCACACACACATACTATGTAAAAGAAAACTATTTAAGGTTGAAAAGTTAAGCACTCAAAATTAGCCAGAAGTCCAATAATAATGTTCCTCCTTTTTCATATGCATTATGATACGGTCTTTACATGATGATATACTCTGCTTTTCACAGGACCCCTGTTCACTGTATGGGAGAGAAGATCCTTTGGAAAAAATATGAGCATATAATTAATTATATTGTTATGCACAAGGAGCCAAACTTAAGATTGCACAGTCACCTTTATTTCTGGTATTTCCTTATTTTTGAACATTTGACATTGCAACCTTAATGTTATATTAACTTAATTAGTTTTGATATAATTGTCTGGGTTTTTATGAAAGCAAACTGAAAAAACTGACGTTATATTAGGAGGACACATACTGACCCCCAGATGGATCTCAGCAGTGTCGAAGCCTTTAGATCCACAGCACAGACTTAGTCCTGGTCTACACTAAAAGGAAAGATTGAATCAAGATACGTAACGTTGTCTAAATTATCCCAGCCAAGGTCTTTGTCAAGGTGGGCCTTAAAAACCTCTAAGAATGGATATTCCACCATCTCCCTAGGCAAAGTATTCCAGTGCTTCACCACTCTTCTAGTGAAATAGTTTTTCCTAATATCCAGCCTAGACCTCCCCAAATGCAACTTGAGACCATTGCACCTTCTATCAGATGCCTCATTGGGAACAACATCTAGTTGAATTTTCACCTGAATTATTGCATGTTTTCAAAACCATGGGAACATGTGATAAAGTGTGGTGATAGCAGCAGCTCCAATCTCAAGCTTCATTCTTGTAGAAACTATTTTGATCAATGACATAATCCAGATGCAATCTCTGACAGCAGCTTCTAAGAGCAGGTGTAGGGTTTGCTCTGGTCTTTTCTACATTTTGAATTCCAGACTTCTAGTCTTTCTTGGGGTCGTTCTTCATAGGTGTCTTCTTGGATATACTGATACTCTATGTTGCTGGTTCCTAAATTGTGTGAGAAGTTGGCACAATGTGTCCTTTCTTCTGGCACTTTCTGAAAATAACCTGTTGTGGCCTGTATCCTTCTGGAAGTGCATAGTTTGTGCCCAATGGCCGCACAGAAATTCCTTATGTTTTCTTGGTCTTCTGAATCATCAGTATAGGAGCTGAGCTTCTTCATTCACACTAAGTTACAACTCCTTCTCTGTGGTCTCCACTGCAACCACTGATACAGTCACTAACTTCCTCCCAATCTGGTCATTGCATAATCCAGATATAAATTGGTCACACTTGGCATCACTTAATGGTTGTCTCAATTGACAATGCTGGAGACACATGATCTCTTCCAGCTGTTTCTATTTAAAGGGCTCTCGTGTTCCCCGCGGCTGCTAGGCAACGCGTTGCCTGACAGGTGTGGAGAAGGCGCCACCCCTTTAAATAGAAGCATTTAAAAGGGCTCGCAGCTCCCGGCACCTGTAGCATTTTGCTATGGAGCCAGAGATGCGAGCCCTTTCAACTGCTTCTATTTAAAGGGTTCGCCTGCTGGGTGGCTGAATTGCCTGGCTGCCACCCAGCAGACGCAAGCCCTTTAAACAGAAGCAATTGAAAGAGCTCACAGCTCGGCCTCCCTCCCCGTTGCCTGGGAGCTGCCTGGAAATGAGAGCCCATTCAACTGCTTCTGTTCAAAGGTCTTGTACCTGCTGGGCAGCTGCCAGACCACAGGTTAGTAAGGGGGGGCAGGAGCTGTGAGCCCTGTTATATGAAATCTAAGCCTCCACCCCAGACAACTCTAGGAGGAGGCTAGCCCTCGGCACCCTCCCCTTTGCTCCCTTCCATTGGCCAGATGTCAGGGGGCAGGGACCCCAGGCCAAGCAAAGCTCCCGTCAGGGTAGCTCTCAACTCTGCCCTTTCTGCCCGAGGCCCCGCCCCTTCCGGGTTGGCCTGCGGCCACTTACAAAATTTGTGAAGTGGCCCCTCTTCAAAAATTCTTGCCCACCCCGTGTTACAACATCCATGAGCTGCAGTTGTTGTCACACTCGCCAAGTTTGCACACAAAAAGTTCCATTTTCTTGTTCTCCTTTCGGACTTCATGCCTTTTCCACGGGAAAATCCTTTTTTGTTGCTGAACTATCTCAACTGGCCATGTGCTTTCCCATTCTTTTGGCTATACTTGCGATCCTGCTGGCTATACACCCTCAGTGCCTGCCTGACAGCACAAGTGCAGCAAGTCAGGATACATCACTGCTTTTCATTCGCACAAGTCCATTGTTTTAGCTGTAACCCTTCTGCCGGGTAGTGCTAGCAGGAGCCAGGGCTGGGTTCAATATCAAGGGCTGTGTCTACACTGGGGAGTTCTTGCACAAGAACACGTCCACACTGTCATGTGCTTTTGCACAAGAGCATCCATGGCAGTGCGGACCCTCTCTTGCGAAAGAAAGATTTGATGGCCATTTTAGCCATAGGGCTTTCTTGTGCAAGAAACCCCTGCTGTGTGTCCACACTGCCCTCTTGCGCAAGAGGGCTTACACCTGTTAGAAAAGAGCGTAGCTCTTGCGCACGAAGCCCTGTCTTCTGACGCCGTACTGTAAATCTTCTTGTGCAAGAGCGGGCAGGCAGTGTAGCGTAGGGGGTCCCTTTTCACCCATCTCACACAGAACCACCACACAGTAGCCTGGGAAATTCACACACCTCTGGGTGCCTCTGAGAAGCAATGCTTTCCCACTCGCAAGCACAGAGTCTGAGTGTAGAAAAGAAACTTTTAATGACAGAGGGAGAGAAGTCACATGACATTAGCTTGGGAAAATACCATGAACAGAGTTCATAACCCCCCTGAGTAACCGTCCCAGTTCAAATGGATTGAGCAATGTCCTTTGCCTCCCAGGCTCACTAATCCAACAATGCTGAAACAAAAAACAGGACTATGTAGCACTTTAAAGACTAACAAGATGGTTTAATAGGTGATGAGCTTTGGTGGGCCAGACCCACTTCCTCAGATCAATATGTGGAAGAAAATTGGCATGACCATATATACCAAAGGATACAATCAAAAAAATGAACACATATGAAAAGGACAAATCAAATTTCAGAACAGAGGGAGGATGAGGGGGGGGGAGGTAAATGTCTGTGAGCTAATGATCGTAGAGGTGATAATTGGGGAAGCTATCTTTGTAATGGGTAAGATAATTAGTGTATTTGTTGAGACCCAGGTGTAAAGTGTCAAATTTAAGCTGCTTTTGCTGGCCGCCTGCCAGTCATTCCCGCCAGCCTGCCGCTGCTCTTACCAGCTGCTTCTTTTGCTGGCCGCTTGCTGGTGGTTCCCGCCAGATGCCCGCCTGCTGCTGCTCCTACCAGCTGCCCGCTAGTCATTCCTGCCAGCTGCTCTACTGGTTACCTACCGGCACTCTGCTGGCTGCAATGGGTCTGGCTCCAGGCCAAACCAGTGACTTCAGCTCTTAGTGATTTCAACTCTTTAGCCACCATCTATGCTGGGAAAAGATTCCAGCTTCCACCGGAATAACAAAAAGACTCCTGATGGAGTCTGCTTTAGATCTAGCCTTAGAATGGGAGAAGAGAAAAAGGCTGGTTGAACCAGTCTTTGGCTACGTCTACACTGGCATGCTCTTGCGCAAGAACTCTTTTGCGGAAGAGTTCTTGTGCAAAAACTCTTCCATAAGAGAGCGTCTACACTGGCATGTATGTTTGCGCAAGAGATGTGCTTTTGCACAAGAGCATCCATGCCAGTGTAGATGCTCTCTTGTGCAAGAAAGCTCTGATGGCCATTTTAACCATAGGGCTTTCTTGTTCAAGAAATTCATGTTGCCTGTCTACACTGGCCTCTTGTGCAAGAACAGTTGTGCAAGAGGGCTTCTTCCTGAGTGGGAGCATCAGAGTTCTTGTGCAAGAAGCCCTGATTTCATACATTAGAACGTCAGTGTTCTTGCGCAAGAACTCGCGGCCAGTGTAGACAGGCAGCAAGTTTTGGCGCAAAAGCGGCTGCTTTTGCACAAGATCGTACCAATGTAGACACAGCCCAAATGTTTTATTTCTGGAGCCAGCAGAGGCGATAGACAAATGCAGGGGTATCTAATGGACCACACCCTTTCTGAGTGGATTTTATAGGCCTCATGGGATAAATATATTTGAAAGAAAGTCTTAAACATGGGAACTGGCCAAATAATAAAAATAAAAACAACTGATGAACATTTTTGCAAATATTATTGTTGTGTTTGTTTCTCTCTGCAGATAATTATATTAGTCTTTACACAAGTAAATTCTAGATAAGAGCTGATTGCTGCATTAAAAAGTAAACTGTTACAGTAAAATAAACTTTCAATTATTTGTGGAAATGTTGGTGAATCCTGAAATATCAAAAATTTGAACACAAATAATTAGTCATATATAAATCTGTATTTTAAATATTCTATGCTTTTCCAATTATTTGCCATTTGATAGTTGGTTGCACTGAGCATCACTTAATAGTGAAGCTTTAAATGTTTGTGATCCAGTCAGGGAGCAGAAGTAATCTCCTACACTTTAGTAATTTCCTGCACACAACACAGATAACAGTGAATTGCTGAAGAGACCAGCTTGGGAACAACTTGTAGTTTGAAAACTATTAATCCAAAATATTTGGGGCTAGATTCTCCCTGCCTTATTACTGAAGCTCTAGAAAGAGCTCCACTGACTTTAGCTAGGCTATTTATAAAGTACTGCTTAAATGAGTAAAGGAAACAGGATATGTCCTTAATGAACCCTAATCCTATAATAACAAAGCACCATAAAGAATTACAAGTCTATTTTATGAACAATGCACTACTCAGAACAAAGGTCTGAACTCATTATACAAACTATATGAGGGGAATAGTTTCTGTTCTATTAAATACAACTCAGTCTTTTCTTTGGCGTATTGAGTTCTTCCTTTCTTCCCAGGCTTTTTCTGGGCTGGATGTGAGGAATTAACTTTATTATTTATCATAAGAACATAAGAAGGGCCATACTGGGTCAGACCAAAGGTCCATCTAGCCCAGTAACCAAGCAATGCCAGGTACCCAAGAGGGAATGAACAAAACAGGCAATCACTAAGTGATCCCTCCTCTATGACTCATTCCTCACTTCTAACAAAGACAGGCTAGGGACACCATCCCTAACCTTCCTGTCTAATAGCCAGATGGAGCTAGCCTCTCTGAATGTGACTAGTTCCTTTCTAAACCCTGTTATAGTCTTGCTCGTCACAGTACCCTTTGGCAAACAGTACTATAGGTTGACTGCGAATTGTGTAAAGAAATATTTCCTTTTTTTGTTTTAAACCAACTGCCTGTTAATATCATTTGATGACCCCTATTTCCTGTATTATTTGGAATAACTTGCACTTCTTTAGCTACTTTCTCCACAACAGTCATAGTTTTATAGACCTCTGTCACTTCTCCAGTTAGTCATCACTTTTCCAAGCTGGAAAGTCCCAATCTTATTAACTTCTCCACATACGGAAGATTTTCTATACCCCTAATCAGTTCCATTGCCCTTTTCTATACACTGCATCCCTCTTGTGCAATAGCCGATGAAAATGACGCACAGATTAGCATATTGCTGTACTTCATTTGCATAATTAATTAGCGGCCATTTTTGCACCAGAGGCTTTTGTGCAAAAAGGAGCCAGCTACTCTGCTCCACTTTGCGCAAAAACACCCTCTTGAAAAAGAGCCATTTCCTCTCATATTTCAGGAAGAACGGCTCTTACACAAGAGGGTGTTTTTGCACAAAACAGAGCTCTGTAGATTGCTCCTTTTTGCGCAAAAGCCTCTTGCGCAAAAACGGCCTCTAAATAATTATGCAAATGACGTGTGGGAATATGCTAATCCACACTTCATTTGCATAGGCTTTTGTGCAAGAGGGATGCAGTGTCGACGTAGTCTTAGTCAGAAATGCTTCCTGTGCTGAAGGGCAGTCTGGAGTTCCCTTCCCTCTGGAAACAGGCAGGAATGTGCAAGAAAACTTCCTGCCTCATGTTCTCAGGGGCCAATTGGGGCCCACAGCTAGCTCCCTGTCATTCTGCAATGCTGGCTGAAGCTGCCTGCCTTCCAACCTGGGTAGCAGAGAAAGTTGCTATCACAAGACCTTGGAAAAGGTGATGAAGAGGCCCCTAGGCACTCATTGACACAGGGCAGCAGAATCAGCTGTGGGGCTCTGCAAAATGGCAGGGGAATGAATTAATAGTGTGAGTGGAGAAAACAATAGACAGCAGAATTAAATGATGTGTGGTGTGAAGGAGGAACCATCAGTTGGTCCATGAGAAGGAAGGGTAAACTGAATTGTATGTGAAAGGGAAGAGGAGGTATGTGGGAAGGGAGAGTGTGTGTTTGGGAGCCAAGAGGGATGTTTAGTAGCGAGCCAGTATTTGAAGATCCATTGATTCTTCTTTTTTAAAAAAAAGTATTTACGTTGTTGTTGTTGTTGTTGTTGTTTTGGAGAGGGGTCATTTTTCTATAAAAATTCAGAGCTGCCCCATGCTGTGATCTCTGTTATGGAACAAGGCGATGCTCACAGTAGACTCAGGTTCAGCTGAATGATCCCAGGCTTTATTCTGAGCATAAATGAATATGCGCAGCCACTGCACTGAATTAGCACTGACAAGCATCCGATTAGTTCTTACATCACAGGCAAGAGAGAGACCTCGGGTGAGCAAAGACCAATAAGAGGTAAGTTATACTAATTCTATTACAATCTCCCTACAAGCTGCATTTACACTTCCCTTACAGATGCCTTCCAGGCATCTTGGGCCTGGACTTGGCAGGGTAGGTTTGATGAAATTCCCTAATCTTATAAGGACCATGGATGTGACTGGTGGGTTCCTATGACTGGTCATCCAGCTCATAATCTTCCCAATCCACAAAGTACCCCATTTCAATCCAGACTAGCTAGAGTCAAGGATCCTTTATACCTGAAATTTTTCATGGCCTTGGATAAGTGGTGAAGGGAGTGGCTTGACTCTTTCAGGAAAGAGATTGTCAGTTTATGCCATTAACAACAAGACACGGACGACTGAATGTACTCTCATGGAGCTGAGCAGAAACAGCTTGACCGTAACAGGTTGCTTTGCTGGATGATTTGCTGAACCCAAGAGTTCATGCTATCTATTTTATGTGAAGGATGAGTGGAAGTGAAGTTTAATTATGATAACCAGGGCTCGACAATTAACATAATCTACTCACCCGTGGCAAGTAGATTTTAGCCCGGCGAGGCTGGCGAGCAAGGCTCGCCACTGCTTGGTGAGCCCTGATGATAACCATACCCAGTCAGCAACAATGATATGAAAGACTTTCCGACCATGTCAGTCAATGCAATAGTTGTATTTGTAGGCACTTTTGCTGAGTTGGTGGTGCATATTCACACATACCTTGATGCAGATAATATTTATTCTTCACATGGTTGGAAAAGATTATAGGGAACATTTATTGGAACCCACTCAAGAAAATTCAGTATACTGCAGGAAGTGATGGGAGAGATTCAGTAGGTGGTGCTCTTCCTTTTGAGTCCTTACTCGTCCCCAATACCACAGCATGGCACTAAAGCAAACAGAGGGATGCAGGCCACGCCCCAGCTCCTCCAGGACCCAAGCTTAAGTCTTCAGTTTCCTGATGTGGGAAGATTCATGGAGTGATGTATGTTTTGAAAGAGACATAAAACCTGGGTGCTAAGCACTTTTCACTAAAAATTCCTTATCACTGACTGCAAAACAAAGTGTTGTGGTTACAGCTAGTATTGGTACCTGCATTCAGCCTCCTCTCATTTCCTTTACAATGCCCACCTGGAGAAGTGAAAAAACAGATCAACAGAGCCAAAAAAGTACCTAGACGTGAACTACCTCAAGACAGGCCCAAAGGAGAAAACAACAGAATTCCACTTATCACCTACAGTCCACAACTTAAACCCCTCCAATGCATTATCAACAATCTACAACCTATCCTGGAAAATGACCCCTCATTCTCAGAGGCCTTGGGGGAAAGGCCAATTCTCACTTAGGGTACGTCTACACTTGCACCCTAGTTCGAACTAGGGATGCAAATGTAGACAACTGAAATTGCTAATTAAGCAGGGATTTAAATATCCCGCATTTCATTAGCATGATCTCACCGGCGCGTTACTCCAATCAACAGCTGTTCCGAAAGTGAAAGTGCGCACTGGGACAATAAATGAGTAATATTAGTTCGAACCAAGGGGTTTGGTTCGAACTAACGCATTCTGGCGCGCACTTTCGCTTTTGGAACATCTGTTCACTGGAGTAATGTGCCGGCGAGATCATGCTAATGAAGTGCAGGATATTTAAATCCCCGCTTCGTTAGCAATTTCGGTCGCCTACATTTGCATCCCTAGTTTGAACTAGGGTGCAAGTGTAAATGTATCCTTACAGATAACCCCTTAACCTCAAACAAGTACTTTCCAGTAACCACGCAACACACCTCCATCTTAATCATCCAGGAACCCACCCCTGCAATCAGCCCCTGTGCCAACTCTGCCCACACATCTACACAAGCAATTTCATCACTGGAACCAACCACATCAGCTATCAAATCAGAGGCTCATTTAACTGCATATCCACTAATGTGATCTATGCCAACAAATGCCAGCAATGCCCCAATGTCATGCATATTTACCAAGCTGGACAGTTCTACTGGAAAGAATTAATGGACACAAATCAGATATCCGAAAAGACAACACACAAAAACCTGCTGGAGAACACTTTAATCTTCCTGGACACTCATTAATGGATCTTTTGTTTCAGACCAATTCTACAAGCCAAATACACAGAGAAGGATTGGAACTTAACTTCATTCACAAGTTTCATGCTTATACAAATGGTATGAATCAGGATATCAGATGGCTCACACATTATATTCCACATCTTAATGACTTAGCCAACCAACCGAACAATGAAGGTACTAATGGTTCTTGATGTCTGTATGGAATCTGGTGTTGCTCATCTTCCTTTCCAAGTGCAAACTAATGGTTCTTAGCAGACTCTTGTAACTATTTAGTCTTTAAGGTGCTACTAGACTATTTGTTGTTTTCCTGTTACAGACTAACTTGGCTACCCCTCTGAAGCTTCCTTTACAATTTTAGATGACAAGATACTATTCTTCTCTTCCTCTCCTAAGACATTTGTGTTACATGATCAGAATAGCTGTCCTATCTCAACACTTTTGTGGATGTATATAATTATATATCCTGCAAAGCACTTTAGAAACTTTTGGAAAGAAAGACACCATGGAAATACAAAAGACTAGACTACTTTGATGTTTATCACATACCTGTATTTGTAATCATGAAAGTTCATTTGCTGGGCTTTGAGTTTGGAAATTAACAACTTTAGAATTTTTAAGAAGATGCAGAAATTAACCTTAAAAGAAAATATATATATATTGATTAGTTACAGTAAATGTCACTATACAGTAATATCAGTTACACAGGCATATATAACACTAGCAGATTTACCCGGCATTGCTCAAGTCCTTAACTCAAGGTTTTTTTGGGGTTGGGTGGGGGGAGAGGTGGGGGGTGGGGAGGGGGGTGCGGTGGAAGTGGAATAAAAGGAAAATGTAAATGCTTTATTTAAATGATTGTATTTTTCAAAAATGCAATGTTATTTTTATGAAATGTTTATTTCAGATTTCTTAAAAAAGGAATTGTAAAATTTTTCCATTTAATATTTTTTAGCAATTTTTAAACAATGAGAATTATATCAAAATTTTCTTCTAATTTTTAAATCTTAAGCATTGATTTAGCTGTGCCAAAACAGAACACTACTCCAAATTTCTCAATTTTATCTCTTTTTCTGTAAGGTTTATTGAGAAGCAGTCCTAGTCCAGGTTCATCCTGTTTTCCTGTCTCATCTTCTTTCATAGTGATAAAAATGTAGCCATGTTAGTTTGGTGTAGCTGAAACAAAATACAGGACTATGTAGCACTTTAAAGACTAACAAGATGGTTTTTTAAGGTGATGAGCTTTCGTGGGCCAGACCCACTTCCGCAGATCAAATAGTGGAAGAAAATTGTCACAACCATATATACCAAAGGATACAATTTTAAAAAATGAACACATATGAAAAGGACAAATCAAATTTCAGAACAGAAGGGGGATGTGGGAGGGGGGAAGGTAAATGTCTGCGAGCTAATGATATTAGAGGTGATAATTGGGGAAGCTATCCTTGTAATGGGTAAGATAATTAGATCCCTTATTCAAATTCAGGTGTAAAGTGTCGAATTTAAGCATGAATAACAATTCAGAGGATTCTCTTTCAAGTGTAGTCTTAAAAGGCTTTTGAAGCAGGATGCATGTAATCAAGTTGTTGAGGAAATGTGCTTTCTGGTTGAAATGGCAAGAAACTGTTTTTTCTTTGTGATCCCGTCTAATATCTGTTTTGGGGGCATTGAACCTTTGGCGAAGTGTCTGAGACGTTTGTCCAATGTACAAAGCAGACGGACACTTTCGGCACATGATGGCATAAATTGTATTTCTGGATGCGCAGGAATATGTGTTTTTGATCTTATAACTCACTTGGTTAGGTCCAATAATGGTATCAGCAGAGTGAATATGTGGACAAAGCTGGCAGCGGGGTTTGTTGCAAGGGAAGGTGCCAGGGTTGGTATTAGTGTGGTATGTCCTGTGGTTGTTGGTAAGAATCATCTTGAGGTTAGGTGGTTGTCTATAGGAGACTATGGGTCTGTCTCCCAGAGCCTCTTGGAGTTTAGTATCCCGTTCCAGTATAGGCTGTAGTTTATTGATAATGTGTTGGACAGGTTTAAGTTGGGGGTTGTAGGTGATGACAAGTGGTGTTCTATTGTTGGTTTTCTTGGGTCTGTCTTTAAGTAGATGGTTTCTAAGTATCCGTCTGGCTGTTTCAATTTGCTTTTTTATTTCTCCGGGTGGGTAGTTGAGATTTATAAATGCTTGGTAGAGATCCTGAAGTTTCTGGTCTCTGTCAGTGGGATTAGAGCAGGTGCGGTGGTATCGAAGGGCTTGGCTATAGATGATGGATCATGTGGTGTGTTCTGGATGGGAGTTGGAAGCATGTAGGTAACTGTATGAGTCAGTGGGTTTTCTGTAGAGAGTGGTGTCTAATTTTCCATTGCTGATTTGTACTGTGGAGTCCAGGAAATGGATTTCTCGTGTAGAATGGTCCAGGCTGAGATTGATGGTGGGGTGTAGGTTGTTGACATCTCTATGGAATGTCTCCAGTGTTTCTTGGCCATGTGTCCAGATCATAAAGATGTCATCGATGTAGAGAAGGGGTAAAAGGGGACAGGAGTTGAGGAAACGTTGTTCTCGGTCAGCCATAAAGATATTAGCATACTGTGCGGCCATGCGTGTACCCATGGCTGTGCCGCTGATCTGGAGGTATAAGTTATTCTC
>JANRFK010005987.1:176844-186872 GCA_030068395.1 Apalone spinifera | reverse complement strand
AAAGCGGCTGATTTTCCGCAAAAACTGGCCAGTCTAGACACAGCCTTAGTGTCCAGCTTTCAAAGTCACATCTGCTGTGACAGCGAGTTGAGTATGCTAGTAAGAAGCCAGTCCTGGACAGTGAAAAGCAGTGTATGGGAATAGAGGGAGTACTGCTGCATACAGAAATTTGCATATGCTGCCAGAAAGGCT
Source organism: Apalone spinifera (assembly GCA_030068395.1). Taxonomy (NCBI): domain Eukaryota; kingdom Metazoa; phylum Chordata; order Testudines; family Trionychidae; genus Apalone; species Apalone spinifera. Next base: position 186,680 of record JANRFK010005987.1, on the reverse strand, counting down.
TCTGCGTGGGACTAGAGGGAAGGATTGTTGGATAAAGAATTCTGAATGTGCACTCAGGGAGGCCTTTGTTCTCTTTGCTCTGCATCTTAATTAGACACTTCAGCATCTTGGTTTTGACTTCCATGAGCTTTAGCATGTGCTCAGTGGCTTCTGTTCTAGCTTTCATCTCCCTGGCCCGCCTTTATTCTCTTTTCTTGATTTGGAGCATTGAATGTTGCAAAACGTCCTTTAGTAGGTCCTCTGTGGTCTTTTCCTGCGTTGATGGAGCCTCTCGGCAGAGAAGCATGTCTGCCTTCTCAAGATCTGGTTTGGAAAAATAACCATTAACAATGGAGTACTGTACTATTCCTGATAAAGATTGAAACATTTCACTGACATACACTTCTCTGAACAAAACCTGCCTCTTTTCCTGTGACCCTAGAGGCAAACACAGATCTATCCAGCCATTTTGATCGTGGTGAGTTTTAAAGGTTGGGGAGGGGGAGTAAGGTGAGTTGGGAAGGGGGGAACAAGAAAGTATAGCCCTCGCTTGTGCAGCAGTGATACATTGTAATAATCCTTCACTTGTCCACAGGCTGCCATTACTCGGGCTGGTGTCTCCCTACTGAAGGTTAACAGGCAAACCTGGGCTCTGCTTCTGGATGCAAGCGGGGCACCCTGCTCCTTATGCAGCACAACTCTGTGTTGCCTTGGTACCGGCAGCACAGATGGAAGGATGGTTTGGGTGTCATACCATGGGGATGGTGAAACAGCAGACCTGCCATGGAATCTCCATGAGAAAATAAGTACTTCTGGAAGAGCTTCAACAGCATCTCCCTGCAAGATGCTGTAGATAGCTGTGTTCATCAAAGCCCTGTTTGGACATAATACTGACCCAGGCAGGGCTTAGCCAGCTCCCAGAATCAAAGACTCCTGTCACCCTGTGTCCCCCTTGCCCTGCTGCAACAGAGCAGCTTACCCTGCAGCTCTTCCTTTGCTTCATGCTCCACATCCAGCTGCTGCTGGTACTCAGCCTGAGCCTTGGGACTTGAGAGCAGTTCCTTCTGCCTGCGGGAGTGGGTGAGCCCACAGGGAGCTTCTCCATTTCTACTTCTTCATCAAGAGCTTCATCCTCTGGGTTGTCTGTTTCTGCTGCGTCTGTGCTATGGAAAGTATCTACAGGGTCTTTGCCTGTGGCTATGGGGTCCCCACCCATGCTTGCAGCCAGTTCTTTATAAAAATGGTATGTCTTGGGTGCAGCACCAAAACGCTGTTTTGCCTCCTTTGCCTTAGGGTACAATTGCCAGAATTCCTTTATCTTGGCTCTGCATTGGAGGGTGTCTCGCTCATGCCCCTTCCTGCTTGGATCGAGAAATGTGGCCATATGCGTCCCACTTCCTATTGGTCACGAACAGTTTTGATTGAACCAGTTCTTCACTCCACACACTGATAAGATCCAAAAGTTGTGGAGTGCACCAAGCAATATTGTGACTTGAGTGATAGCCGCCCCTGATTCCCTGAGAAGGTACCATGAAGAGCACTATAGCCTGAGCCAGCCAGCGGGCAGCGGATTTTAAAGTTCCTAGGGCTTGTAGGAGGAGAGGTACAAATGTGTTCACCTGTTTACATGGCTGCAGAGCAGAAGAGTTCAAAGTGCTGGCCAGAAATCAGGCATTGTGGGAAACATCCTGGGAGTACTCAAAAAAAGCCTCCTGTAGTGCACACTGCATGAGTGTCAATAGAAACGGGGGGAGGGAGGGACAAAAGTGCCTCACAGAGGTGGAAGTTTTATTGTCACCAAAATTGGGCATTTTTCATGACTTTTGTCACATTGCAATGTGAACTCTCACCCAGTTTTGTCACCAAAAAGGGGGTTTTGGTGACAAAACATGCCTGTGTAGATAAGCCCTTACAGAAAATCAGCTTTGCTGATCCAGCAGTCTCCTCAACTTCCTTCCAAGAGTTATAAAAGATCTGGTTGTCTTGTTCTGCTGATAACAAACTGTCTAAATCTATAGCTTCTGTTTAACATCTTTCCTGATAGTGCAATCATGGTCACCAGCATTCAGGAGGACCAATCAAAGGAAAGTCATGCTTAGCCCCGGCAGCCCTTGGCTGGAACATGGGAACACTCTGAGGGAATGGCAGTGGCACAGAGTGGTCATAGGTAACAGCCAGTATGGGTAGGAATATGGTCAATGCAGATTGAATCTTCAAACCTCCATCCCTAGAGGTTTTTAAATCTCGGCTTGTCAAAGCCCTGGCTGGGTTGATTTAGTTGGGATTGGTCCTGCCTTGGGTAGGGGGCTGGACTTCATGACCTCCTGAGATCTCTTCCAACCCTATGATTCTATGATTTAAAAAATGTAGCTGCTAACCTCTAACAACACATGATTGAACATCTGAAACAGATTTTTTTCAGTGTCTTATAACTTGGAAAAATGTGGACTTTTTGTCAGAGGGACTTTAAATGCACAACTGCAATATTTGGCAATGGGAATCCCTCTGCCAAATGTCAAGTCCCTGCTCTAAAGTACAGCAGCATGGGCTTCTTAGTGCAGAAGCTGTAAAAAAAAATTCTTAACACAGACAAATACAAAATTTCATTTTCAGAAAAGACTGACCTGGTTTTGATGAAATTTTCAACATACAAAAAACTGAACTAACCAACCGTTCAGCCTGATATAGACACCAATGATTCCTAATATTCTGCAAAAGCGGAGAGGAGTCCTGTAGCACCTTATAGACTAACCGAAGTGTTGGAGCATAAGCTTTCGTGGGCAAAGACCCACTTCGTCAGATACATCTTATTAGCTTCCTAATATTCTGTTTGCTTTTTTTGACTGCCACTGCACATTGAGTGGATGTTTTTAGAGACCTGTCCACAATGATTCCAAGATCTCTCTCTTGAGTAGTTGTAGCCAAATTAATCCCCATCATATTGTATTTATAGTTGGGATGATTTTTACCAATGTGCATTACTTTACTTTTATCAACATTAAATTTCATTTGCCATTTTGTTGCTCAATCTTTTAGTTTGGTGAGATCTTTTAGAAGCTCTTTTCAGTCTGCTTTGGTCTTATCTATCTTGAGCAGTTTAGTACCATCTGCAAATTTTGCCACCTCTCTGTTTACCCGTTTCTCCAGATCTTTTATAATAGGTTGAATAGGATTGTTCCAACTACAGACCTTTGAGGGACACCACTAGTTGTCTCTCCCCATTCTCAAAATTGACCACTTATTCCTACCCTTTGTTTCCTGTTTTTTAACCAGTTATCAATTCACAAGAAGATTTCAGTTGAAACTGTTAAAGTTTGGCAAAGTTACAGGAAACTGAAAACAGGTTCATAGAATTGGAAGTGCTGGGCAACATTAGCTGTCATGTGTTATTTCTGTTCATGGCTCCAGAGAAGAATTTGAGGCGAGTTTTGTACTCTCAGCAGCAATACAACCTTTTTATTATGCATGGGTATTCCTCTGAAATAGTACCACTTATTCTGTGACTACAGATTAATTTGTTTTAGTATTTACAAATACACTGTTAACTAGTCTATAAGTCAGAATTAATTTGAACACAGGGTATTCAATAAATTATGCGCCCTGTATCACACATTGTTTGGACAGTTTTGCTAGTGTCCTTGCTTCATCAAAGAGAGCCTGGCTGGTGTTGGAAACGTGCTTAGGAAGAAGAATATTTCCCCTGCTGAGGAGGCACTCATTGGAGCACAAGATTTGGGAATTACAGACATCTCTTATGACCCAAACATCCTCATTTATTCCCCCATCGTCCCACAGTCCCAATTTTTGCCCCTTTACCCCCCCCCCCATCCCTGTTCACCATTCTCTTCCCCTCATATTCCTGTTTGTTCCCTTACTGTTCAGATTGACGGATGTTTCCTCCTCCACATTCTCTGGTGTCTGGAGATAAACATCAAGAGGGGGTCAGGGAAACAATGAGGATGTGGAGGGGAAGAGATTGGTGAAGGAGGCCGAGTGAAATCTGTGTGTATACGGCAGAAGGAAAACCAGCATCACCTAAAGTGGAAACTTGGGAGTGAAATGGCAGCACACGGATGTGTCTGCTCTCTAAGGATACGTCTACGTTGCAGGTTAAAGTTGAGTTAAGATATGCAACGTCAGCTACATTAATTGTGTAGCTGAAGTTGAAGTAGCTTACACAGCAGGAAGTGGAAGGAAGAGCACTCTTCCTTCAACTCCCTTACTCCTCATGAAATGAGGGTTACAGAAGTCAGAGTAAGAAGCCCATTACTTTGAAATTATTTCAAACGAGCAGGCTTGCTGGGTAGACCTGCACTCTGTTATTTCGAAATAACATATGAGTTCTTTGAAATAAGCATGCATTGTAGACATAGCCTAAGGGCTTTCACCTCAGCAGCAGTAAGATGCGAGCCTGGGGACACATAGATTATGTCTACACTACAAGTTTTCGCGGCAAAAATATGCTAATGAGGGACTCTTTTGCATAAGTTATGAACTCATTTGCATATTTTCTGCAGCTTCATTTTAGCACTAGGAGGTTTTGCTCAAAAACAAGCAGTGTGGATGTTTTCTTTTTTGCACAAAACCCCCTTTTCCCACAAGATCCTTATGCCCCCAAAAAGGAGATCTACCGATCTTATGGAAAAAGGGGTGTTTGTGCAAAAAGAAACCATCCACACTGTTTGTTTTTGCGCAAAAACCCCTAACACAAAAATGGATCAGCAGAAAATATGGAAATGAGATCACAACTCATGGAAATGAGTCCCTCATTAGTATATTTTTGGCCGAGAAAACTCGTAGTGTAGACGTAGCCATAGGGTGAAAGGTCAGAGCTAGGGATTTCTGTTGTTGTGAGAGCTGGATGAAAGGCCACTCTGGGTGGCTTTTAACTGGAGTAGGCAGAACATGTTCCCTACCTGCCCTTTATGCCACCAGCACAGCAAGCTTGCTGAGGTGTACCTGCACAGAGCCAGTGACACTGGGTAGCAGAGATTCATTGGAATGGATGCCCCTAAACGGGTCAGAACCATGGCAGCCTTCATTCCATGTTTTGGCAGATGTGCTATGCTTCCCCTTCTCCTAACGCTAGTTGTCTGAGAAGAAAGTGGAGATGTGTAGCCCCCAGCCAGGGGAGATATGTCAAGAACAGAATTAGAACAAGGGAATCCCCATCTTTTTTGCAACTGTGTGTTGGGATGAATGGGTTCTAATCTTCCAGCTTGGTATCTTTGGAGACCTCTCACACCTGCCCCAGAATGGCAGTGACTGGGCAGAAGAGGGGGAACTAGTATGAAATCATGTGGTAAATGACTGTAGATAATGTCTGGACTAGAAAAGGCTTCTGAGCAGCCAACCAATACCAGTGAGTCTTTGAGATAATCCATGCTGCAGTTGTGTGCAGATCAAACAATGATACACATTATCGAGGAACTTCTGCTAGCCAAATTCAGCATGGGCTCTGAGTGCTCCCCTTGGCCAGTAATATGCTATTGCTTATCTCAGAGAATATGCAAAAGCCACATCAATAAATGCAGTGGAAGGCTGCGGATGTACAGCATGAACAAAAGGTGGCTGAGTTAAGGCTGTCAAGAGATTCAGGTTAGAATCCTCACTCAGGGACAGTCTCTCAGTCTCTCTTGCTGTATTGTATGTAAACTAATGATAATCATTGGGCCAGAGAGACTAAAAATGACTCTCTGGCTTCATCTCATTAGTCCTTCTGGCTTCAGGCTTCAACCCTGTCTCCTTCAGCTGTAGCTGCTTCTCCCCGGCCAGTAAGAGGCTGTGTCTGAGTGTGACTGCATGCTGGAATGCAGTGTCACACAGTGCAGTACCAGAACACCAATCAACACTGAAACAGAAAGGATGAAATGGCATTCTGGAGCATTCCAGTATTATGTGAGCCTTGGTCTCTGCCCAAATATCAGGCTTTCATTTTCAAGCTCTCAGGCTGTCCAGTATCCAACTCATTGACCTCAGCCACATGTCACCTCTGACCTGCTGCTTCTGATTCCACACAGCCTCTGATCCTTCCCATTCCTGTGCTTTGATGGCTATGGGGACACTGCTAGCTTGACATTGCACTCAGTGGGAGGAGGGTAATACACAGCATCCAGTAACAAGCCAACAGGTTCGATGTAGCAATTTCAGATGATATGATGATAATACATAACTAGGGAACGGCAGACTAGATAAAATTATTGTAAGGTGGATGCAACTCTGGTTAAAAGAGTAATTATCAGTAGTTTTCTGTCAAATTGGAAGGAGGTGTATAGGGAGGTCCCAAAGGGATTTATCCTGGGCCTGGTGCTGTTCAACAATTTCATGAATGACTTGGATGATGGAGTGGAGAATTTATTTATTAAATTTGTGGGTAAACTATGCTGGGAGGTATTGCAAGCAATCTGAACGATGGAATTGGAACTCAAAAGAACATTGCTGCAATTTAAGCCCATTGCTTCTTGTCCTATCCTCAGAGGTCAAAGGAGAATAATTGTTCTCCTTCCTCCTTATAACACAGTTTTAGATACTTGAAAGCTGCTATCATGACCCCTTCTCAGTCTTTTCTTTTCTAAACTAAACAAACACAATTCTTTCAGTCTTCCCTCAGTTATCATGTTTTCTAGACCCTTAATCATTTTTGTTGCTATTCTCTGGACCTTGTCCAGTTTCTCCACATCTTTCTTCAAATGTGGTGCCCAGAACTGGACACAATGCTCCAACTGAGGCCTAATCAGCACAGAGTAGAGTGGAAGAATGACTTCTTGTGCCTTGCTCACAACACTCTTGTCAATGCATCCCAGAATCATGTTTGTTTTTTTTGCAACAATGTCACACTGTTGACTCAGATTTAATTTCCCATTCTGTATGTGTGCAACTGATTATTCCTTCGTAAGTGGAGTATTTTGCATTTGTTCTTATTAAACTTCATTCTATTTATCTCAGACCATTTCTTCAGTTTTCCAGATTATTTTGAATTATAACCCTGTCTTCCAAAGCACTTGCAACCCTCCAAAGGTTGGTATCATTTGCAAACTTAATAAGCATACTCTCTATGCCAATATCATAACTATTGAGTGACATATGTATGGAAGACATGCAAGGAGTTATGTACATAGTTTGAAAATTATATTCATTAGGCCTTATAGTTAAAGGTAGGTCATTCAGAGATATTGTCTCTTGAGAAAAAAATACTGCAGACAGGAGATGGGGAGAAACTTATCGCCCCACTGGATCATTGTGTACTCTGTGCCTAAAAGACTTAGCATACTGCTAATAAAGCTTGAGGTGTCATCAGAAGGAAGTTAATAGGAAGAGGTAACCAGTGGGATGGGGTGGGGAGGGGGACCCGTTGAAAAGTAAAGACCAAAGGTCCGGGTTAGTATGCCTGGGGTGCAGAAAGAAACCTGGTATCATTTAATCTGTGAAGAGAAGCTGCCAGCAGGATTGATTTTATGAACAGGTTTTTGTATGAACTTGTGCTGTCTAGGAGAGGAGTGGGTAGTACAGGACATATATTTCTGGGAGAAAAATCTAAGACTGGCAAAGTAGTGGGGTCAACCTGCAATATAATCAAGGCTTATAAGAGCTAAAACATGGCTGGCTGGCTGCAGCACACAGAGGTAGCTGGGAGTGATAGACTGGAAGCTACAGCAGCAAAACTGAGTAAGGAGTACCCATGTTAGAGGGCAAGGGTGACACAGTGACTAGTCTGGATTTTTTTCTGGTACATTACATCAATATAAACGAGAGCTAACAGAGAGCGCAGATTCTAGAAAGGCTGGTATCTCTCTGACAGAGACCCATGTTGCCAATCTGCAGGCATTGAAGAAGCTATGCTGTCTTCAACTCCAATCGCTGCTTCCAATAAGTCCAAGCTCCTTCCGCATGACAAATTTAATAGTAATCATGGTACATTTTTGGTTTCTAAGTAAGTGCTGGCCATTGTTCCCCCTAATTCTTTATAAACTTAAAAAACAACAAAGGGCCTGGTAGCACTTTATAGACTAACAAAACATGTAGATGGGATCATGAGCTTTCGTGGGCACAGCCCACTTCTTCAGATGACTCAAATTCTGGTCATCTGAAGAAGTGGGCTGTGCCCACGAAAGCTCATGATCCCATCTACATGTTTTGTTAGTCTATAAAGTGCTACCAGACCATTTGTTGTTTTTTAAGTTTATCCTGTACAGACTAACTTGGCTACTCCCTGAAGCTTCTAATTCTTTATGTCCATGTGAGTCTACAGTGGATTGGGGGTGAGCAGCCCAGAAGGAGACTTGGATGATTTAGGGGTTGATGTGTACCTCTAACTGATCCATGCAGAGAAAGCAACACCTGCGGCTGCCTGGAAGGTAGTGCTTGTGTTATGTTACCTTCATTGGAAGCTTTTAGGGACAAGCCAGACAAACCCCTGTCTAGGATTGTCTAGGTTGACTTGATCCTTTCTCAGAACTTCTGCAAAGTTAGTGATGAATTTGTAGAAAGAACCCATCGCCCACCCCAAATAAGCAATGAAACAAAAAGCAGCTGATTTCACTGACTCTTCAAGTTCACGTCATGCTGGACATTAGTGTTTTAGTACTTGTCCCTTCCTCGACTTTTGTATTTATCATTCTCATTTCATGTTGTAGATTCTCTGGAGAGGGACTGTGTCTTTACCTGAAGTACACCTTGGCTCTCATAATCATCTCAGCCAGAATAAAATTTCTTGGAAAGATAAAAATAGACAGTCATACCTATTTATAATATATAAACACAAAAAATAATCCTTACTGCAATGGAAAATAACATTGGCCCTCGGATGATCCACCAGATTCCCTTATTGTCATTTGTTGCCCAGCACCTAAAGATTAATTTAAAATATAATTAGATTCCGCAAAACAAGTCTGAGAATTTTAACAAAGAAATCATATTGAAAGATTAAAGGGTATTTTACAAGCTTCAGTATTTTTATTTGCTATTCCTTAAAAACAACAGAATCAAGTTGAGAGAAGATACTTTCAATAATTACAATTTTAGGAGGTTGTTGCTTCAGTAGATTCACACTCTTGGGATAAAATGCCATATGCTGCAGGCTTCAGAAGTACCCCTCACCAAAACACACCCTTTGGAAGTCCCATGAACAGCTCTCAAACCACTGAGTGTCAGGCGGCTGAGCTTATCCAGAGACTGGCAGCCATATCGCTAACATAGAGAAATGTCATCCTCTGTAAAAGATGAGGGCTTTTTGGATTGCAAAACAATGTCCTGCCCCTCCACACAGTGAGACAAGTCAGTGACTACTTCAGTCCCAAGGCCCAAGCTGTACCTTGAGTTGGGGCACAGGCCCAGTTCTCCTATGGCCTCCTTCTTAACAAACTGCTGGATAAATGGAAGTTGCTGTGACAACTAACTCCAGGAGGCCCAACAAGCAGTGCAGTTTGGCCCAGGCTGGAGTAACTAAGAAAAGCTACTTCCTCTCTGGTTATAGTTTTCAAATTTCTGCAGGGACTAATGGAATAGGAGGAAAGCCCTAAAGGAGCTCTTTGCTTGAATCTGAAAGAATCATCCACAGGAGACCTTCTCTCTACTCTTACATTGACTATAGAAGACAGCTGACACAGCTGTCATTCCATTCCATTGTAGGCAACCTTCTCTTTCTGTACATAGGATTTATTATGCTGCTTGAGACACCACTCTGGACACACCCAGCTGAACTGGTCTATTGGGATGTCCAGTCATGGCAAGGGAAAAACAAGGACTTCTGATATATTAAATAAGCTGTTTGTAAGGCAAGACGTAAACACCTTGGCTGCGTCTAGACTGGCCAGTTTTTGCAGAAAAATCATCTGCTTTTCTGCAAAAACTTGCCAGCT
>JANRFK010005987.1:129960-143539 GCA_030068395.1 Apalone spinifera | reverse complement strand
ACAAATAGCATGCGAGACCATACCAAATGCCTTACTAAAGTCTAGGTATACCATATCCACCACTTTTCCCTTATCTGCAAGCCTTGTTATCCTATCAAAGAAAGCTATCAGATTGGTTTGACATGATTTGTTCTTAACAAACCCATGCTGGCTGTTCCCTATCACCTTCCAAGGTGTTTCCAGATGATTTTCTTAATTCTTATAATAGAGATTACCTATCTCCTAGAACTGGAAGGGACCTTGAAAGGTCATTGAGTGCAGTCCCCTGCCTTCACAGCAGGACCAAGTACCATCCCTGACAAATTTTTGCCCCAAATCACCTCTGCAAGGATTGAACTCTCAAGCCTCGTTTAGCAGGCCAATGCTCACACCACTGAGCTATCCCTCCCACCCATGCTTATGTGCTCCGTTATCTTCCCTGGCACAGAAGTTAAACTAACTGGTCTGTAGTTTCCTGGGTTGTTGTTCTTTCCCTTTTTATAGCTGGGCACTAGATTTGCCCTTTTCCAGTCTTCTGGAATCTCTCCTGTCTCCCATGATTTTCCAAAGATGATAGCTAGAGGTTCAGATACCTCCTCTATCAGCTCCTTGAGTATTCTAGGATGCATTTCATCAGGCCCTGGTGACTTGCAGGCATCTAACTTTTCTAAGTGATTTTTAACTTGTTCTTTTATTTTATCTTCGAAACCTACCCCCTTCCCACTAACGTTCACTGTGTTAGGCATTCCTTCATCAAACTTCTCGGTGAAGACCGAAACAAAGAAGTCATTGAGCATCTCTGCATTTCCAAGTTTCCTGTTACTGTTTCTCCCTCCTCACTGAACAGTGGGCCTACCCTCTCCTTGGTCTTCCTCTTGCTTGTTATGTATGTCCACACAGAAATGAAAACCCATAGCTGGACCATGGCACTCTCTTGGGCTACTGGGACTCATACTGAGGGGCTATTTAATTACGGTGTTGATATTCAGTGTCAGGATGAAACTCAACCTATAGGACCCTGTGAGGTAGAAGAGTTCCAGGGCTGCAGGTACAGTCCAAACGAGAACATCTAGACTACAATTAAAAGGTCCTTAATCTGACTGCCAAGGAGCAGCTGCATGTGTCTTATTGCAGGGTAGACATGCTGGTGTGCTCCTTTGGGGTCTGTAGGCAATGGATGCAAATTAGAACCAGCCCCCAGATGCTATTGCTGGGGCAGGCAGGGACCTGTAAATGTCTGTTATGGCCCAGCTTCTCCTCCTTCCCTGGTTTTTATGCTTCCCAAGGGGTGTGGGAAGGGGGAGTTGTCCTTTGCTTGAGGTGTGGTGGCTCAGGCAGTGCAAGTTGAGCTCCTGTCCTGCTCCTTATTGGAAGCAGAAGATGGAGCAGCTGGAGGTCCTCTCCTCTCACCCCCACAAATGGTCAGTAGAGAGGGCAAGCATTAGCGCAAAGTGCTTCTGGTGCTGCACAGGAGGAGGTGGGAGGCAGCTGGAGAAGTGCCACTTAAGATCCAAGTCAGTTTAAATGTTGCAAGACACATTTTTAGTTCCTAGTCAAATAAAATATTTTTGTCATAAGGCATAGCTACCCCCTGGTACTCCATGGTGAAGCATGATACTGGAGGTGCTCACTGCCTCAGTTTCCCATCATTATGGTTTTCTGATACTTCCAGGGATTCATGTGCCTCAGATCCAGCTGGGCCATTGTCAGAGTTCAGTCCCCTTCTGGAGATAACAAAAGTCCAAGCAAAACTTTCTCTTACCCTTCTTGGCACCTCTTCAGCTCACCTGCTGGTACAAGTTCCCAGACTCTTTGGGATTATCTTTAAGTTACTCTGACTCTGGAGCCCATCTCATAGCCTTAAACACCATCTGGGCTACAGCACTGAATCCCTCCAGACCCAGCTTGCTCCTCTCCCTCACGAACACTGGCTTACCTCAGTCCTTTTATGAGATGCAGGTGTTCCTAGCAGTCCCCACATCATAACTAGTCCTGCACTCTGAGCAGGAAAGCAGGCAATTATGGCACAGGCCTCCAGGCCTTTATGGGGCTAGCCATCCTGTAACACTTCTTCTTACCACAGCTGCCTTTGAGAGCCAAAAGTCAGAGCCATAGGTTGGACACTGTGGCCTTCAGTTACCACCACAAGATTCCCTGAAGTCAAGGATACTGCTGAGGGAAGGCTCAATAACATGATATTTAGAGGGAAAGGAGTTTGAAGGATTCTTAAAGTCTTTCTTAAAAGTCAATACTCCATTGAGACTTTTTGGTGTTAAAGTGACTGAAACATAAGAAAGAGAAATGGGAAAGGGTGCAGGGAAGATCACTGCTCATCCCGACATGGCTTGGAGCATGTTGCAGTAGGATGACCCTGGTGGCTAGCCAGAAAGGAGATGGTGCAGAAAAGCCCCAAACAATCTCTCTTCCCACCCCACCCCCATAAATTCCAGGACAGCAGAGCCTGATCTGACAACTCCCTCCTGCAATGCAGATTCCCAAAATGAATCTTTTGAAAAAAGAGAAATCACATTACCGTTTTCCAGCCCAGGTAAATATGGAGGACAAGGAACAGACACATTTCCTGGAAGTGAATGAGGCCAGCAAACAAAGTTATCAAATGTTCCATTGCAATATGTTCCTGTAGAGAGACAGAACTAATGTTTAGTTTAATAAAGATTACTCAGTCAACTGGTAATCACAGAAACCATCATGGCTGATTCCAGCCTGTATACAGATACTGGAGACCATGGTTATAGAATGGGGGGGTTATGCTGGATAGCAGTGACTCTGAAAGGACTTATGGGTCACAATGAACAAACAACTTAACATGAGCTCCCAGTGTGATACTATGGCAGAATGCTGACACAATGCTTGGACTTACAAACAGGGAGTGATGAACAGAAGTAGGGAACTGATTTCATCTTTCTCTGTGGCGTTGATGAGACCAGTGCTGCTATACCACACTCACTGCTGATATCCATCTTTTTACAAGAATGTTGAAAAATTAGACAGGAAGCAGAGCATTTCTACAAAAGTAATTCAAGAGCTGAGAAAAAGCCTCAGGTGAGACTTAAGAAACTTAGGGTACGTCTACACTAGCCCCCTAGTTCGAACTAGGGAGGCTAGTGAGGGCAACCATAATTGCAAATGAAGTGTGGGATTTAAATATCCCGTGCTTCATTAGCATGTTCCCGGGCGGTCACCATTTTGGAAACTGACTAGTCCGGAATAACTGCCTGCGTCTACATGCGGCAGAGAAGCGCGATTCCGAAATAAACCCCCTCATTCCATGGAATGAGGTTTAACTGTTAATTCGAACTAAGGGGTTTATCTTGGAATCGCGCTTCTCTGCCGCATGTAGACGCAGGCAGTCATTCCAGGCTAGTCAGTTTCCAAAATGGTGACCGCTCGGGAACATGCTAATGAAGCGCGGGATATTTAAATCTCGTGCTTCATTTTCAATTTTGGGTGCCCTCACTAGCCTCCCTAGTTCGAACTAGGGGGTTCGTGTAGATGTACCCTTACTGTGTTTTGCTTATTAAAAAATCAACAGCTGACTTGATCCCAGCGTGTAGGTACCTTCATAGGAAGAAAAATTACTAGTATTAAATGATCTTTGATCCCATGGAAAAAGGCAGAACAAGAACCAATTGCTGGAAGTTAAAGCCAAAAAGGCTGAAACAAGCAACAAGGCACAACATTTTGTCAGCAGTGAGGGTGATTAGCCATTGGAAGTGATGTGGTATAATCTTACTCTGTTGGTGTATTCAGATCCTAGTATCATAGAAGCCTGGGCAGAATGTGTAGCTTCTTCTTGAGAAGGCTAGCCCCATGCTCTGCCTCTTCCAGCCTCTCCTGGCTGAAGCCATGCCCCCATGGCTCTCAGGGACCCTGCTATGGCCTCAGGAGGGTTATGGAGCTCAGCCCTGGCTGGAGCTCTGAACCTGAAGCCCATCACCCATTTCACCCTTTGCCTGAGGCATCACCAATAACCCCATCCCATTCCAACCCTCCCCTCCTGCCCCTGCCCCCATTTGCGCCTATGGCCTTAGTGCCATTCCACCTCTTCCTCTCATGGATTTGCCCTCATTCTGCCCCCAATCCTCAAGACCCCTCACTCACTACTTCCCATCCCCTTCTCTGTGCTGTGACCCCGAGACTGGAAAAGCTCTGTGGCCACAGCAGGCAGCAGAAGATCCTCCAGCTATGGGCCATGGTGGGCCATGTCCTCTCTAATTTTCCCATGCATGTGTGAAATGAATTTTGTATTGTGCGTGTGTGTGGGGGTGGGGAGGGGGGAAGGAGAGGGAATAAGAACTCTGGCTTGGGTTACAGGGTCTGGAGTGGGTCTGGGAATAAGGATTTTGGGGTTCAGGAGAGGATTCCAGATTGGGGCTAATGGTTGGAGCATGAGAGATGAGAGAGCCACCTGGGGATGCAGGCTCTGGAGAGGGGCCAGGGATGAGAGGTTTGGGGTTCAGGCTACCCCAAGAGTGCAGTGGAGAGAGAGGACACCCCCACGCGCTCTCCATAGCAGCACTTGGGCTCAGAGAGAAAGGCACCTCTCCCCAGCACAGCAGGAGAGGTGCCAGTCCCCATTTCAAGAGGTCCAGGAAGAAGTCAAGGGAGAGGCTCCATTACCCACCTTAGCAGGTCTGGGGCTGGGGTCAGGGGAGAGATGCCACTCCCTGGTGCAGCAGGTCTGGGGCTAAGGGAGACATGTCTCTCTCTGCTGCAGTCCTGAGCACCTTCACAACCCATGCTACATTTCTGTGCAGCTTAGAAGGAAACTGTATAGCAAGAGGAGATTTTTCCAGGGGCCCCAAATTAGTAGATGCACCTGGATATGCGTTCATGTAGTAATCCACCACTGCCCCTTCCCCAGCAGCACAAAGTTTGGGGAAGTTTAACCCTCACCCCCAGCCTCCATTATGCACTACCCATGGTATTGCCAGAGTTATCTAGTCTAACCCCTGCAACGATGCAGGATTTATGATGTTCAAACTATCCAAGACAGATGGCTCCTCAGCCAGCTTTGAAAACCTCCTATGAAGATAGTTTCATGACCTCCAAAGGCATCTGTTCCCTTGTCCTGTGCACAACAGGGTGCCCTTTGCTACTGGGCTCAATACTACACCGCTCTCTGACTGTTCATCATCAGGTCAAACTGAATGATCCAATGCTCCTTCCTGGCCCTAAATCTATTAATCTCTCTCTAGAAGCTGGGTAATTATAAGGACACTTTCATTTCTCCGAACACCATGTAACTATGGAGATCTGTTATATCTAATCTATTCTGGGGCATAAGGAGACTAGTATTTTTATCTAAACAACTGGCAACCATTACTGTGCCCCTGGACCTGTTTTGTCTGTGAGCAGCAGTAAGCACAGCAGTGTTATGTCTGTCCCTGGATAACTGGTACTAGACGGGTCTTGTTACATCTGTCTGTGGTATGGTGAGTGGGGATGGAGATTCCAGCCAATGCTTGGCAGGAAAAGTGGTCAGAAACATTGAACCACCAATGATCCCCTGCTGCAGGAGCAGTGGAGCCAGGTGTGAAGGGTCAGCCCAGAGGTATACAAAAGAAGGTAGGTGTATTAGTTTCAGACTGAGTAAATCTCTGTTCCCAGGGTAACTGGCAGGGGCCAGTCCAGAACCAGCGAGAACTTGCCAGAGTCAATCAGGACAATTGAGCACCTGGAGCTAATTAAGTAGGATTGCAGACTTAAGTGAGCATAGGCTAGTTAGAACACCTGGGGTCAATTAAAGACCCATTTGAGACTGGTTATAAATAGGCTTCTCTACCACTAGTGTGAGAGGAAGATGGGTTGTTGAGAGTCTAGGGCTAGACTAGCTCCTTTTTTGGGGGGCGGCATAAGGACCTTGTAGGAAAAGGGGGTTTTGCACAAAAAGGAAACATCCACACTGCTTGTTTTTGTGCAAAAAGCCAGATTGGCAGGAAATAGGGAAATGAGATTGAGCCTCATGCAGATGAGTCCCTCATTAGCATATTTGTTGCTGAGAAAACTTCTAGGCTATGTCTACACTGGTGGGTTCTTGTGCCAGAAATATGCAAATGAGGCTGTGTGGAATATTGCTGAGCCTCATTTGCATAACTAATAAGCCACCCTTTTTTTGCAGAAGAGGCTCTTGCACTAGAAGGAGCATCTACACTGCCCCTTCTTGTGCAAGAAAAACCCTCTTGCACATTGCTGTTATGTCTGAAAATAATCAGTGTAGTGACATTGCGCAAAAAGGGTTTTTCTTGAGCAAGAAGGGGCAGTATAGATGCTCCTTCTGCAAAAAATGGAGGCTCATTAGGTATGCAAATGAGGCTTGGCAATATTCCATGCTTAGCCTCATTTGCATATTTCTGGTGCAAGAAGCTGCTAGTGTAGACATAGCCTAGGAGAAAGAGCCTGAGAAAAGGCAGGTGTGGGGAAGTAGCCCAGGGGTTTTGTAGTTATCTTGCAGCTGGTATTATAGACTCTTATAGGCAATTGCTATTACTGGGCCCTGGTCTGGAACCTGGAATAGATGGTGGGCCCAGGTTCCCCTGACACCATTTCCCCCATTTCTACTTGGGGAAAAGATTTGCTGGGGAAACAAAAGGGGTTTGCCCAGCCCTGTATCATTTGAAGGTCCACCAAGACTGTGGAGTTTAGTTTCCCTCAATATATCATGCTGGACAATGATGAGAATAGCTAAAAAAAACCAACCAACCAAGCTGATACCCTAGGTGTGGAGCCTAAACTGAGGGTTGCTGTGAGCCTTGGAGGCAGGCAATCTACCATACAGTGCAGGACCCACCAAGATTGACTAGTTCCTGTCTTAGCCCTCTTGCACCACCAGCTGGACTTCTAACGGCCCTTTTTGACCAGGCATTCTGGTTGAAAACTGGACCCCTGGCAACCATGGGAGTTAAGATGGCCACAGGAGAAGGAGCAGGGAGCTGATTCACTGCAAGCAGGCTCTGCTGTGCAGGAAATGGCAGGACTTGTCTACAGCCAGTTGGCTGGCAACAATTGGGGCAGCTGGGAAAGGGCAGCCAGTCCATGGGAGGAGGGAGCTGGTACTCCCTGAGAAGGGAAGAGCTCAGGAAGAGTAGGAGGCAATCCAGAGAAGGACCAGTGAGGGCTGAGAGGGTACATCCCAGACTTTCTAAGTTGTGGGTCCCTGGACTGGAAACCAGAGTAGAGGGAGGGCCCAGACTCCACACTGGCCAGCAGGTCATCACTTGCGAAGACTGCCTGGGACTATTTGCATGCCCTAGAAGGGCCTTGACTCGCATATGGTGGCCCAGCTAGAGGGCCAAACCATGAGGAGGATGCAGTAATTCCAGGAGTGTGGTGGGTTCGCAGAGTGAGAGGAAGGCAGGAGAGGCATGACCCAAAGAATTCTTGACAAGGAGAAAGGTGCAGAGATGGTAGAGTCATCCATATTACTCTGGGTTTGCCCTCAGCTATTGAGAGACTGGCTTCACAGGGCAGTCCAGCCTCAAGAAAGCCCAGTTATAAGTTCTCAGCTCTAATGACTGGGTTTCTTTTGTTTCCATTTTTAAGGCCATCTCTACAACCAGAATTGGGGAAGACTCTCATTTTATTCTGAATGAAAATAAAAGTTGTGTTTAGTTCTCCTAACCAGCGGGTACTTGAGGCGTCAAGAACGATAGCTTTCTGCTTTCCAAAGGCTGGCTGTGTGGTGATCTTGCCTTGTTCTGCCTCACTGAAGTTCCATGGATACAATCCAACAAGACATTTTAGAAGTCACATTGTCAATTTATTTCTCTGAACTTTTTCAGTAATAAATTGCTGTGTTGGGGATATCTGTGTTCAAATTAAAAAACACAGATCTATCTATGTCCCCCTTTCACTTCCCCCTATGGGGGGCTTCCAGGCTCAAGGCTTCTCTCTAGGGCTGGATTAACTCTTCAGGGGGCTTGGTACTTTACATTTTGTAGGCCCCCCCAGGCTCAGCTGGGACTCACACATGTAGCTTGTAGGGTAAAAGTACCCTCTCCATAGGCATCAGTAGCCAAACACACTATGCTTGAAAGTCCAACTAAGTTTACTAGATGGCAATGTCTCATTGTTTACAAATCATAATCACTTAAGGTGTGTCTACTTTGGGAGGTTTAATTCAAAGATTTTTTCATGTATATCAGATCACTTGTATTATGTACATCACATCCAGGACACAGAATGCCCATTCCTTTTTCAGTTCATATTTGTGATCACTTGGTGGACATTTGCAGTGAACTGAAAATGTAGTTTCTTTGGTCCTTTGCTTTGCCATTGAGCCACATGCATCCTGGGATTGTTTTTGCTATGAACTGTGGGAAGCCAAGATTCTGCTCCTTGGTCATGCAAATATAACAGCTTTCTCAGGTTATATTACAGCACTAAGATCTGGATGAATTCAGCCAGGAATTCTGCCTACAGCACCTCCAAGATGTTAATGCAGGAGCAGAAGAATATTTTATGGTAGCAACAACTGTGGCAGCAGGATTATTATCTGGAGTGATGGCAGCAGGTTGATGCAGAATAATCAGAAAGTGCCGTGGGAGAACATGTTAACCTCCCTGGACACATAGTTACAGACTTGAAAGATGCCATGCTCAAGCAACAACAACAAAAAAAACCACCACCCAAAAAACAAAATACAAAAAAACAAAAATTCAAAATGAGGCTTCAAAGAGAAAACGCAGAGCTGGAACTCATATGCAAATTTGACACCATCAGAATGAGTCTGAATAGGGACTGGGAATGGCTCTCTCATTACAATAAGTAATTTTCCACTTTATGTATTCTCACCTTCTTTTCCACATCCATCTTGACTGAATTAGCTCTTATTTAAAACTCCCATCTCTGTATACCTACTAGGTGTTTCTTTTTCTTACACTTCATGCATCTGATGAAGTGAGTTGCAACTCATGAAAGCTTATGCAAAATAAAAGTGTTATTCTTTATGGTGCCACCAGACTCCTTGCTGTTTTTGCTGAAACAGACTAACATGGCTCAGGATAGTATCCACGAGTTGCCTCTGTCACTGGCCTTTTCCATGCTCTTCACCCTGGTGAGGCTATCCTCTGCCACAGCCACACTTTCCCTTGGCTGCTGACATGATCTCCTGGGAGAGCAACATTTCCCTCCCTCTGGATCCTCATGTACAGGCTCCATCTCTCAGACAGCCTAGTTCAACTCTGTGGCTCAGCCATGAGCTCTGTAAGCATCTCATCCCAACTCTTTTGTTTCCTTCCCCTCTGCTTCGCTATCTTGTCAGCAATACAGATAGGCCCTGCCCTTCACTGTCCAGCTGTTGCAGGGTGTGATGGCTCTGAAAGTGAACAAAACAACAACCGAAAAGTCATTTATTGTTCATATCTCAGACAAGTCATGATAACATTTTAATATGTATGTGAGACCTTTCCTCCCTGTGACTCTTCCCATTCTTATGGGACCTTCAGAGATGGTGGGTAGGGATGGAGCATGGTGGATGCCTTTGGATTTCAATCTCCTGAATCTGCTTTCATGGTCTTGGGGTGGGATGGGGGGTTATGTTGGGTTATGTTCCAGGTTGGTTTTTGCAGATTTGTTTGCATGGTGCCAACACTGGTGTAAAATGTGGGGTAGATCTTAGGGTGTGAGTGAGATAACAATCCCCTCTACATCCTTTTTAGGTTGTCCTGACTCTTGCTGGCATTACACTGGGGGGGGGGGGGAAGGGGGCTAGAAGAAAGAGAATGGTCTTATTCAAAACAGACAAAAGACATACTGGAAAGATATGCTGCCACAAAAGGGGCTTCCAAACCATACGAGAAGACACGGGTATGGGAGTATTTCATATAATGTGCAAAACAAACAAACAGAGCTTTTCCGGGATACCTCCGGTGTCCTGGCAAAGCTCTACCGTGTCCAAGGAACGTGTCCGCTTTTCCGAAAAAAGTCATAAAAGTGGACGTGTTTTGTCAGCAACCTTGTAAACCTCATTTTATGAGGAAGAAGGGATGTTCCAAAAGAGGTTTTTTTCTTAACATTTGGCCCCGTTAGATGGGCGAAATGTTAGACAAGCCTCTTTTGGAAGAAAAGCGGAAAAAGATATGCAGATTGTGGTTTGCAATTTGCGAATCTTTTTCCAACTTTTCTTTGGGTATGTAGACATAGCCTCAGTCTTAAGTTCTGCTATATCTCCCCTGCAGACCTGGAGAAAGTGCAGAGAAAAAAAGATAGGGCCCTGCAGTGATGGTCAGTAACATATATGTTACATGGCATGTGCGCTTCAGTGGGAGCAAGTGTTGTTCCTGCCTTGCTTGGGCCTGCAATGTGCATTTATACCTCATGTCAATTATAAAACTAGACTTATTTTCCTATAAGCAGAGACATCCACAGATGTCTGCTTTCTATCTATGGATATCTGCATCCGCAAATCTTGATGTGTATATCCATAGCTCATTTTTGTTGATACAGATTGGGATACAAATTTTGTATCTGTGCAGGGCTCTACCTACAAGAGCTATCTCAAGAAACTGATGAATAGTGTATAAAGAAATGCTTTTGCTATTTGGATCTGCTATGTGAAGAGGAATGGGGTACAAACTGTGACTGTACCATGATGACAGGCACCATTTTGAATCAGCACAAGGTGGAGGGTAGGGGAAAGATGTAGGCTCTTAACTTACATCCACCAATAAATAATACATTGTAAATGTAGGTACTTACATGCTGAACTTCCTGCCAAAAGATCAGATTCTTGGTCTCTGCGTGGTTTTGGGCTGGAACCTGGCTTAGCTGATGTAGGGTGAGAATCAGAGTCCTTTGTAGCAGAGCAAGACTGAGGCTGGCTTTCCAGAGGGTTGACCCGAGCCATAAAGAGGTCCTAGCTGTCAGGAGGTTGCTCCTCTCTAGCATCCCCCTGCTCATCCTCTCCTGGAACAAGCTGGTCATCCTTGGCAGTGGGAGGTGCAGGAAGGAGGTTCAAAGCAATGCTTGGGCAGGATGCACTGCAACTGTGTAGAATGGTATCTAATTCTTCAGAAACAGATAGGTCCCCTGCCCGATTGTCTCCTTTCATCCCTCATTTCACTGTGCTTTCTTCTGGAATGTTTGTTCTTTATCTGGCACCCTAGTCATGACCCTTCGTGGAATCCACTTTACAATGTCCATAAAAAGGTCTGATTCTTGTGTCTTTTCACAAGAGCTTTCTGGACCGATGCATCTCTCCAGATGGCAGTGAGACGCAGAACCACAGCACAGCTCCACACAGCTGTGAGAGGCATGTTATAGGCCTTCTGGCATGCTGTCGTGGTCACATCACCAGAATGGGATCGAGGGGCAAATGGGCAACGTGTGCCTGTATGCCACGTTTTAAAGGGAGAAGCAGGAACAGGAGCTCCGTGGTGAGGGCACATAATGGAGAGGTCAATAATAGTCACACTGAAAGGACTGTGGCATAGCCATTGAAAGCATGAAAAAAGTGCTGACAGTTGCATGCATACAAACAAAAAATGAGCTATTTCAGTTTGAAGCAAACACAGTCCACTTTGCAAGAGGACTCCAGCATTTCAGACAAATGCAGAGTTAACGTTCAGTGATAAGTTGCATTGAATGTATGTGTAAGCAGCGACTGAACAGCCTCTCCCCTGATATCTAGTGATGACCTAGGGAAGAGGACTTCAGGAGAGAAACTTATTGGCATCCACCCTGCCTAGGTGTTCAGCTGTTGGATCATAGGTACTTTGCTATTGAGACAGGGGCACTAAAATGTTATTATCCTTGTGTGACTTACGGGCAACAAAACTGTGCTTGGCGAGCTCTGACTGAGAGATTCAGACTCAACTAAACTGCACTTCCTAGCCAGTGTTTTCCCCATTTAGGACAGTGTCTCTGGCTCACAAGATTGCCCAGTCCACACTAGTAGTGAAGGTCCACCACTAACAGCTGAAATCCCTGAGAGCTGTGTTAAGTGATGGGACTCTGAGACATAGGTACTAACTTCCCCTCTAGTCAGGGGTACTGGACCCTCTGCCACAGGCCCCACCCCTGCCCTGCCTTTTCCCACCCCTATTTCAACCATTTTTCCTAAACCCCACCCCTGCTCTGCTCCCTCCCTGGCCTCATTCTACCCGTTCCTGCATCCCCATCCTCACCACACCTCTTTCTGCACCTGGCCTCCTCCCCCAAGTGTGCCCATTGCCACTTCTATCCCACCTTCCTGGAGTTTCCTGAATGCCACGAATCAGCTGTTCATGGTGCTCCAGAAACACTGGGAGGGAGGGAGAGGAGTTGGTCAGCTAGGCCACCAGCAGGTGAGAGGCATATGGGGAGGCGGGCAAAGACAGTAGCTTGGCCTTCAGTGGGCACTGAGCACCAATAATTTTCCCTGTGTCCTAGGGGATAAGGCATTCACCTGGGGAATGCAGGATTGGGGTCTTGAGTCCTCCCCAATTAGTCCAACAGTCAACACAGCCTGCCCCAGGGATGGAAGCTGGCTCCCTCACTTGGAAAGCAGGATAAGGGAGCCCCAGAGCAGCCCTAGGGTCGGTGCCTCTGCCTCTAGACCTCCCACAGGATGCAGAGCAGAGTGACAAGCAGCTAGCAGGCAGAACAGAATGGCAAGCAGCATGGTTGGTGAGTGATCCCATAGCTTGGGGAGTCAAACCTCTGCCCACCCAGAGCCTAGGCCTTCCCCCCACATACACTATGGCCGCTGATGGCCTTTGCACAGCCTGCCTTTCCCCCCTACCCCTCTCAGTATGGCTGCTTGTCCTTTCCCCTTCCCCTGGCCCCAGATCTCCAGAGAGCTGGAAGGTGGTGCAACCACAGCCTCCCTCAGCCCCAGAGACCCAGAGAGCTGGTGTGCTGCAACTTCCCCCAGTCCCAGAGCTCTGGAGAGCCAGTGGGCAGTGCAGCCGCAGCCTGCTCCAGCCCTGAAGGGTTGGAGAACTGGCCAACAGGCAGGGCAAAGGACTGGGTCCATGGTGCCTGCACCCCTGACCAGAAAGGCCCTCCCTTCAGCTGAGTCACCAGCCCCAGTGCTGGATGGCCAGAATATTCCCAGTGCCAGGGAGACATGTGTTGTGGCCCCCAGCCTCTGACAACACAATGGCTGGGGGAGTTGGGTCTGAGGGACTCCAATGGAACATGGGCGGGGCCAGGTGAGACAGTTTGGGAAGGCGATGCCTTCCCCTGACTATGATACCCACTACCATGGTGAGCAGTGTAATGGTGAGCAGCCAACAGGGCAGATGATGCCAAAGCAATTGCCTGGACTGCAGAACAAGCAAGATGCCCCCATCCCCTGTCAGGAAGGGAGGTGCTCACCCAGATGCATCTCTGAACTCTGGGTCTTCACTGATCAAGGACAACAGTTGTGAGTGGGATGTAAGAACATGAGACCAAAGGACACTGCCCAATGTACTCTCCGGTGGGTCTTTGCTCATGGGTTTATGTTTATGAATCCTGCTTGTGGGCATTTCCCCAAAGTAATTCTGGATAACTTTTCTCCTTTTATTAAAAGTTTCTTTTCCACACCCAGATTCTGTGCTTGTGTAAGAGGAAGTATTGCCTCTTAGGGTATGTCTACACTAGCCCCCTAGTTCGA
>JANRFK010005987.1:64787-79649 GCA_030068395.1 Apalone spinifera | reverse complement strand
TGCTGGACAGTGACAAGAGATGCTCCATTTAATGAATACAAGAGACAAACCAAGCAGCGCTGAGTAGACACTGAATAGGACTAAACTATGTTCATAATAGATTTTTTCCCTTTTGTTTCATAATCAATTTGATTTATATAACCCTTTTGCTGATTTTTAAAGTGTTACATAAACAGGACAGGTGAAATATTATCATGTAAAGCAACCATAAACACATGAAAAGACCTAGGTTTACAATTTATGATTAAAACTACTATCTACACAATATACATAGATGTAAAATGTAAAAACTTAAATATCTTGGAAACAGTAGCCAATCAGTTGTTTTAATTGTCATATTTGAATTCAGCACATCAAAATACATAATAAATAGCAGATTTTATCTCTGAAGCAGACGACTTCTAAAAAATTGTAGACCAGTGTAATATGATATATGATCTTCTAGCAAAGCAGAATTTGAATAATGGAGCTATCTACTGAAGGGGGTGAGGTACATCATCAAGGTTTTGACAGTTCATAAATATCTAGAGTACCTCCAGATAGCAAGACTTTTTAATTGATTTCAGAATTACTAGCCCCTCTTCTTTGCTCAGTTCGATTTTGTGGTTTTCTAATATTTCAAGGGGCCAGAAATGAAAAGGCCAATGTCCTCTCCCAAAATAATGAATACTGTGAGCCTGGCAGGAGAAATTACAATCCTCAGTGTCCAGCTTTGTTTTTGGGATCCTAGAGAACAACCTGACCTCTTCCATCTGTTCACTGGTATCCACTGACCCCTTTGCCACTTGAACCTGACAGACCAAGGATGACATCAGTACCCAACCTACTGCTGAGTTCAGACTACAAGATGACATTCTCTATTACAAGGGTTGTATTTATTTCCTAGATTCAGCTTTGGCTTCAGGTACCAAGGAATTTGGTCTTAAAGATCTTCTGGTAGCCAGGTCTGTGTACCTGTGTCAAAGCATACACAAAACCCTATGATCTTTGCGCCTGAACCAAATGTCTCAGTCTGAGACCATTTAAACTTCTCCAGCCCCACCTCAACCATGGTCTCTAAACCCACATCTTAAGATTAATACTTACTGGAAGATCAATGCTCTGGAGGTTGATCTTCTGGTGCTCAATTTAGTGATTCTAGTATAGACCCCTAAATTGAACAGGGAGGGTAGCTCTGCTGGCATCCAGTACCTTCTTTTGCAAGGAGTAAGGGAAGCTGACAGGAGTGCTTGCTCCTCTTGGCCTCCCGCAGTGTGGATGCCAGCAAGGCTCGGCTTAAGGTAAGCCAACTCCAAGCTATGCATTTTGCCATTTCAGTAGAGAACCTAGGTCTCCTTCATCCTAGCTGAGTACCCAAAACCACTGGGCTATAAAACCAGTCTGCTGCTCAACTTGTCAGTACATGATTATTGAAGTGTTTACCCAATGTGGAATATCTCCTACAGGCAAGGACAGAAAGTCACTCCATACATAGGTTGTGGGAGATCTGGGTTCAAATCAAGAACGGGATCTTGAACTTGGACTTTCTACATATCAGCTCAGTGCCCTAACCATAAGGCCAGGACATACACTCATGTTTTGTGACAGATACCAGTTCCTATGTGCACTCTTGTCCCACTGGTGAGATATGTGAAAGCCTAGTTTAAGAAACCCACTTTAGGGCCAGTGAGTTTCAGCTTAAGTGAGGACTCCTAACATTGCATTAGCAATGGGTCTGATCACCTACTACTGTTATTATCCTGTTCAAAGTGAAATGTGCCCCCATGCAGTGGGCCTGGCCACATCCCTGTCATGGTTGTTTACCAGATACAGACTGGAACTCTTTTCAAAAGTCCAATGTCATCCATCCTCTACTGAGTTCTTCCACATTTCTCACGTGATCATCCTTGCCATGTTTGGCAAGTTTCTCTAAGGGTACTTCTAGACTGCAAGCTTCTTTCAAAAGAAGCTTTTTTGGAAGAGATCTTCTAAAAAACATTTTGAAAGAGAGTGTCCACACTGCACAAGCTCATTGAAAAAGTGATCTGTTTTTTCAAGAGAGCATCCACACTCATTAGACGCTCTGACATAAAAGGCCACCTGGAACCATTTCAGCCAAGGCATTAGGTCAACAGTTACTTCTGAGTGCTGTCGTCTAAGGCTATCTGAGAAGTGTGCTTAAAGGGAACCCCCCTTGACAGCCATTTCTCAGGTTCTACTGCATGCTTGCCTACCTCTGAGGGACAGCAAAGCTTTAGCAGTGCACGCTCTGGTTGCCCAGCTTTGTTGGACACCACAGAATTTTTTTTTTGTGCGCTATGGAGCCTGAGCTGTCCCTGGGCATGTGATGGCCCCACACTGCCATGCTGCAGGTTATGCAGCAGTTTCAGCAGACCGCCTTGACAATCCTGCCCCCACTCGACTCCGAGCTCATCTGTCTGGATGCAGGAGCAATGCCCTTGCCCCTGCACCCCACAGTCGAGACACGAATCTGGAGGCTGGACACCAGTTCTGACTGGTGGGACTGGCTGGTGATGGAGCAGTGGGATGACCAGCAGTGGTTCAACAACTTCTGCATGCAGAAGGCCACTTTCATGGAGTGGTGTGCCTGGCTCACCCCTGCCCTCCGGAGACGCGACACCCACCTGTGGCCCGCCATCCCCCTGAAGATGCAGGTTTCTATTGCTATATGGAAGCTCACCACTCCCAACGGCTACCAGTCAGTGGGCCACCAGTTCAGCATGGGGAAGTCCACCGTTGGGTCCTCCTCATGGAGGTAAGGCACTCTAGGACTGCAGTCCCTGCACAGGTGTGGGGGAGTCCTGGAAAAGGGGGACCCTCGGGAAAGGCCTGTGGGGGGTGGATTGGGGATGGGGAAAGGCCTGTCCCCAGGGAGGTTGTGCCATCCCACCCTCACACAGCCCTGCTGCTGGTGGGGCAGCCTCATAGGGGGTGGCTCCTGTGGTGTTTGAGGGGGGAGAAGGTGGTTGGGCATCTCCCCAGGGTTCAGGCACTCCCTCTGTTTCCTGCAGGTTGTGAGGGCCATTAACTCCATCCTGCTGCACAGGGTCATGCCCCTGAGAGACTTGGACCAGATTGTGGCCAGATTTGTTGCCCTGGGTTTCCTGAACCGAGGAGGAATGATCGATGGGACCCACATTCCAATCCACACACCACAGCACCAAGTCACTCAGTACATAAACAGGAAAAGCTATTTCTCCATGGTGCTGCAGGCCCTGGTCATCCACCGCAGACAGTTTCTGAACATATTTGTTGCGTGGTCGGGCCGGGCACATGATGCATGCATATTTAGGAATGCTAGTCTCTACCACAAGCTGGAGACTAGCACATTCTTCCCCCAGGAGGACTTTTGCATGGGGGACTTACAGATGCCACTGTGCAACGCAGACTACCCACTTGTGCCATGGTTCATGAAACCGTACACTGGCCACTTGGACCCCACCAGGGAACAATTCAATGTGCACCTAAACCAGGCCTGCATGCAGGTTGAATGTGCCTTCGGGCACCAGCCAGGAGGGAAGGGGCTTCAAACAGCCATGGACAGCTGCCATCTGCCAGGCCCATCAGTTGGGGATGTGCATCCGGGAGGCCCTGAGGGAGAGTTTGAGGGACCCCAGTAATTCTCCCCAGAGCCTGCTCAATGGGGGCCTGTGTCTTGTCCCCCATGCCTTTCCCACCACAATCCCTCCCTGCCCCCCTTCCCTGTACAATCAATAAAAATAACAGTTTTGTGTTGAACAATGAACACTTTGTATATATTTTTTAACACAAAGTAACTGGGGTGGAGGGTGGCTCAGAACCTGGATGGGAGAGTGGGGGGGACGGGAAGAGAGAAGAACAGGGCTGTGAGTGGTATGTGATGTGCCTGCAAGCACTGCAGGTTGGGTGGGGCCTGAACAACAGGGGAGCGGGCTGCAGTGGAGTCAGGTGTCTTGGCACACTTGTGATTAGGCTCAAATTTCTGTGGTCTGAAATTCTCTTTAAACACTATTTTCAGCTCTCCTGAACTTGAAGTTTTCCATTGCGTCATTTATCTGCACCAAATTTCATAGGCCTCAAGCCTTATGCTAATAGCGCTGAAGTTAATGCCTTATAGTATACAGACCGCTTGTTTCTTCCATTACAGCTGAATGCACACTAGCCTCTATGAGCCACACTACTCAGGATGAATTTCATATAAGCTTTTCAAAGCAGCTTAAAGCACTCCACTGTCACGGAAAATCAGTATATTTTGTATACCTTAGATACCTTTTTAATATGCCAGCCTCATTCCTCAGTGTACAGTGAAGATTTGCATGTGCTATGCAGATGACTAATAGTCACTGAGGGAAGGGGCTTCCCATGTATGAGTTGCTAGTTTGTGCGGCAGCACTAGCTGTGTGGGGGTGTTACATTCACTTTACAATGGAGAGTATTTTTTCAGCTATTTTTAGATGTATAAATACTTCACAAAACATTCTGCCTATTCAGTAGTAAATTCTATGTTTAATATATCTTACAAAGTTATATTTTTGTAGGTCTCTTTGGCATGGTCGCTCACATGATGTATACAACTGTATTTCAAATGACTGTCAACCTTGGTCCAGAAGACTGGAGACCTCAGATGTGGGATTATGGCTGGTCCTTTTGGTAATTTTTGTATTAAAATATGTAACTGTTCCATTAATATTTAAATTGTTCTCTTTGCCATTCTTGTCTTCAAGTAACAATTCATGGCTCTGATTTGAGCTTTCCACGGAGGCTGTAATACAACAGCCAACCTCTTTATTTGGAATGTATGTAACCTCGTCTATTAGTATAAGGCTGCTTGGTTCCAGGACAGCCAGTATCAACACTACCCAAGGCCTTGAGACATCAAAGCTCCCACCTCATCACCCACCTTTAAGCACAGGACACTGTTGGGGGACCTTCCACTCCTCTGTACCAATTACAGGCCTTATTTCCCCACAGGTCTTATCTGTTGTCACTATAGATGGGGCTTGTACCATCATTTATTATTAAGGTTGGTTGACAGTTTATCAATCCCTGTTTTCAGTTGCTTATAATTTTCCAAACTTCAAGAATTCAGGATGAAATTTTCCTTCCCAGATGCCTGCCTCAGTCAATTATTTTGGAGAAATTTCAGCTAAAGCAGATCCATCATTTCGAAAATGATGGAGGCTATGTCTAGACTGCAGGCTTCTTTCGGAAGAAGCTTTTCCAGAAGAGATAATCTGAAAAAACTTCTGAAAGAGTGTCCACACTGACAAAGTACATAAAAAATATGCAATCTGCTTTTTCAAAAGCTAGCGTCCATTCTGTGTGGATGCTGTCTCTCATTTAAACTGTGATTACTATGGATGGAGTGGCCACCAGGGCACCTGTGCTTTTTCCTCTTTCCTCTTCTTGCAAAAGAACTCCCTTTTCCCCATCCACACACGCCTTTTTCCAAAAGAGCTCTTTCAGAAAAAAGGCTTCTTCCTCGTAGAAAAAGGTGTACCAATGTCAGAAAAAACCCTCTGTTCTTTCGCTTTTCTTTCAAAAGAATGTGATTACATTGTGGTCATAATTGAAGTTTTCAGAAAAACAGACTTTTTTTCTGAAAAAACTCTGTAGTATAGAGTGGTCACTAACTAACTATGCCTCTGATGTTTAGGGCAGCAACGTCACTCCTGTCTATTTCTGATAAGTCTTTCAGTAGTTCCCCAGCTGCATCTTAGGTTTTTCAGCTCAGCTCTTCACCATGTTGTTTTACCTCATTTTTTCTTGCCTGGAAGTGTCTATTTTATTGCTATTCTGGTGATAGACTCTGTCTGCATCTGAAGCACATGGCCAGTCCATCTCCAGCACCTGTTGGTAATGATGGTGCTCATATAATCTTTGCTACATTTCTGGAGGATTTTTCTGAGTCAGGTTGTATGAAAGTATGAAGACAGTATGGACATTGTGTCCCCAGTATTCTGCACTATAAAGTAGTATTAAAAATAGACTCTGAATGAGAGTAGGGGAAAATACATTATCTTGCCCATGAGAATAAATTCTGGCAATCTTTTCTTTAAGAATCTCTAGTATCTCCATGCTGCAGAACAGAGATTTTACATTTGGTAAGGTGCTGGGATTTGCCATAAGAAGGTGACTTTTGCCAGCCCCATGAAAATCTCCCCCAGTTTGGACACGTAATAAGCCTCTGAAAAAAGTCAGAGCTTAATTCCATTTACAAGTTTGATACCTATAACAGAGGTTTAAACAAAGACCTAAACTGGATTACCCATTACATTCCACATGCTAAGACCATAAAAAACCCCAAATACTAGATACTTAGAATCAGTTCTATCAGCTTCATTTAGCATGGACACTAACTTAAAAAACAACTAATAGTTTTGCAGCACCTTAGAGACTAAAAAAAATGTAGATGGTATCATGAGCTTTCGTGGGCACAACCCACTTCTTCAGGTGAATGGAGTTTAAGGAATATAGTTTTCATTTTTAACTTGCCTGGGTACTCATTAATGGATCTCAAAGTCACTGGACTATTTCAAACCAATATCAAAAGCAAGCTTGACAGAGAAGCTACAAAAAAAATTTTCATTTACAAGTCTGATATTTACAACAGAAGTCTAAACAAAGATGGTGGCTGGATGGCCTGCTACATTCTATATCCTAATGAAAAAAAAAGGGAAAAAAAGGGTAAAGTGGGCACTAAGTACTCTTATCAGCTTCATTTAGCATGGACACAAATTGACAATTTCTCTCCCCTCCACCCATGCGCTCTGTGCTTTTTATTTGTAAACTGGACCCCTTAAACGCCATTCATCTGAAGTGGGTTGTACCCATGAAAGCTCATGATACTATCTACATTTTTTTTAAGTCTCTAAAGTGCTGAAAGACTATTCATTGTTTTTTAAAGTTTTTTCTGAAAAATCAATTTGCACATGTTCATTAGAAACTTGTAAGAATCTTTGAAGTTTAATTTCCTGAGGGAGGGGGCAGTGACAAAGATGATATACACTGATGATTAAGCAGTTCCCTGGGAAATAGGAAATGTGGTTTCAGATGTCCTTTCCACCTGATAGAGAAAGAATTTGAATCCACATGTCTTGTCAGGTTTGTGTGCCTTAATTATCAGCTTATGGAGACTCATTCTCAGTAGCCCAATGAATAGTCATTAAAAGTGGAACAGCTTCAAAAGAAGAAACTTTGACTCACCCCAGCATAGTATGTTGCCCTCTATTTAAGATGCTCAATTGGGTTGGGGGACAGGAGTTCAATTCCCTGCTTCAAAGGAGTGATTCAAACTTGGCATGCCCACATCCTAGGCAAGGACACTAAGTATTCAGATGTTGGCTATGAAGAAATATCTGTGTTTCTGGCCTGGAAAAAGCTTTTTCCTGATGATAATAATTAGGTCAAATTTATTAATAGTTTTTGGTCAACCTAAACTGCATTGTGGGTGAATAAACTCTTGAATATATGCATAGATTTCAAAGCCAGAAGGGAACACTCTGATCATCTTGGCTGATCTCTTGCATAACACAGGCCATAGAACTGCCCCAAAATCATTCATAATTAGATTTTACAAAAACAGCCATTCTTGATTTTAAAATTGCTAGTAATGGAGAATCCACCAGGACCCCTGGTAAGTTATGACATTAGCTGCCTTTCTGTTAAAAAGCTATGCCTTATTTTCAGTCTGAATTTGTCTCTCCAATTTCTATCCATTGGAAAGTTGCTAAATTGAAGAAACCATTATTAAATATTTATTCCTAATAAAGGCAATTTGACTGATCAACCAGCCCTTAACCGTCTTTTTGTTGTTAGATTGAGCTTTTTGTGTTTGTTTATCACTATAAGGCATGTTTATAGTCCTATAATCATTTTTGTGGCTCTTCCAATGTCTGAGCCATATCCAATTTATCAACATCCTTCTTGAATTGTGGCATCAGAATTGCCAGATACAGAGATAAAATAACCTCTTTGCTTCTACTTGAGATTCCATGTTTATGCCTTCCCAAATTGCATCAGTTGTTTTGACCACAGCATTGCACTTGGGAGCCTTTGTTCAGTTGCTTGTCCACCATGACACCCAATGTTTTCCTGAGTCACAGCTTCCCATGATAGAATTCACCATCCTGCGAGTGTGGCCTACATTCTTTGTTCTCAGACCTATGTGTTTACATTGAGCCACATTAAATTGTTGGGTTGACGACCCTGGTGAAGGCTAGCAATTTGCTGAACTTTTATAACCCCTGGAAGGGGTTTACTTCATAACTGTTACTTGGCTGGAGGGCTGAACCAATGAAGGCCTACAAGTGAGGTCAGCAAACTACAGGGAGCACCAGGGCAGGAAAAGGCCTGCCGTACCAAATGCAGCGGCAGGTGGTGCTGACAAGGTGAACATCCCCAAACCAAACAGAGGTTTCAGAGATTTAAAGCAAGAGTGAAAGAGCTATGAAAGGGTTATATACAAATTGAAAACAACAACATGCTTTCTAGGGTCTAAAACTTAAATTCTAGCAAGATATAGCTTTGCTTAACAGTTTCTTACATTGAAAGAAGCTGGAACATGTAAGACCCTTCTTTCATAGAGACTCACTTATGCCAAGAATCATTTTATTCTAAAACACAAATATATGTAGTTTAATGTTCATATTGTTGAAGGCAAATATTGAACTTATGTTCTCAACTCTGCTAAATCCTGAGCGCTGTAGATCTACATAAGCTATTAAACCCTTCCACTGGGAATCTGTTCCCCCACTTCATCCAAAATGTGTAACAATAAATGTATATTCCATAGTTTGATCACTTTTGCTAAAACATTTAGGAGATGCAGTAGTATGATGTGGATGGAAAACTGCTGTGCCACTTTCTAACAGGCCTTTTTGTTGACAGCCTTGCATGGAGTTCCTTCGCTTGCTGTATGGCTGCCTCTGTCACCACCATTAACAGATATACAAAAACTATTTTGGAATTCAAGCACAAACAAAAAAATCTGGAGAGAAGTTTAAAGAATAAATACAAGTTTCCAGATCCTGGTGCTCAAGAGAAAGCTTGGAATATGTATGTCAGCTCTTTTCCTAGCACTACAGAGGACTTCATGCATCAGTTAAAGGACATTCATAATCCAGCCAGATTTTCAATGTTTGTAGATTTAAAAAATATTCCTGAACCAAACTGCGAAGAGTATTGCTAAATATATTATACAGTATGCATTAACTAAAATGTATATGTAGCAAGCTTTATTTTTTCATAAAGAGTTATTGCTTTTATCACTGTTTCAAGCAAGACAGCGTTTTTAGAATTGATCCAGACTGGTTCATAAAAGGCAATAAGCCATGTTCTCCACTGTTCTACATCTTGTACTACCATTTACACATGTGCAAACTGAGTGCGAACACCACTGCATCAGATCAGAACTGGTGTATACACACACACACTCACACCCCTTACTCTTGGAAACATCAGGACAATGGCAAAAAAATCTGGCCCACAAATTGGTCCAAAAGTGGAATCAGTTATCTGTCATTAAAGTTACATTTCCCAACCAAATTAAGCACGTTTCATGCTATATTGATTAGCTTCACCATAAGGATGATGGTGAAATTTGATGCCTAGAGACAAGCTGGAAGTGAACGGTGTTATTGTGTAAGCTGAATGAGAAACCCATGCTGTGAGTGCTGTTAAAATGACCTGACATAATACAGTGGCTATGATGATACTGCAGGCAAAGAGGTCTATGAAAAGTTCTGGTTCCTCCTTCATTGTGCAGAACTGGAAGGAGCAGTGGAAAGAATTAAAGTCTTAGAAAGATTTTCTTATGAGAAGAGACTAACAAGAGGAGATATAGTAGAAATATACAGAATAGTGAATGGTCTAAGGTCAGGTTCCTTTATTTGTTTAGTTGCAGAAGGGGATATCCACTTATACTGAAAGGCAGTGGTCAAAATAAATGTGCATTTATATTTAGCACATTTAATTAACATGTGGACATTTGTCTGAAGATGTTACTGAGGTAAAGGTCTTATTAAGGCTAAGTCTACACTGCGCACTGTTGTGCAATAAGATATGCAAATGAGGCAGGGGATGAATATCGCTGTACCTCATTTGCATACCTAATGAGCCATCATTTTGCGGCACTGGCTGTTGCCCAAGAAGGAACTATCTAAACTGCTCCTTCTTGAGCAAAAAAAAAACCCCTCTTGCACAGAGCCTTTCTGCTGCTTATTTTCAGGAAGAATGGCTCTGCTCAAGAGGTTTTTTTTGTGCAAGAAGCAGCAGTGTAGACAGCTCCTTCTTGCACAAAAGCCTATGCCACAAAAATAGCAGCTCATTAGGTATGCAAATGAGGCACGGCGATATTCATCACCACGCCTCATTTCCATATTTTCTTATGCAAGAGCGCGCAATGTAGATGTAACCTACGAGTTTTAAAAAATAGATATCCTTTCAGTATAAAGGGAACCAAAGCTAGTGGGCTATGCAAGCTCCACCGTATCCCAGTGGCATCCTGAGAGAAAATCTGTCAATGTAATAAGCAGTGCTGGACAGTTTTGGGTTCTGCTTTTCCAGCAAAGCCATTTGGTGTTTCTGCTCTCTCTCCTCAATTTGTTATTCCAGTACCAGGGCCCTGATTCTGGGCTCCTATTTCCAGTTGCTTTAGCTCCATGATTCACGTGTGTTCTTTCTCTGCTGCCAGGAGTCTGAACAGCTTTAGCTTCGCAATTATTTTACTGTTTGATCACACTCACACACACAAAATAATCCCAGATTTTTTTTTTTAAAAAGTGTGAATCTGCATGGGAGCTAATGAAAGGGTGTTTCTAGATATTACAATGTTCATGAAAACTAATGAATGATTGCTTGGATTATTGTAACTAAATGCATTATTCGTTATTCCCATTTTAGGGGACTGAAGCTTTAGATCTAGGCAGAAGCAGCATGCTATCTTTAAAGGATGGGTCATTGTGTTCAACAATGGAAAAAAAAATCTACAGATCCATGCTGCGATGGAAACATACCAGACTGCTTTCCGGGAAGACAGATATAAAAATGAATCCCAAGAGTGTTCCTGTATCTCTGGACTGATGGATTCTGATAGGGTGGAATTCTGAACCATTGGGCAGAGATCCACAAAGCCATTTTGGGTAACTCAGTGACTGAGGTTACGGCTACACTGCCATTTTTTTCCCCCGGAAGAAGATATGCAAAATTGCATTCACATTAGCATAACTTCCGATTCTTTGTGGAAGGTTTTGACAGGGCCAAATGTCGGAAACCCTCCCCCTCTTTTGCAAGACCCCTTATTCCTCGTAATTAGAAGTTTATAGGGTCTTGTGAAAGAGGGTTTTTTTCCGACATTTGGCCCTGTCTACATGAGGCCAAATCACAGTAAATAGAATCAGAAGATATACAAATGTGAGCATGATTTGCATATCTTCTTCTGAAAAAAAAAAAAAAAAAAAAGAACAGTGTAGCCGTATAAAAAACTAGTAGATTACAATACTTCTGCTATCATTTGAACTTGCAAACTCTGGTTCACTTTTTAATATTTTTACCTGCTTAAAACTCTCAATAACTCATTTCTTTTTCTTAAGTAATAAATATATAGTTAGTTTAATAACAGAAATTACTGCAATGTTATCTTTGGTATAAGATCATGAGTAGCCATTCACCTGGAGTAAGTGAATGGCCCTTTGGGATGGAAGTGATCTAATGTGTGGTGATTTTTGGTTTTAATAACATTTCATCACAAAACCCAGTGTGTCTGAGTGGCAAGATGCATTGGAGAGCCTAAGAGGGCTGCCTGTGACTCTACGGTAAAACTAATATAGTAATTCAGAAGCTTCACGGGGTAGCCAAGTTAGCCTGTACAGGATAAACTTAAACAACAAATGGTCTGGTAGCACTTTATAGACTTACCATGTTGGTGGAATTTAGTTATAGACTATGGTACCAGTTTGGAATGTTGGCCCTATTTTCTGACTGCCAATCTTAGTTGTGTGCTACTCTGGGCAGCATAACCAACATGTCATTTGAAAACTCATAATTTGCTACTCAGCATTGTCCTGGTAAAATAAGTGTGGCTTTAATGTGATGTTATAACAGGCCCCTATATAGTGTTATTAACATGTTTCAAACTCCACTTTCTTGCCCTAGCAGAAGCTGGCAAACAGGTGTGTCCTAAATAAAGGAATGTGAGCTCTGCTGAATTTGCATTTAAGCACTAAAAAGACTTAAAGCATTGCTAGCTAGTAGATATTCTGCTGTGAAAAGTGATATTAACAAAACATACAAATATCACTTTTCACAGCAGCAGACTTATTCAGCCCTGGCAAGCCTGCAGCCAAATTAAGCTCTGGATGGGGAGGCAATGGGAGCTGAGGCATGTGTGTCTCCAGAAACGGGCAGACTAACCCCAGCGTTACCCCCTCATCATCATTGCCCAAAAAGCTGGGGCCACAAGGAAAGACTCTCATGATTGCATAAAGCCATGATGGACACATTTGAGAAATGCTGGT
Organism: Apalone spinifera; assembly: GCA_030068395.1. NCBI lineage: Eukaryota > Metazoa > Chordata > Testudines > Trionychidae > Apalone > Apalone spinifera. The sequence continues at coordinate 67,155 of JANRFK010005987.1, read as the reverse complement.
CTAGAAGAGGGCTGGGCAGTACAGAACATACATTTCTGGGGGAAATCTGGAATTGGGGCTGTGTTGGGGTCACCCTGAAGTATAACCAAAGGTTGTGAGGCTCAGAGTGTACCCAAAGGCAACTGCAAGCTCCAGTTGAACACAAATCCTAACCCTAGGAAGGCAGCTTATGAGTGGCCCAGATGGGAACTACTTCAGCAAGTCATCACAAGACACCCAGGGTTGCAGGGAAAGGGGTGACAGCCCCTTTCTGGTCTGAAATGTACCCTGATATTTCATACACACAGCTGTTATTGGGACATTTATTCCACTAAATGAGGTAAGCCACACATTGATCTTGAAAGGTGTGTTGTGGGGGGTGTTGATCATCCCAGCAATGGAGATATGTTTGTAAGTTTTGCATCGGTTATTTGGACAGGATCTAGTGCCTCTGAGTTGGTGGGGTGCAGTCTATAGGAAGCTTGTTTCTGATGACGACCTTGGAAAGACTGGGGAAGAGGTGTTTGAAAGCCAGAAGAAGGGGGTTCAGAAAACATTTGTTCCATCAAGGGTGAATTGTAGTTGTTTGATACACTGTGTAGTGTAGTGTAGCAGATGAGGATTAGGGATGTCATGGCTGCAGGGGTGTTAACAGGACATTTCACCTTAAATGGTACTTTAGAATAGGCGTTAATGATTTGCGCTAAATAATACGTTCTACCTTGTATTTAGCGGTATCACTTGGAGTACATTTCCCAAACCAAAAGGAGAGCTCAGTGTAGTTTGAAAGCTTCTCTTCTTCACAAAAAAGCTGGCCCACTGAGATGATGATATATAAAAAAGCTGGCCCATCTCATCTCTCCAGAGCAACAGGACTGGTGAATACACATGCATCTGATTATCACACCAGTCTCCCTCCAACCAGTTTTGAAAGCAAATATCTCCTGAGATGCCCACAGATTGTGCTGCAAGGCAGCTGCAGCAGGTACAGCTACACTGTGTGCATGCTAGGGGTAGAAATAGGGAGGAAGTGGAGTACAGACAGAGGCAAATCCTGATGATTGTTATCAAGTTGCTTTCTGCAGTGTTCCTTCAGGCCACTCTCTATTTTATTTGTAGAAGAGTATTTGCTGCCCCAGAGGCAGTCACTGCCACATAAGGAATCCAAAGGTCCAATTCTGGAAGTAGTGGTGGCATAGTTGGGGATGACTGCCATAACTACAGCAAAGCAATTAATGTATTAATTAATTACAGGGGTGCTTAAGATTATTGACTACAAAATGGGAGTGAATTTGTGGAGTCACTTGTCAAAGACACATACAACCTGCTGGATATTGATCAGAAGTTTCCCATTCTTCATCATCTAGCAGCCACAGGACAGATTAAACAAATGACTAGACCCATCACATGCATTCACTTCTTTTTCTTAGTGTGTAACAGGCAGCAATCAGAATGAAATATTACCACTTATACTAATTTACATCAAACATATGCAAAACCACAGACTTTCCCCCTTGCAAGGCTTTAATGGGAAAGCTAATGAGATTGTGAGAGGTGTGACAAAGCTTCTACATAAGCTTAGTGGGTCCTGCACTTTCAGGTGGATTTACTTGCCTCAGAGGCTCACAGCAGACCTTAGTTTTAGGCACCACACCTAGGGCATTAGTTTCTGTTTGTTGAACTCTTTTCATCATTGGCCAGTGTATGATACAAGGGGAAGAATAAACTCCACAGTCTTTTTCCCAAGTGGAAATGGGGAAGTGGGGGTTGGGGGAACCCAGGCCCATCCTCTAATCCAGCTATGGGCCCTGTAATAGCAGCTACCTATGCAAGTTCCCAACACCTGTACAAGACAACTCCAACACCCCCAGGCTACTTTCCCCCTCACTTTTTTTTTCCTCTGGTTCCACCTCCTAGTGTTCACTTGCTGTGTGTTTTCCTCCTGTTCCCAGCAGCACTTTCCTCCACCCACTCAGATACACAAACCCACCACCAACTGCAGGCAAAATCCTTTTATAGCCAGTTTCAACTAGTTTCCCTAATTAATCTCAAGTTTGTCATACTTCTGTACTGGTCTTGGGACCAGGGAATCACCAACTTTAGTATTTCCGCATCCTCCATATCAGGACACATGGTGTATGTCTAGACTGCATCCCTCTGTCGGTGGAAGGATGCAGATTAGGCAGGTCGACATTGCAAATGAGGCAGGGATTTAAATATCCCATGCCTAATTTGCATAAAAATGGCCGTTGCGTTCTGCCAATTCAGCATTTTTTTGGCAAAAAGTGGCAGTCTAGAGGGAGATCTGTGAAGAAAGAAAGCCTTTTTTGACAGCTCCCTTATGCCTCCTGCAAGGAGGTTTACAGGATCTGTCGAAAAAAGCTTTCTT
>JANRFK010005987.1:20468-43435 GCA_030068395.1 Apalone spinifera | reverse complement strand
CCTGATCCTGCACTCCACTCAGGACTAAATCAAGAATTGCCTCTCCCCTTGTGGTTCCTGTACCAGCTGCATCAAGAAGGAGTCATTTAAGCCATTGAGAAATTTTATCTCTGCTTCTCTTCCTGAGGTGACATGTATCCAGTCAATATGGGGATAATTAAAATCCCCCATTATTATAGAGTTCTTTATTTTGGTAGCCTCTCTAATCTCCCTCAGCATTTCAATGTCAGTATCGCTGTCCTGGTCAGGTGGTCGGCAATATATCCCTACTGCTAATTTCTTACTATTGGAGCATGGAATTACTATCCATAGCGATTCTATTGAACATGTTGATTCATTTAATATTTTTATTTCATTTGATTCTACATTATCTTTCAGATACAGTGCCACTCCACCACACACCCGGCCTGCTCTGTCCTTCCGATATATTTTATATCCCGGTATGATTGTGTCCCACAGATTTTACTCATTCCACCAGGTTTCAGTGATGCCTATTATGCCAATCTCCTCATTTAATACTAGGTACTCTAGTTCACCCATCTTATTAGTCAGACTCCTAGCATTTGTTTGAAGCACTTTCAAAATTTTCCACTGCTTATTTGTTTGCCTTTCCCTGATGCATTGGATTCCTTTATATGCGGATGTTTGTCTGCTCTGGCCCATGGTTTGTCCTCTTCCCTCCTCTCTTTCTGACTACAGCTTAGAGAATCTCTATCAATGGATTCTCCTCTAAGAGAAGTCTCCATCCAATTTACGTGCATCTCCGCACCAATCGGGTTTTGCCATCTCTTAGTTTAAAAACTGCTCTACGGCCTTTTTAATGTTTAGTGCCAGCAGTCTGGTTCCACCTTGGTTTAGGTGGAGCCCATCCTTCCTATATAGGCTCCCCCTCTCCCAAAAGTGTCCCCAGTGCGTAATAAAGCCAAACCCCTCTTCCCTACACCATCGTCTCATCCATGCATTGAGACTCTGAAGCTCTGCCTGCCTACCTGACCCTGCGCGTGGAACTGGAAGCATTTCTGAGAATGCCACCATAGGTCCTGGATTTCAGTCTCATTCCTAGCAATCTAAATGTGGCCTCCAGGACATCTCTCCTACCCTTCCCAGGACATCTCTCCTACCCTTCCCTACGTCATTGGTACCTACATGTACCACGACCACTGGCTCCTCCTCAGAACTACACATAAGTCTATCTAGATGCCTCGAGAGATCCGCAACCTTCGCACCAGGCAGACAAGTGACCATACGGTTCTCCCAGTCATCACAAACCCAACTATCTATGTTTCTAATGATCAAATCACCCACTACTAACACCTGCCTCTTCCTAACAACTGGCATTCCCTCCCCCTCAGAGGTATCCTCCGTGCAAGACAATACCGCAACATCCTATGGAAGGAGGGTCCCAACTACGGGATGGTTCCCTCTGTTCCCATTGAATCCTCTGTTCCCTTGAGACTTTCATCCTCTTTAAGAGCACTGGGGCTCTCGGACTGGAGGTGGGACAGTACTACAGTGTCCCGGAAAGTCTCATTAACATATCTCTCTACCTCCCTTAGCTCCTCCAGTTCAGCCACCCTGGCCTCCAAAGCCGAAACTCAGTCTCTGAGGGTCAGGAGCTCCTTGCAACGGGTGCACACATATGCCACCTGCACACAGGGCAGGTAATCACACATGTGACACTTGACGCAATAAACAGGATAGCCCCCACTCTGCTGCTGGGCTTCTGTCTCCATTTTTCTTATGAATAAGTTTAAGTCTAAACTGGGCTTAATAAATGTCTAGAATGTAGATTATAAAAGTTATGTTTAAAGAAGGTCAGAAGTCACTAGTGCCCTCTAACCTCCCCCTCTAAACTCTCTCTCCAAACTCCCTGTAACAAAAAAGGAGAGTGGAAAGGGAAACTGAAGGGAGAGACCTCTCTAAATTCATCAATCAGAGAGCAGTATTGCCAACCCAAAAATCACAAGGAATGCCTAAACAAAGTTATGAGAATGGTCTACAAATCATAAGATGTTTAAAAAAATAAAACATGTTGGATTTTTATTGGCCTTTTGTTTCTTGAGTATTTAGGAATCATGTTTTAAAGATTTCCTCCTTAGCTGTAAGGCCCAGAAGTATAGAGAACTTTTTTTAAATTAAAGCTGAGATTCCTACATAATCAATTGACTCCAGACCTTTAGAAAAACACAAAGGCTGCGTCTAGATTGGCAAGATTTTGTACAAATACTCTTAACGGAAAATTTTTTCGGTTAAAAGTGTTTGCGCAACAGAGCATCTATACTGGCATGTGCCTTTGCGCAACAGATTTGCTTTTGTGCAAAAGCGTCTGTGCCCAGTATAGGCAGTCTCTTGCACAAGAAAGCTCCAATGGCCATTTTAGCCATCGGGCTTTCTTGCGCAAGAAATTAAGGTGACTGTCTACACTGGCCCTTTTGCGCAAGAGGGCTTATCCCTGAACGGGAGCGTCAAAGTATTTGCGCAAGAACCACTGATTCTGTACATTACAAAGTCAGTGTTCTTGCACAAATATTAGCGGCCAGTGTAGACAGGCGGCAAGATTTTACGCAAAAGCAGGTGCTTTTGCGCAAAATCATGTCAGTCTAGATGCAGCCCAAATATTTTGAGACTCATGGTAAAACAATGGAGGAATTCTTGTTAGCCCATGCTTTGCCCACAGTATAAATAAAAAAACCCCAATATCTTCTCCACTAAACATCCTAATGAGATACTGCAAATGGTGAACTGAATTCAACAGCTCCTGACATGAACAGGTATCAACCTAGTTTTTCATATTTGAGATGGGTTACCAGGAATCATACATGACAATATGAAATCTTTCCACTCTCAAGTCAGCATATTCAAAAAGCACCTCTAATTCTGATCCATGTGTTTACTGGATAGTGAAAGAGAAAGGAGGGGAGTTAGTGTAGATAAATGTTCAAATTAAAAAAAAAAAGCCTGAAGGGTTAGGACTGGGCTCCTACATCTCACGTTCAGAACTGACTAGGACACTTATGACCAGAGTTTCAAAGGTGTGTAAAGATCAGATAGACATCTTTGAAGATCCGAGTTGGCAACTGTCTCTTTAGGAGCTTAATTACCTTGGAAAATCTGAGCTTAGATTTCCAAGTCCAATTTTCAAAAGTGACTTTAGTCACTCAAGTGCTTTTGAAAATTTTAACTGGGAACCTAAAGAGACAAAACTAGACGAAAGGCAGGAGATACGGTATTCCTTTTAAAAACGTGGGACAGCTATTTTTAACTAAATTTTATATTATTTTTCTCCCGGGGCAACTGACCTCTCTGGCCCCTTCACTACGCCACTCTCCCCTCCCCTGCAGATCTATCTTCTTATGCATGTGCAAGATCTATGAGAGCTGTCCCATGAATCTGCAGTTAGTGTCTCTGGCACCTACTTCTGGGTGGTGTCTCAATGCTGCCACATTCACCTCCAAAGAGGGGGCTCCCCAAAGCAGGCCCTTGCTGCTGACCCCCAAGGCATCCACAGATCCAATCTCCTTTCAATGGGCCCACTTCCCAGGGCTCATTGATCTTGGATCTGGCTTCCATCCCCTCTCCAACCTTTGCAACTGCCCAGAGGTGCTCACCTTCTGGCTTATACATTCCCACCTCATTCACCCCACAGGGACAGTCTCTGCATCACTTGTCCTAGGGACTATTCTACCAAGACGTAATACAAAGTCTCCATGTAAGAGGACTCACTACAAAGCTAAAAACTTCAATGAGAGAATGATTAATACAGAGACGTGTCTACATCTGCCGCAGGGAGACACCTCTGCCTGCCTCCACCCCTCTCCCTCAGAGACTACAGCCCCATTGCAAAGCGGGGGAGGGGAAGAAAAGAGACTGAGGCCCATCCAATGGGACTGAAGCAGTCACGAGCAAGCCATGCCCGGGAGCCATTCTCCTGTCCATTGCTGGTGCTGTGTTGCTTCAGGCACGCTGAAATACAGTCACCGCTAGGGTGGCTGGACAGCTGTTTAACACCTGCACAAGGTTTCAGGCAGGGGGCAGTGCAGGCTGCCTTCCTGCAGAGCCCCCATCAGAACTACTGTGCCCTCTGGTTTAGGAAAAGAATAAACAGCAGGATTGGAAATTAACCTGCCCAGTCTCACATCCCCTAGGCAGGGAATGAGCCATCTACATTAGTCGCCAGCTGGAGTATCATGTCCAGTTCTGGGTGCCACATTTCAGGAAATGTGGAGAAACTGGAGAAAGTCCAGAGAAGATCAACACAAATGATGAAAGGTCTAGAGAACATGAGGTATGAGGCAAGGCTGAAGGAATTGGGCTTGTTTACCTTGGAAAAGAGAAGACCGAAAAGGGACATGAGAGCAGCTTTCAAGTATCTAAAAGAGTATCATGAGGAGGAGAAAAAAAAATTGTTCTCCTTGTCCTCTGAGGTTAGGATGAGAAGCAACGGCCTTAAATTGCAGCAAGGGAGGTTTAGGTTGGACATTAGGAAAAACTTCCTGCCTGTCAGGTGGTTAAACACTGGAATAAATTGCCTACGGAGATTGTGGAATCTCCATCACTGGAGATATTTAAGACCAGGTTAGACAGACACCTGTCAGGGATGAGCTAGGGCAACTCAACTTTGGAAGCCCCAGGGCCACATTGATACTTACAGAACGTGCTGACCCCTTTTCCAGATCGTTTATAAACAGGTTAAACTGGACTGGACGCAGTACAGACCCTTGGGGGACACCACTCGTTACCTCTCTCCACGCTGAAATCTTACCATTTATTCCTCCCCTTTGTTTCCTGTCTTTAAACCAGTTATCTATGCATGAGAGGCCCTTCCCTCTTATCCCATGACAACTTACTTAAGAGCCTTTGGTGAGGGACCTTGTCAAAGGCTTTCTGGAAATCTAAGTACACTATATCCATTATATCCCTTATCTACATATTTGTTGACTCCTTCAGAGAACTCTAGTTCATTAGTAAGACATGAGTTCCCTTTACAGAAACCATGTTGACTTTTCCCCAACAAATTATGTTCATCTATGTGTCTGACAGTTTTATTCTGTACTATAGTTTCAACTAATTTGCCAAGTACTGACAGACTTACTGGTCTGTAGTTACCAGGATCACCTCTAGAGCCCTGTTTAAATATTGGTGTCATATTAGCTATCTTGCAGTCAGTAGGTATAGAAGCAGATTTAAAGGATAAGTTGCAAACCATAGTTAATAGTTCTGCCATTTCATATTTAAGTTCTTTCAGAACTGTTGGATGAATGCCATCTGGTCCCAGTGACTTGTACTGTTAAGTTTATCAGTTTGTTCCAAAACCTATTTGGCACTGTACAACCATTTCTGGAATTTGTCAATTCAAGAAGGATATTGACAAAATGGAGTCGGTTCAAACAAGAGCCATGAGAACAAAGGACCAGAAAATATGCCTCACAGTGAAAGATTTCAATAATATAATCTGTTCATTTTAACTAAGGAAGGTTAAGTGGTGACTTGATCAATCAATAAAAACACAAAGGGATTTTGATATTCATCCACAGGAGCATACGGGTAGATCCTAGGTCTCCCACAGCCTGGATGAGTGCTGTGACTGTATAATTTTGTGGTAATTCTCATGTTTGTTCTCTCTTGCCTAATTATTCAATCCAAAGTGGAACAGCATCAACAGGATAGTCTCAAGAAGCACCATGTCAGAATATCTCAGGCCTCTTACCTCCTGAGAATAGTAAAGTTTTGCTCATCATCAGAAAGAGAATTGAAGAAGAGGTCACTCCCCTCCTTGGTGAATATTCTATTCATTGTGCTAAAAGTCACAATCTTCTATTGTTTGTGGATATTGGCATGATCAAAGCATAAATACTAGAGCAGGTCCTACATGTGAGTTAGGTGAAGGTCCTATCTTCTCCCAGGTTACAAATTGCCATGAGAAGCAGAAACATAGGAACCTAGGGAAATTTAACTGCAAAAAAAAAAATGCCAAGTGAGTTTAGGTACCTACAGGAGTCAATGGCAGCTGTGCAGTAAAGCATTCATCCACAATTTAGCACTTAAATGGCAGCTAAGGTACCTAAATCCCTTTGTGAATATAGCCCCACAAGGTAACAAAATGATGATAATGGACTCTTTAGTCTAGCAGAGGAAAATCTCATATGATACAAGATTTGTAAGCAGAAACTAGTCAAATTCAGACTAGAAATAAGGTGTACATTTTTAACAGGAGGGTAATTAATCACTGGAACAATTTATCAATTATTGTGATTCATTGTCCCTCAGTGGCAATTTTAAATCTACAGGTTGTTTTTCCTTAAAGATCTATTATAGATGAAACAGGAATTAATTCCAGGAAATTCTCTGATCTGTATTATGTATCAGATCAGACTAGATGATAAGAATGGCCCTATTGGATCAGACCAAAGGTCCATCTAGCCTAATATCTTGTCTTTTGGCAATGGTCAATTCCAGGTGCTTCAGAGGAAATGAATAGGGAATCGTCAAGTAACCCACCCCTGTCATGCAGGCTCAGTTTCTGGCAGTCTGAGGCTGTGAGCGAACCCAACCATCTTGTTTAACAGATATAGATGGACATGTACTACACAAACTTGTCTAATTCTTTTAAAACCAGTTATAGTTTTGGCTTTCATGAGATATGACCCTAGCAACAAATTCTACAAGTTGAGTATGCATTTTGTGAAGTAGTACTTCGTTATTTTAATTTTGAATGTATTGCCTAATTTTATCTGGTGATGCCAGTTTTTGTGTTATGTGAAGGGGTAAATAACATTTACTCCACACCAGTCGTGATTTTATAGTCTTGTATCAGATTCCCCACTTTACTTTATGCTGAAGCATCCCAATCTTTTTAATCACTCCTTGTATGGAAGCTGTTTCATTCCCCTGCTCATTTTTGTTGACCTTCTCTATCGCTTTTCCAATTCTAATATATCATTTCTGAGAAAGGGTGACCAGAACTACATACAGTATTCAAGGTGTTGGCACACTAAGGATTTTTATAGGAGCATTAAGTTATGTTATGTCTTGCTGTCTCTCCCTTTCCTAATGGTTCCTAACATTCTTTTAAGTTTTTTGAGTTGGGGGAGGGGGAGTTGTTTGTTTTTTACTGCCACTGCACATTGAGTGGATGTTTTCAGAGAACTATCCACAGTGACTTCAAAATCTTTCTGGAGTGGTAATTTAGATCCATCAGTTTGTATGTATAGTTGGGATTATATTTTCCAAGGTGCATTACTTTGCAATCATCAACATTGAGTTTCATCTGACAGTTAGTTGCTTAGCCCCCCAGTTCTGTTAGATCTCTTCACAAGGTGCTTTGGACTATTTTTATGTTTTCTGCAAATTTTGCTGTATTGTCCTGCAGCTTGTCCCTTTTTTTCCAGATAATTTATTAATATGTTGAATCAGACTAGCCCTAGAACAGATCCCTAGGGTACACCACTATTCACCTCATTCCATTCTGAAAACAGACCACTTATTTCTAACCTTTGTTTCATGTCTTTTAACCATTTGCTGAATCTTGCCTCTTATTCAATTACCAATTATTTTGCTTCAGAACCTTTGATGAAGGATCGTGTCAAAGCCTTTCTGAAAGTCCACATACATTACATCCACTGGGTCAGCTTTGTCTACGTGTTTGTTGACCTCCTCAAAGAATTGTAATAGACTAGGATGGCATGATTTCCCTTTTCTGCTCCACTCGGTGCTGATTAGGCCTCAACTAGAGTATTGTGTCCAGTTCTGGGCATGACATTTCAAGATGAATGTGGACAAAATGGAGAAGAGCAACAAAAATGAATAAAAGTCTAGAAAACATGACCTATGAGCAATGTTCCCTGTAAGCTAAGCACTTGGGTGGCCACCCTGGAGAGATTCAAATGCCACCCAGCTGATTAGCAGAGTGACCACAACTTCCCACAGCCTGTGTCATTTTCTATTGGCAGTGCACATCTTCACATACATTGGTACACATAACAAAATGTATTCCACACATGAATGGAAAAAATTAGAGGGAACATTGCTTATGAGGGAAGATTGAGAGAACTGGGTTTGTTTAGTTTAGAAAAGAGAAGACTGAGAAGAGACATGATAACAGCGTGAAGTAGTTAAAAAGATGTTACAAAGAGGAGGGGGAAAAATTATTCTCCAAAACTTCTGATGATAGGACAAGAAGCAATGGAGTTAAATTGCACAAGGAAGATTTAGATTCGACATAAGAAAAACTTCCTAACTCTCAGGGTGGTTAAATGCTGGAATAAACCTAGGGAGGCTGTGGAATGTGCATTCTTGGAGATTTTTAAGAGCAGTTTGGACAAACACCTGTCAGGGATGGTTTAGATGCTTGGTCCTGTCATGACTGCAGGGGTCTGGACTTGACCTCTTGAGGTTCCTTCCAAATCTATATTCTATTCTATGATTTACAAAAACTGTGTTGATACTTCCACCATTAGTCATATACATATATTGTGATAAAGACTCCAACCTTGCGTCCATGAATACCATGCTTCCTAGAATATTATTCCTGCCTCAGAGGCTCTCTGAGTTAGGTGGCCTACACTCTGTACTGTTTGGGGAAAGATAGATGCCTTAGACAGCACACTAGACATTGAACCACTAAGATAAACAATGGAAGGCAGATGGAATTAGGTTTTTTTCATAGATTCCAACCCTATAAGTAGCACTACTAATCATATAGGCTATGTCTAAACAGCAAGTTATTTCAAAATAACAGCCGTTATTTTGAAATAACTTTCCTAGCGTCTATAAAGAAAAAAAACGCTATTTCAAAATTAATTTGAAATAGTGGAGCACTTATTTCGAATTTGGTAAACCTCATTCTACAAGGAATAATGCCAAATTCAAAATAGCTAAATTGAAATAAGCGATGTATAGATGCTTATTTTTAAATAGGGGGCCTACAGCCCTTCCCAGGGTGCCCTGGTGGCCTCTCTTGGCCAAAGCAGGAAAACTCTTCTGCTCCCCCCCGGCCCCAGAACCCTTAAAGGGGTAGAGTCAGTTTGGCCACAGGGCCTGTGCCAGCTCCAGGCCTACCAGCCCAGAGCCAGCAGGCGCTGCCCCTGACCCAGTTGCCAGCATGAGCCAGCCAGGCAGTGCCAGCCAGCCCTCCACCACTCCCCAGGAGCAGTCTGGCAGCTCCCAGAAGCCTGCTAGGGGCCAGAAAAGGCAGGCGCCTTCCTGGTCCAGTGCGGAGATCATGGACCTCATTGTGGTTTGGCAGGAATCCTCCAGTGTCCATGATCTCTGCACTAGATGCAGGAACATGGCCATCTACAGATGGATGACTGACAGCCTGGCCTCCAAAGGCCACAGGCACACCCAAGAGCAGGTACGCATGAAGATAAAGGAGCTGAGGCAGACCTATGGCAGGGCCACAGGGTGCAGCTCCCAACTAGGGGCAGAACCAGACCCCTTGCCCTATTTTGATGCCCTGGACCACATCCTGGGGGCCCGGACGGTCCATGCCCCCCAGGTGATCATCAACCCTGGGGCAGATCCTGGGGCATTGACCCTGACCAGGGCACGGCGGAGGAGGAGGAGGAGGAGGAGGATGGCCAGGACTCGCAGGAGCCTGGAGGGACTATGGCACTCACCCAGGACCCCCATGCTGTCACAGCAGCCATGTCACCACTGTCTTCCGAGGCTGGGGAGGCCTTGACATGTGAGTGCCATCACTGTTCCCTTATGATGTGGGGCGGGGTGGGGAAGGGGAGGGAACCCAGGGACCACAGAGCACGCAGCAACCTGTGCATGTGCCGTGCCAGCCGGGGCATGTGGCCCCGGCTGGCTGCCACACAGGGGCCCTGGTCGCATGCATGTATGTATGAAGGCACACGACATGCTCCTGTCCGGGGAGGGACACTGTACAATGCCCTCCCTCCAGAAGCCCCCTTCTATGCAGAGGCAGGGCACATCTCCCCTTAACCCCCCCACCACCACACCCACACTATATACAGCACAGGGGCCACCTCACACTCCCAGGGATAGCAGGACATGATGGTGCGGAGACCGCCTATTTCGAAATGCATTTTGTGTGTAGACGCATTATTTTGAAATAACTTATTTTGAATTAACTAATTCAAAATAAGATATTTCGAAATAATGCTGTAGTGTAGACATACCCATAGTTTGACATCCTGTGTAACAGAGGAGGACTTCCCCAAAATAATTCCTAGAGCAGATCTTTTAAATAAAACATTCAGTCTTGATTGTAAAATTATCAGTGATGGAGAATCCATTGTAAATTGTTCCAATAATTAAATACCCTCTCTGTTGAACACTGGCTCCTTATTTCTAGTCTGATGAGTCTGTGCAGCTTTAATTTTCAGCCATTGGATATTATACTGCTAGACTGGAGAGGCCATTATTCAATCTTTGTTCCCCATGTAGGTACTTATCAACTGTAATCAAGTCACCCTTTAACCTTCTCTTGTTAATCTGAATAGCTGGAGCTCCTGGAATCTGTCACAATGCAGCATCCTTTCTAATCCTTTTATCATTCTCCTGTCTCTTTTTTTGAATCCTCTCTAATTTATCAACATCTTTCTTTAGTTGTGGTCACCATAACTGGACACAGGATTCCAGTATCAGTTGTGGCAGTGCCAAATATAAATGTAAAGGTATTTCTGCTCCTATATGAAATTCCCCTGTTTATTCATCCAAGGATCACATTATCCTTTTTGGCTACAGTGCCACACTGAGAGTTAATGTTCAGCTGATTATTCACCATGACATCAGATTTTTTTTAAGAGTAACTGCTTTCAAGGCTTGAGACTTCCACTATGTAAGTATGATCTATATTCTTTGTATGTAGATGTATACATTTATATTGAGCCCAACTTATCAAGTGATCCAGATCGATCGAATCAGAAACCTGTCCTCTTCATTGTTTACCTCTCCTCCATTTTTTGTGTTATCCACAAACTTTATCAGTAATGATTTTATGTATTCTTCCAGGACATTTGTAATAATGTTTGCACAGGCCCAAGAATAATTCCCTGTGGTATCCCACTAGAAACTCACTCATTCAATGATGATTCTCCATTTACTTTTCCCTTTGGATACCTATCGGTGAGCCAGTTTTAATGCATTTAATTTGTGGCATGTTCATATTATATCTTTCTAGGGTTTTTTAGTCAAAATGTCATTCACTATCAATTCTTATGTCCTAGATTTCTGTAAGTATATTATATCAGCAGTATTACCTTTAATAATCAAACTGGTAATCTCATCAAAAAGATATCAGATTAATTAGACAGGATCTATTTTCCACAGACCCATATTGATTGATATTAAGTATATTATCCTCCTTTAATTTTTATTAATTGAATCCTGAATCAAATGTTCCATTATTTTGCTCAGTATCAATCTCAGGTCAATAGGCCTATAATTACCCAGGTCTTCTCATTTAAAAAAAAATTGCACAATGTTACCATTCTTTCGTTCTATTGGTACTTCTCGCTCTCGCTCACCCAGATAACTGTTTAACTGGAGAGTGGAGGAAAGAGAAAACAAGCATGAAAATAATTCTATAGCCTGGAGATTAAAACATTCATCCAGGAAGTGGAAGTACCAAAATCCAGACCCCCTGAACTATTGACTCTAATTATTTGTCCAAAGGACAACAGCTTCATCAGGAGATACTGATATAACTCCACACTAGAGTGTTACTCAGCCTAAATCATAGAGCATTATCTAAGTGATGAGAGATCTTTTTTCAGATCCACTCGCCTTCTCAGGCAGAATTGAACTGAGAGTCTTTTACATCCCAGGTGAAGACTCTGAACAATGGACTCAAACACATGAGGTGTGTGAATTCACCTGAGGGGTCCAATGTGGTAGGTCCCATGATTTAGGTGGCCAAATGCCTATCTTGTAAATCAGTGCAAGGCACAAAGACTGCGTAGAAAAAAGGCTGGATTCAGCAATTCCTTATTCATATCTCTGCAGGATTTGGTCTTCCAAAAATATGGCCTAATTCCCAGAGAATCTCACAGTGTAGGAGTACTGTCCTGCAACCTTTACTCCTGCAGTCATCCCCTCTTACTCAAAGGATTATTTGTGAGACAACTCAGATGCTTAAGGACTGAAGATCTGGGTTACCTAGGGAAGTAATGGAGTCTCCATCTCTAGAGGTGTTTAAGTCTCGGCTTGACCAAGCCCCGGCTGGGTTGATTTAGTTGGGATTGGTCCTGCCTAGAGCAGGGGGCTGGACTTGATGACCTTCTGAGGTCTCTTCCAGCTCTATGGTTCTATGATTCTATGATTCTAAGATTTGACACTAAATTTGATGAACTCTGACTTGAAATAGCACTACAGCACCAGGCAGGATGGTAATGAAAGGGTATGTCTACACTACAGTGTTATTTCGAAATATCTTACAGCCGGTCCCCGAGTTGCAAATGGTCGACTTACGACCATTCGCAGTTACGACCAAAGCTGTCAAAAATGGCGGACCCCAAGTTACGAACGTGATCCGTGCTTACGAACAGCGCAGTCGCGTGTAACTCTATGGGGGTCCGATTTATGAACAAACTGAGTTACGACCAATTGCTTGGTCTGTAACCGGTTCGTAAGTAAGAGAGAGGCTGTATTTCGAAATAGTTATTTCAAAATAGCTTATTTTGAAATAATGTGTCTAGACACAAAATGTATTTCAAAATAGCATGTCCACACTGATAGGATGCTGAATCACATTTAAGGCCGGCTGGAACCAGTTCTGGCAGGGCATCAGGTCAGGAGTTGCACTCTGGTGCTTCTCCTGGACATGTTGCTGCAAGCCTGGCAGCATGTTCTGCAGGCAGTAACAGTCTCCCTGGTGTGCCCCACTGGGGGCTTGTGCCTCATTCCTCCCTCATGTCCTTCCACTTACCCCTCCCTAACCCCCCTTCCTGCTGTACAATAAAAGACACGTGTTCATTACAACAAAGCCTCTTTATTGAACAAAACTGGGGTGGGAGGGAATGAAACTGAGGTGAGACTGGGGAAAGAAGGTGGGAGAGCAGAGGAGGGAGGGTGGGAGAGTAGAGGGGGAAACCTGGGAAGAGGGAGCTGGCAGGGGTAGGCAAGGGGAGGAAGAGGGAGCTGGCAGGGGTAGGCAAGGGGAGGAAGAGGGAGGAGAAGCTCAGGGCTTAGAGTTGGGGGTCTCGCCAGCCCAACTGTCTCCCAGCACCACGAGTGCAGGGGCCTCGGCATCCCTCGGGGGGTGGGGAGGAAGAAGCGGGAGGGGGAAAAAGGAGTGGGAGGAGGAGCAGTAGCTGGGGAGGCAGCAGGGGCTGGAGCAGCAGGAGGCAACAAGCTCTGCCCCAGGGTCGATGACCACCTGGGGGCACAGACTGTCCTGCCCCCCCAGGATGCAGTCCATGGCATCAAAATAGGGGCAGGGGTCTGGATCTGCCCCTGGTTGGGAGCTGCACCCTGTGGCCCTGGCATACACTTGTCGCAGCTCCTTGATTTTCATGTGAATCTGCTCCTGGGTTTGCATGTGGCCTTTGGTGGCCAGGCTGGCAGCCATTCGCCTGTAGACGGTTGCGTTCCCCTGTTTAGTGCAGAGATCATGGACGTTGGTGGCATCCCCCCAAACCTGAATTAGGTCCCTGATCTCCTCACTGGACCAGGCAGGCGCCCACCTTTTCCGGCCCCTGGCAGGCTCCTGGGAGCTGGCAGACTTGTCCTGGGGAGTGGTGGAAGGCTGGCTGGCACTGGCTGCCTGGCTCATGCTGGGGTCACTGGGTCAGGTGCAGTGACTGCTGGCTCTGGGCTGGCAGGCTTGGAGCTGGCACAGGCACTGTGGCCAGAGTCTACCCCTTTAAGGGCTCCGGGGAGTGGAGGAGGAAGAGGAGTTTTCTTGGTTGTGCCCAGAGTGGCCACCAGGGCACCCTGGGAAGGGCTGGAGGCCCCCTATTTCGAATTAAGCATCTATACAGCGCTTATTTTGAAATAGCAATTTTGAAATTGGTGCTATTCTTCATGGAATGAGGTTTACCAATTTTGAAATAAGCCCTCTGCTATTTCGATTTAATTTCGCAATAGCGGCTTGGCTGTGTAGATGCTGGTAAAGTTATTTGGAAATAACTTTTCTGGGTAGACATACTCAAAGTGAGAACTACCCACTATTGGGCCATGATCTCACAAGTTTGAAATCACAGTCCCTATCATAGGGTTCATTCTCCCTCGTGGCACAATGCTGACATATACTTCACTCTACTTAGGCTACCACAGCATAAAGGGTGTACCTGGACACCAGCTTGACTCTTTTTTTACCTTTCCCAGCCAGTCTGTATTGGGGGCAGATAACCCATAGAGCAAAGGGTTGTGGCCAGGCTATCTTTTCAACTTGGCTTATCCCAAGCTTTCTGACCATGTGGACAGCAGAGAAGTTAGAGATGCTGTGGCTGACCTACATTTTGACCAGCTCCAGGGTCAGGAAAACTCTGAGGCAGCATAAAGCTCAGCATGAGCAGAAAACCTGGGCTAGTCTCTGTAATTGATATGCATGTTAATTTTTGTTAAATTGAGGCACAAATGGAATTTGGAGTATTGGGGCCAAGCATTTCAAAACCAG
Source organism: Apalone spinifera (assembly GCA_030068395.1). NCBI lineage: Eukaryota > Metazoa > Chordata > Testudines > Trionychidae > Apalone > Apalone spinifera. Next base: position 28,848 of record JANRFK010005987.1, on the reverse strand, counting down.
ATGACTAAAAAACCTCGGGGCCATGTGCTATTTTATGGACCTTAATGAAAGTGGCCTGCTTTCAAAAAAAATAGGCTGAGTGCCAACCACTTCCTTTGGTCTCTGCAGAGCTTTTGGACTTTTGGCACTTCTGAAAATCAGGTTGTATATATTTGAGGATCTAAATATGACTTTAGGAAAATGTGGCACTAGGATTGAAAATGGACTTTATACATGCTATAAACATCCTAACAATCACTTTTCTATATTCTTTTCTATGTGAAAACTATACCAATCAACCCATCATTAATATTTTCCATCTAGATCTGTACTCTTTGTCAAGGCACGGAGAAAGGAGAGGACATACTTACCATGCTGGGATCTGCCACGCTGATTAAAGCATTATACAAGGCTTCTAACTTTTCCCATGTCTTGCCACACAACACTAGCCTAGCTCCTCCAGAGTGAAAGACTCGAGAGCATTCTGGAAAATAAATATGTAAATAAGGAAAAATAACAAGTCAGCTGGAGTAATTTCACTTTGAAATTATTGTTCTGTTTTGATTAAACTGAATGTTTTTTCAAAGTTCATTAATTTTGGAAAAAGCAAACAAAATATAACAAAGAAACATAAACCCCCTGCATGGTACAGGCAATGTACATGAACAGTTAGTACAAAACAGATTGACATATTGTACAATATTAAAAGTTGGCAGAATGGTGCACTACAGCTCCTCAATCTAATCAAACTCTGAAGAGGCCAGAAGCTTGCAGATCACAATTTTGAGGCTTCATTTACACTGCAACATGGGATATAATTTGCAGTTCATGTAACTGGGCCAGCACTATCTTTAATCTAGCTAGCGAAATGTGACACAGAAGCCGATTGGTGGTTCTCTATGTTAGCAACCCTTGTCAGGCAGGACAGACTCACTGCACCTCACACTATTAAGGTGTCATATAAGGTATCATATGCAAATGATAACACAGAGGACTCAAAATGCATTGTGCGATGCATGTACAGGGTGTGTACAAAAAGTTATAGATATGTACTGGAATTATGTCCTTAAAATGTGTTTGACAAGCAATGTTGAAAAGGGGTCTATTCTAGACAAAGGAATGTGGATTTCCTTGCCTGACTGCCTGCCCATGAGGCAGTGACAATGAAAATATATTTACAGACAAGAAAAACAAAGTTATTAAGCTAACAAGCAAGGGGGGAAATGCATGGTGTCTATATGCCAGTGGTCCCCAACCTTTTGGGGCTCCCAGGCACCCAGGGGCAGGGCTATACCCAGAATGGCTTGGGACGGCCCAGATCACTCGGCATCGTGTTGGGGACCACTCTATATGCCAACAGGAAAGAAACACTTGGTGGGGATTACTTTTTAAAGAATACATTTCAAAGAACTTGAAAAACAACAAATAGTCTGGCAGTACCTTAAAGACTAACAAAACATTTAGATGGGATCATCAGCTTTCATGAGTGGGTTGTGCCCACGAAAGCTCATGATACCATCTAAAGGTTTTGTTAGTCTTTCAGGTGCTGCAGGACTATTCATTATTCTTCAAGTTTTTCTAGTTACAGATTAACTTGGCTCCCCCTCTGAAACATTTCAAAGAGTTACTGAACTACTAAAGAGGGCGAGACAGAACTCCTAAGGCATCATTCACCTAAACAGAGGTGAAAGCAACACAGTGTGCTCAGGTGCACCACTCTGGCAAGGAGTTCGCCAGCTGGGGCCCTCTGCTGCAGGAGGAAGTGCAGCATGCTTCCACTTGGACTCTTGGGACTCTCCTGCAGACTGCCATGCTAATCAGTAGTCTACCAGGCAGGTTAAAGGGCCTGGAGGGATGCTCCCCACACTGGTCTGAGACTGCCCCAGCCCCTAGACCCACCCAGGGTGCAATTTAGGCAGGGCGGAGAGAGGGGGCACTCAAGCCTCCCATCCTCTCCCATGAGATTTGTATGGGGACACATCTTACTGGTGTTCCCATCACTCTCATTTTTTTGAATAAAAATGGCTGCCACGTTTTGCCGAGTCAGCACTTTGTCGGCAAAAAGTGGCTGTCAAGACGGAGATCAGGCAACAAAGAAAGCCTTTGTCAACCGATCCCTTATGCCGCGTAAAATGAGGTTTACAGAATAGGTCGACAAAGGCTTTCTTTGTTGCCCTATCCCCATCTTGACAGCCGCTTTTTGCCAACAAAGTGCTGACTCTGCAAAACGCAGCAGCCATTTTTATTCAAATGAAGCACAGGATATTTAAATCCCGTTTCATTTGCAATGGCGGTATTTGCAATCCCTCTGGCAACAGAGGGACATACCCTTAAACATCTTAGACATACCCTTTGAGTTCCATACAATGGATCCTGGCTTAAGCTGACTGTGCTGAAAGAAAGACTATGATGAGAAAAACAAACAGCTCTAGTTTGTTGGGTTTTTTTCCTTAGGGGCATGTTTTTACTTTCATTTGTTTGTAATCATTTTTATCCTTATTCCTTAGATTTTTGTGATACCGATTATATCTCCTTCTGTTAATAAACTTACTTTGCTTATACCATAAACAAACTCAGGGCTTTGATTGGAGAATATATCAACACCAACTAAATTAATAAATTGTGCAACAGATTTGTGGGTGTTAAGTAAGAGGCGCTGAACCCTTTAGAGAAAAGCATCTCTATTAAATTTGATCGTTGAGGTTCACTGACCATTACTCACTAGGCAAGGTTATTACTGACAGAGTCCTAAAGAGTTTGCTGGCAAGGCAGACTGGCTATACCATCAGTAAGCTTCCAATACACAGAGCTTATCATCAGCAAATTTCTCACTTGCCAAAGAAAAGGGAGCACCACAGTTGTAGAATCTTGACAGATCATCACACTCACTAACAACTGCAGTGAGACTGATGTGGCACAGATGTCAACATTGGCTGCACAAATTCACCTGGTATCCCTGTGCTACTTGAAGGCAGATGACAGTCTCTCCACAAATGCAAAGTATTTCCACATTGGAAAGAATAATTTCATCTACTAGTATGTGAGTACTAGACATTAAAAATCATGGTCTTGATAAAGACAGTGGATTTAGGTCTTATTGCAACAACCTATAATAATCTATAGTTTATATAGAGCCATGTAGAAGACCCTTTTGGTGAGTTTGTGGGGGGAGAAGTTTGTAGAGTTTTCCTTTGAGTTGATTGGGGAAGGATTTTATACTATTCAAATAAAAACCCAAAGTCTAGATTTCTGGAATAAGCCATGGAAACCCAGAGTTGCTGCAGCCTTTCATAAGAGTGTACTACTGGTATTTAACAAGACTTTGTTAGATAGCATCTATGTTTTACTTTAATTTTATGATTAAAATGTATATAAAAGGAATACCAACTATAAATGATACAGTTTTGGCAAAATACTGTAATCTTTAATCACACGGCTTACTTCATGGCAAATTTCTTTTAGCTGAAGTGAAAAAGTGAAGAAATAAGGCTCTTGCTTGTAATTAAGCATGCTGATATTATCAAGCTGGGGAAATATTAACTGCTTCTTTCAGCACAGCTATAAAAAGAAACTGAAACCAAATAGTATGTTTATAAGGGCATCTCAGTACAAAGTGAAATAGTCAGAAACATAACTGTGTAATAATGCACAGACTTGGCTCAAGGTCCCACCATTGTAGTTAAGCCAATGAGAACAAATGGAGAATTGCAACTTGATGAAGCATAGTTGCAAAATAGGCCAAGAAATACACCATCAACCGGGCCAGTCTCTGCCTCTCCTTGACCCCCAGCAATAACTGGACCTGTATCTATCTACACAGATAGATTGGATTCAAAGTCATCACTCAGATCAAGAAAATGAATAATGCCATCTGAACAGCCTCTGCCTGTGTTGTGAGGAGTGAGACCACAAACGAGGTTCAGCCTCAATAGAGATAATAAGACTGGACAGAACAGGATTGAGTTCCACAAGCATACCCCTTCTCATACCTACATGTAGTCTAACAACCTCATGCAAGGGCCAATCCAAACTTCAGATGAAGCTCTGAGTGTGGGCCTTGTCTACCCCAGAAGATTACTGCACTCAGTATGCAGAGCCTTTGGCAATTTCGTGGATATTGAATTTGCTAAAACAAATCACCTACTGTTGGAAAAGAAGCTTGCCCTGATTGGTGGAGGCAATTGATGGCAGCTTGCTATCCTCAGCCTGGCCATCTATGAGAATGCAGCCCCCTGAACTGTAATTAAAGACCACCAGGAAATCCTGTTATTTCACCTAATTGACTCATTCCATTTCCCAATCATGACATTTTCAGGCTCTCCCTCCAAGATTTCAAGAATTTCCTGGAAAGAATGAGATCAGTTCAAGTCTGTTTATTGTTAGCAGTAGTGCCTAATCCAACCTGGTGTCAATGAGAGTTTTTTGCACACTGCAGGCTCTAATCAGGGGCAGATGACCATTTTGCGGGGCCCAGGGCAGCCCAATTTCGTGGGCCCCCCCTTTGCCATGGCGCATGCGCGGTGGTGCTACAGAGCATGTGCGGGGCTTCTTGAAGTGCGGGGCCCGGGGCGGCCACTCCACTCACCCTGCCCTATATCCGCCCCTGGCTCTAAGTGAGGTGAAGGGGATGCATGTGTTCATTTTAAACAAAATGTGGTTTGGAAAGTAGGTATGCATAAAGAAGCATGCTGTGGCTCACCACCTTAGGAACAGTCAGAAAAGGCCAAGGGGAGGGGGGTGAACTCAACATGTGGAGTGGAGAAGTACAAGCATGTGACAAACAAAGCCATATATGGAAAGATTGAATATGATTGGTTTAGAAGTTTGTGTTATATAACTTGTTATGTAACCTGTTATGTAACTGCCATGTGCTATAAAACAGCAAGGGGAGGGGCTCCTTGTTCGAGGGGCTCTGGCTAATTTTAGTACTAGGGGCTCGCCCTTTGTGCACATTGAATAAATTGTTGAATTGAATTGAAGTCCCTTGATTCTGCACAGCACCTGACTCTCTGGGAACCACAAAATCCCAATAGAGGATAACTCATATATCCCCCCCACCCCACCCCAAAAAAACTTTGCAGCCTGATGACAGAAACAAACATGCTCAATACCCTGTGTAGGCTCTATGACTCCTGCAAAGACCTCCAGTCAAGGGTCAAATCCTCTCCAGGCAAATTTGCTCTCATCAGAACCTGAATTTAGAGACCTATGGGATTTCTTTGATGAAAATCTGGCAAATAATGTTATAGGTACTTTTATGTCCCCCACTGCAGCCCAATGCTATTTGTTAAAAAAAAGAGGGGGGGGAAGGGATTGCATCCTGTGCCTCTGTGTAGACAATTAAGCTATCATCTTTGGAAAATCATGGAAGACAGGAGAGAATCCAGAAGATTGAAAAAGGGGAAATATAGTGCCCATCTATAAAAAAGGAAATAAAAACAACCCAGGGAACTACAGACCAGGAAAGATAATGGAGCAAATAATTAAGGAAATCATCTGCAAACACTTGGAAGATAATAAGGTGATAGGGAACAGCCAGCATGGATTTCTAAAGAGCAAATCATGTCAAACCAATCTGATAGCTTACTTTTATAGGATAACAAGTCTTGTGGATAAGGGAGAAGCGGTGGATGTGGTATACCTAGACTTTAATAAGGCATTTGATATGATCTCGCATGATATTCTTATCAACAAACTAGGCAAATACAACTTAGATGGGACTACTATAAGGTGGGTGCATAACTGGCTGGATAACCATTCCCAGAGAGTAGTTATTAATGGTTCACAATCCTGCTGGAAAGGCATAACAAGTGGGGTCATAATTCAAAATGATCTGGACAAATTGGAGAAATGGTATGAGGTAAACAGGATGAAATTTAATAAGGACAAATGAAAGTACTCTACTTAGGGTACTTCACCAATCATACTCCTTGTGCAATGAGGAGTAACAGTTAATTCGAGGGAAGGGTTTTGGATCGGACTACCGCGTCTACACACGGCAAGTTAATTCGGGCTACCGGCATTTTAAAATGGCGACCAGCCGCGAATATGCTAATCAAGCATGGGATATTTAAATCCCGCACTTTGTTAGCAACTTTGGTATGCTTCATTTGCCTCCATAGTTCAAACTAGGAGGCAAGTGTAGACATACCCTTTCACACATACAGAATGGGAAGCAATTGTCTAGGAAGGAGTATGGCAGAAAGGATCTATGGGGTTATAATGGACCACAAGCTAAATATGAGTCAACAGTGTGACGCTGTTGCAAAAAAAGCCAACATGATTCTAGGATGCATTAACAGGTGTGTTGTGAGCAGGACACAAGAAGTCATTCTTCCGCTCTACTCTGCACTGATTAGGCCGATTGGGTGCCTAGGGTTAAACACTGGAATAAATTGCCTAGGGTGGTTGTGGAATCACCATCTCTGGAGATATTTAAGAGTAGGTTAGATAAATGTCTATCGGGGATGGTCTAGACAGTACTGGGACCTGCCATGAGGGCAGGGGACTGGACTAGATGACCTCTCGAGATCCCTTCTAGTCCTAGTATTCTATGATTAAGTGTTGAACTGTACTATCATCAAAAACAAATATCTCTTGTGAGACAAGGTAAAACCAAAGGCTGCTACAGAGTAAGAAAAAGGCACCCCAAAAAGGGTAAAAGGCCTGCTAATTAGAGGTGGGTGGCTGCAGGACAATTAGGAGCAGCTGGCAGAAAGCTGGCCCAGGTAGACTGGGATCAGCTGTCTCCATTGCAGGCTTGATGGAGGACTTTAAAAGCCTCCCCAGTTAGAAGGTGGGAGGGAGAGAGAGAGGAAGGAAGGAAGGAAGGAAAAAAAAAAAGAAAAGAAAAGAAAAAGAAAGAAAGAGAGAGAGATGAAGTACCAACAGTTATAGAGCTACAGATAGCAGAGGAGGGAGTTCCAAAAGCAGAGGCTGGGTTCCCTGTCCTAGAAACCAGCGGCAAGCCCAACCCCTGGGAAAGGGGGAAAGGTTGCTGGCTAAGGAAAGAGGGGCCCTTGTCACACTTTTCATTGGTCAATATTGGAGAGGGTCTGCGTGGCTAAAATTTTCATTAAACTCAACCTACACATTAAGCTTATGCCTTAAATCTTTTAGTGTCTAAGGGTCTGTCTACACTAGCTCGTTAATTCGAGCTAGGTAGGCAAATCAGGCAACCGGAGTTGCAAATGAAGCCCGGGATTTAAATATCCTGGGCTTTCTTTGCATGTTCCTATCTGGCTGCCATTTTTAAATCCCCCTTAGTTCGAACGAACTGCCTGCAGCTACACGCAGCAGTTTAAAGTTAATCCAAACTAAGTCCTTAGTTCGGATTAACTGTTACTCCGCGTGGAATGAGGTGTCATAAGACTCCTTGTTGTTTCAGCCTACACTGTGCCTATAACTTGCTCTGCATCAAGGAGGACAATGAATGGAAAACAGCCTTTCATACTCAAGATGGAAATTTTCAGCAGCAAGTCATCTTTTATCTCTGAAACACTCCCACCATGTTCCAACACTTGGTTAATGTTATATTAAGGCATGTTCTGAAACCATTTATCATAATCTATCTCTTTTTTTCAGCAAACCAAACTTTGCCTAACCAGCATGTCTACTTAATACTTCAAAGTCTTCTAGCAAATAGTCTGTTTGGGAATCATGAGAAAGATTAAATAGATTATATCATCCAAGAAGTCCATAGATTTGCAATCTCTTCTAGCGGCATAAGAATTGGAGTCCAAAAGGGTCTCTCTGATCTTGTCTTGGGCAACACCCAAGAACATCCAGTGCTTCTTAGGGTTTGCCAACATCTACAGACAATTCGTCAAAAAGTTTTTGCCAGTGGTGTTCTCAATTACTGAGCTGCTACAGAAGAATTCCACTTTCAACTGGACACAAAATGCAGAATTAGCTTTTGATCAGCTGACGAAAGCATTTTCTTCTGCCCAATCCTAGTATAGCTAGATCCATCTAAACCTTTTGCCATTGAAACAGTCACCTACAATTATGTGACTGGGGCAGTATTATCTCAATGACATGGGCTTTGAATAACCTCTATCCTTCTGCCTTCTATTCTAGGCAATCAACATCCAAGAAACAAAATTATAAAATGTATGATAAGGAATTACTGGTAATCAGGACTACGCTTCAGGAGTGGCACCATCATCTAGGTGTGAACTTTCCAATGCAGGTTTTCACAGAAAATAAAAACCAGGAATATCTCCAAGCTGCCAAATACCTCAACCAACTTCAGATGTGTTGATCTCTCTTCTTCAGTAGATTTAACTTCACCCTGTCCTACCGGGTGTAATGGCAAACCTGATGCCTTATCCCTAAAGAGAATAAATGTAGGGTAAACTGAGGCAGCCCTAATGTGCTAGTAGGCCTCTAAACAGCATGG
>JANRFK010004893.1:61075508-61091401 GCA_030068395.1 Apalone spinifera | reverse complement strand
CTAGATGGACCTTTGGTCTGACCCGGTACGGCCATTCTTATGTTCTTATGTGGTGTCCTGTCAACAAATAAACCTTCTGTTCTAATTGCTGGTTGAGTGTCACATCTGACTGCAGAGGGAGGTGCAGGCACCAGTGACTCCCCCACACTCTGACACCTGGATTTATAAAGGCAGTATATTTACTGTATCTACACCTTTCCTGATGATTACCAATATACTGTTAGGTATTTTTTGATTGTCCGTAGACATGGAGCAGCAGATGTTTTTAGATAACTGTCCAGCTGCAAATTTTGCCAGTTCACTGTTTACCCCATTCTCCAGCTCACTCAGGAATATGTGGACTAGGATTGGTTCCAGTATGGGCTCCTGCATAGGGATGTTAAATTTAGATTAATGGGCTAATCGAATAGTCGATGCAATTTGCATCGACTATTTGATTAGTCGATAAAGGCAGCTCCATATTTGAAGCGTAGCAACAGCCACAGGGCTGTTGCTACACTTCATAGATGAAAGCACTGGCTCTGTGCTCCCTGCAGCATTTCAAAGTGGCAGCGCTGCATGGAGCCTGGGATCCCCAGCAGACCGCGGGCTCCATGTGTTGCTGCCGCTTTGAAACACTGTGGGGAACCCGGTGTCAAGCTTTCTGGAAATCTTAAGTACATTATATCCACTGAATCCTTTAATTTTTTTTATGGTTTATTTATTTATTTATTTATTGCCTTTCTAATTATATTTTAACACTTCACTTAGAATCATAGAATACTAGAACTGGAAGGGACCTCGAGAGGCTTCCCCAGTACCTGGTAAATCTAAACCCTTCTTTCCTACGCTGTTATCATATCAACACACAAAATCTAGCAAGTCTTGTACCTGATCCTGTGGATGGAACTTGGAAGCATTTCAGCGAATGCTACCATGGGGCTCCAGGACTTAAATTTCTTACTAGCAGCCTAAATTTACCTTCCAGAACCCCCTCTCTCTTAATCTCCCCTTTAACACCTGTCTCTTCCTAATAACTCAAGTTCCCTCCCCCAGAGAAGTATTGTCAGTGCAAGGGGATACCATGACATCTGGAAGGAGTGTTCCAACTATGGGATTCACATTTCCTTCTGCTCCAGGAGCTTCAAATGCACACAGGCTATGTCTAAGCTGCAAGTTTATTTCAGAAGACTCTTTTCCAGAAGTGATCTTCTGGAAAAGCTTATTTTGAAAGAGCGTCCACAGAGCAAAAGCGCAAGAAAAAAAGCAATGTGCTTTTTTAAAAAGATAGCAACCACATTGGACATGATCTCGCATTTAAGTTGTGGTTAGTATAGACGAAGTTGCCATCAGGGCACCTGTTATTTCCTGGAGGCCTCTTCTTTCGAAAGAAATCCCTCTTCTGCATCCACACACGTCTTTTTCCAAAAAAGCTTTTTCGGAAAAAGGCTTCTTCCTCGTAGAAAAAGGTTTACCACCGTCAGAAAAACTCCTCTGTTCTTTCGACTTTCTGTCGAAAGAACACAATAGCAGTGTGGATGCAAGTATAGTTTTTCTGGGAAAAAGGCGGAAGTGTACACATACCCATATGCACATAGGAGCTCCGAATGCACACATACACGTAGCATATGTGGTACAATGGATGCAATAAACTGGATAGCCTCCCTCTGTTGCTCTGCTTCTGCCTACATCCTCTTTTTACTTGGAGAGCTAATTTTTTTATGTGCTTTTTTTTTTAAAAAAAATTAGGTGCTTTTGGTTTTAGTTTAAAGAAGTGTAAAGAATGTTAAGTGTATCTAGCCCCCTTAAACACTGCCTCTACACTCTCTAGCAAAAAACAAACAAACCCTGTTAGCCCTCCCTTTGTTTCCTGTCTTTTAACCTGAGTGCCAATGTTTTCAAGATCATCTAATGATCTTTAGTTCATATTAGTGAAAAGCCTTTTGTTATCTTAATCATCCTGCCTCTATTTATAAACAAGCCCCCTGCAGCAAAAGGTATGCTGCTCCTAGCCTCTGAATTTGTCACTGATCAAGCTCTGGCTCTGTTGCAGTTAAAAGCTCTATCTGGGGCTAGAGTGAGTAGACCCTTGGTACAAAATTCATGGGGACTATACCCCCCTCTACATGGCGTCCCTGTCTGTGAGCCACAAGTTGCCCACCACTGCTTTACAGGGTCATTTTACTCCAGCTAGAATACTGTGTTAGAGGAGCAGCAGAACTGTTTTTTTTTATTTATTTATTTTAAAAAAATGCCCAAAAGCCCATAGAAGAGTTTGTTGATGTAAAGACTTCACTCATTTTACGCGGCTAAACAGATAGTTTTATTGGCCAATAAAAGCAAAGTGAGCCAAATGTGATCCCAATCAGAGCTGGGCTCAATGAGGCTGCTTAATACAATCAATCCTAGTATTTTTATACCCTTAACCAAACAAGTCTGACGTCAGGGCAAGAAATCAAAGTGAACTTCAAAAAGGAATTATTATCAGCAGAGAAAGAAACAGGTTGTTTAGGGAGTTCGAGCTACAGCTCAAAATAGTTCATTAACACATTCCAACAGCGCATCTGTCTGGGCTCTCCCACCTCAGTGAAGGCCAGTTCACTCCCTCTAGTATACATGTGGACACAAGAAACTGAAATGGCTTTTGTTATACAGAATGGCTTCTAGCTAAATATGAAATGTTTCTACAAGTTGGTCTGAAATGGGAAGGGATAGGAAAGAGAAAAGGGCAACCTTTGGCAGCTGCTTCCAGGGTCTTCTGGTGTCAGAGGGACATTCCTTGTTCTAACCTAGTCCCCTCTGTCTCTCAGGACTACCCCGTGTGAGATTTCTTTGTGGGGTCACAGAGGTCATCAGGCTGGAACGATGGGTCTTCAAAGGTCCCGCTGGAATTTATCTGAGTCGTCAACAGTTGCCTCTAAAATTGGCATGGGCCATATCCATCCACAAGAGCCAGGTTAGTGCTTTTCTAGAGAAACTGACTGCCACAAAAAGTATTCCCCTTTATCTGCGTGACCTTAGGTGCCTGTGCCAATGGCAGTAGCAGGAGAGGGTAGCCCCATGACAGCTATATGGGTTGGAGGAAGTGGAGATCTTGGGGGAAGGATTGCCTAAGGATGCTTGCATTGCTGGTGATATGGAGGAAGGAAAACTGCCTCATTTTCCTTCCTTTGCCTCAGTTAAGGTATATTGGCTCAAGGGGTACTACCATTTAGGGTTCTGGAGCAGCAGCGAACAAGCCTGAATACATTACCTGATGTCTTGGAATGAAATCACCTTTCTTTTTAACTCTGTAGGCATGTATTTGGGTACAGCACAGTCAATGTTCAACAGTTACTAAATGGTTCAGTTTAAAACTGAGCACTGGATTGGTTTAGGCTAAAAATAAAATAAGCTAAAAAAGCTAATTAACTAAAGAAGATGAAGTGACTTCAAATATGAGAGCGTTAGAAATAGATACAAACAAAAGTAAAAACATGCTCTAAAAGTCTAAAATTTCTATCTAGCAAACTTTGGTTTAAGGCTCTGTTTAAGATGGCCTTTCTCTCTGTTTTTCAGCAAGATGGTAATTAACCTTTCCTTGGTCATTGTCTCTCCCAGAGGCCCAAAGATGCTGGTGTCTTTGCTATCTTAGGTGAAAGTGTTACCTTGGAGTTTTCTGCTGCTTTCATTAAAAGTTCAGTGAACCTCTGATGTGGATTTTTCTGAGGGTTATTCTTCAAAATACACTTTATTCAAGCAATAGGAAGAGACATGGAGTCTAGTGGTGAAGAAGATAAAATCCAAATTGTTCTGTTTCCTGTCGTCTCTTCCCCCTGTTGTCTTGAGGACCCTGTTGACTACTTGTATGTTAACTGAAGTAAACACGCATTCTTCTTTGTGACAGTCTGTTCTGTTTTCCAGTGCGGATTATGCTCATGTGCCCAGAGCTAGAGTTCTTGAAAGTAGTACAGTTTGGTGATCAGCCTATGGAACTGCATTACCTTGCAGCAATTAAAGGGTGTGGTCGACCACCAACATCTCTAGTCCTTTCTCACTGCTTCATGGTCAGAGTTGGAGCTTCTCCTATCCCCTTGTCCTTGTGATACACTTTGCAAAACAATTGCAAAAAAGCTATTTTTTGTTTTTACATTTTCTAGTTTAAATTGTTCCTTTTTAAAGACCCTCCTTTTACATATGTACTGATTATTAATCACCCTTGATGGAGTACAGTAGAGGCCATCACTTAGGGCATGTCTACACAGCAGGGCTAAAGCTGAAATAAGTTATTCAACTTGAGATACGCCAATTGCATAGCTTAAGTCAAAATTGCTTATTTCAGCTCTGTCTACACAGCAGGAAGTCCAAGAAAGAGTCCTTTTCTTCTGACTTCCCTTACTCCTCGTAAAATCAGGGGTATAGGAGTCAGAGTAAGAAGTCCTCTAGCTCAACATTATTTTGACATTGTCGAAATAACATAGTCTGCATCTACACTGTAAGCAGTTATTTCAGAATAATGTCAGTCATTCCAAAATAACACTGCTGTGTAGATGTACCCTTAAAGAAGAAAACAAAGTTACTTATTTGTAATTAGAGACCATACATCTCAAAAATCTCTGCCTGTACTACACTGCCCACTCTTCTTCCCCTCCGCCGCAGATCCAATAGGTCTGCAGTGGAGAAGGAACTGGAGACACCAGCAGCCTGCCACGAGGCAATGTAGGGAGTATGCACAAACCACCAAATTGCACTACTTTCAAAAGTTCTTGCTACACGCATATGCATAAAACCCTTAATGGAATACAGATAGGACCATACATATCAAAGAATCTCCAGTTCCAAGTAAGACCCCCTAAATCTTTATTTAGGATAGACTTTGTGATAGGATGCAGCCTGGGACTTTGGGACCATTTGGCCCTTAACTTTGCAGTCTGGACTGACTCATCATGATTTGCTTCTGACTAACAGCAAGCCCCTCCATGTGTTATCACTTGAGCGCCACATGCAATTGTACTCACATCCAACTACAGTGCATGCATGCATGCCTCCAAAGCCACTCATTAATCACACAAAGGCACCAACCAATTCCCCTCTATCTCCTAGCTTTGTACCTCAGAAACATACCGTCTTGCACTGCTCAAGATGAGCAGTGCAAATTTATTGATTCACCACTTTGCCAATGGAAGGTGGATATGCACCAGATATCGATAGCTGAGCAATTACCAGACTATTCAGGCAAACTCACTGGCAAAGTTAAACTTATTAACTACAAAAGATAGATTTTCAGTGAATAGAAGCAGTAGGCAAAAAGTCAGTTACCAACGGAAAATAAAATGTAAGTATGTAGTTTAGACTTTCAGCTGTATTAAACTGGATAATATCTAGATCAAGCAGTTTTTCTCACCCTACAGGGTACCAAAGTCCTTAGTATTCTGTTTTGTCCCATAAACCTAAGGCTTCCTCATCAATTGGAATCTTCAGTTGTCTTCTCACTGTCCTTCTTGCTTGCCACATAGGTGGGAGCAGGAAAAAGGTGAAACATGGGCCTGCTGTGTTTGGTTCTATACCTCTTAGTCCATGTGCTTGTATAACACACGTTCAAGTATGTCTGGAGTTCCCAGGCAAGGTTGAGCAATTCCCCTTCTGTGACCTCATGCAGGTGAGTCACTGAACTGTAGCTGCCTTGCTAGGCAATGGCTGCTGATGGTCATTTGATATCCCACCTGGGCTTTTGGTTAGGTTACTCTTCTTGATGTCTCTGGGGCACTGTAGTCAGTCAGCGTGGCCTCCCGCTGATTCAGAGAAGGAAACTCCCACAAAAACTCCGTGGTGGGTGGTGCCAGAACTACTCAGCCCCGCCCACAGGAAACAGGAAGTCAGGGCTGGGGACATAAGAAGAGGCGCTCCAAACTAAGTTGGGGCTTGGCTGCAGAGTAGAGGCTCTTCCCCAGCCCCAGTGGAAGAAGGCCTTGCCACACTGCCCTCAGAGGGAGGATTGGGTTGGGCTGCCTAGGTCACTGTTGGGCCTTGAGCACTGGCCTAGACTGCCACAGCTGCCGGTGGACCCGGATAACTGGACAAAGCTGCGGAAGCCGCTGCCTGGGCCCACAGATTTACCTGGACCCCCAGGACTCTTGTGAGGCTCAGCCAAATGGTCTGGACCACCTAGACCTTTACCTGCGCAGGACCCCAAGCCTATGGACATGCTGCTAGCATCTCCGTCCCCAGCCAACATTGAGGAGCAGCAGCTGAGCCAGGTAGGCTCCCGGGGAACATGGAAGTGGCCAAGGGACAGCCAACCCCAGGGTGGCTGAACATATGGAGGTTGGCCGGGCAGCGCGCTGCAGCTGAGACCCCCCCCTCCCCCCAACCCACCAACCTGAACGGTGCATTACAGCATGGAGCCCCACTGACCCAGTGGCCGTGGCGCTGCCACTGCGTAGGGCCCTGGGCTGGGATGCAGTGGAGCAGGTGGGCCCGTGTCCCCTCTGCTACCGCTTCCCTTGGGTGGCAGGTTCCCCCGTGGGGCAAAATCCCTGCGCTTGTCAGTTCTCCGAAAGCAAGGAGACCCGACCCCTGGCTCAGCCTGCATATAGGCCTGCGCCTTTAAACCTTTTGGACTATTTACTTGTTTAACTGTTTGTTGCCCCTTGAGTGCAGGCCCAGGCTCATAAACAGCTGCACAGCTATCAGACTACTGTTTACCAGTTCATTTGTTACCCCGCCCTGACCCAGAGCTTAGGTGTATAAACTGCCTACTGGCTTATTTGAAACTGTTTATTTACTGCCCCACCCCAAATGGGGGCATGGCCTCTAGACTGCGGCCTGTGTTATCAGAGACTGCTTGACTGTTTGTTTGCTGGCCTGGCCCGCACAAGGGCAAGGTCTCTAGAACTGATATTTGGCGTGAGGCCCCGAACTCTGTGACAGTAGGAGGCCACACTGACACTTCGAGCCACCAAACTACTACAGGCTACTACAATATCGGACTGATTCCCCAATTTACAGCATGTTTTAATGACCCCCATACTCACAATCTCATTTCATATACACTGATACACACATGTAGATGGAAGATTACGTTTCAGCAGAGCATAATCTCTCCTCAATACCTTGCATAGCAGATTTTATATTAATATCAGTTACCTACAATGAGGAATGTGGGAAGTGGTCCTTCAAGGTATAGAATGTCAGACGTGTTTAACACTTTTTGACTAGGTGCTGTTGTCTGGTTTTGAACGTGTTAACATTGTACAAGGACAATTCATAACTTCACCTACAATATTATTGCATACATTTCACCATGATATTATTGACAAGCGAGTTCTCCTTCAAGTGGTGTCCCTATGGTGCTTCACTCAGGTAGCAGTGCTGCCTCGCACCGGCGAACTGAGATTTTTGCCTAGCAGTACCTTTCTGCATTGCGCATGTGCAGTCTCCGTCTCACATAGTTTTTATCTGTTAGTTGTGTATGCAGCGCAGATCCCCCTCACTTCCTTTTCTACGGTCCTTGGCAGAAGACGGAGTCGCAGAAGTGCTCTCCTTTCTGACTGGAAACATAAAAATTGTGTAGTTAGTTTATAGTTCATTAATAGTTTGTCAGTTTATAGTTGGTATTCTGTAGTTCTTGTCTGTTTAAAAAAACAACAACAAATGCTTCCCCCCCCCCCCTTTTTTTTCCTTCTGTTTTTAATACAAGTTTTTCAACCCTACAAGTTCTTCTCTTCAGAATGCCAGGCTCCCCTGGTTTTAAGAAATGTGATTTGTGCAGAGTCTCGATGCCCGCATCCGATGGGCACACTTCACGCATAAAGTGTTTTGGCAAAGACCACGTGGCCAGAAGTACCCACACTGCCAGAACATGACGGCCAGGGCCAGAAAAGACCACGAAATGAGACTGAAGAACCTTCTATGGGAGAAATCCCTGCAGCCACTGGAGTCTGTTTACTGAACCCACAGAGTCATTAACTCCTTGCAAGAGGGCTAATTCATCGTGCTCAAGGGTTTCCCACGTCCTGTGCCTCTCCAGTATGGTTTTTACTATCCACACCCTGTGCTGCCTGTTCGCTGGTGCCATCTAGTTCTGGCATTGTGCATTAGCACAAAATGGTGCCTACAAAGAGAATGGAGTCAGAGCCAAAAAGGAAACCTAGCACCTCCACACTGACCAGTACCACCACTCAGTCGGCACCGATGAACTCAGACATACCACCATCATCGGTGCTGATGGACACCTCGACACTGAACCAACATCTTGGTTCCTGCCAATTGGAACCTAAGCATGCTCTGAACTGAAGCCAAAGAAGGGTTCTCATAAAACAGCTGACATCCAGCACCTAATGCCGCAGCCACATGCCCCATCTCTACCAGTGCTGAGAACCTCTTCACCTCCGCATTCTCCTCGAATCGGCCAGCCTAGTCCACATGAACAGTCTTCAGAACATATTTCTTCTTTGAGGGGTGTCCTCGTGGGTGCTCCACAGTTGATGTTGGGTTGTCCCGGTGCTGCAGATTGGCGCTTTTATGAGCAGTGATCAGCTGGACCACGCATGGACAGCGTGCGCCCCGCACCATTTGTGCCCTTTTGATCATGTGTGCGGTCCAGTTCCTTCTTCGCCACCCTTAGTCGCAGATGAAGCAAATCCTGTCTCCTCTCGACTCTAATCAGAGAAAAGAAATCTTGTTGTTCAGGTTTAGTTTCGTTTAGTTTAGTCAGTTTTAGTCATTATAGTTGTAGAGATAGTGGTTAATACTTGAATAACTGAGATTTTTTTTTTTATTTAAAAAAAAAAAGAGGGAAGGCTGCGGAGGTTTACCACGACAGACGCCCTCATCATGCTGGGCTCCCCCAGTTTTAAGAAGTGCAATGTGCCGTGAGCCCATGCTGGCATTCGACAGCCACTCGGACTACATAAAATGCCTCTCAAAATGCGCCTATTGTGCAAAATTGATGGTAAGGGCACTCCGAGACAGAGAAATTAGGCTGCAAATGTTTCTGTTTGACAAAGCCCTGCAGCTCTCAGATCCAACATCTCATTCACTAAGGGCTGAAAAGCGGAGAGCTTCTTCTCCTAGCTTCTGCACATAAGAGAGCTTCGTCTGCTCACGCCCTTCCACCAGCCTCAACAAACAGAATAAGAGTTGGAGACAAGCCAGGAACATCCGGCACCACAAAACCGTGCTTAAGATGGCCTCAGAGCCTAAAGCACGGCACAAACTGTCATTGGTGCTGGCAACAGCTGCACTGTCTCAATGTTCAGCACCACCAACCCGTGGCACTGCAATCCACAGTACAGCCAACCAGGGCACCGATGGCACCAGCTAAAGGCTCAGAACTAACTTCAACGACTAGGCACAGGCACACAGAGTCAGCTCTGGCACCAACTGTGTTAGCTCTCCTAACAGATTGGAATGCCAAAAACACAGTCATGCATATCATTATGACTATCCTACTCATTGGTCAACACATCCCCATCACGAATAACCAGCATGCTACCCACCTTGCTGCCTCAGACATTCATATGCACGTAGATACGCAACCTCTTCCACACTGCTACACAGGCAGGAGGTTGCAGATTCACCCTCTACCTTGCATCCAGTGGCTCAACAATCCAAACCTGAGGAGGGCCAAATATCTGTAATGAAGGAACAACAGCCAGACATTTTGCCAACTGACGATTCTTCCTCATCCCCAGATGAAGCAATTATCCCGGGCGATCCATCACCACCAATTGACCTGAAGCAGTTTCAGGATCTCTCTAAAAGAGTGGCTGCTAGACAGGACCTACAACTAACTGAGCTACAAGAGGAAACATCACTTTCTCAAAAACCTCCAGCCCTCTCAACATGCAAAAATTGCGATTCCAATAGATGAGGCCATTAGGGGGGCTGCCAATGAGATCTAGCAGACACCAGCATCCGTGCCGCGAACTAACAGGCGGATAAAAAATACTCCCCCCCCCCCCCCCCCCCCCCCCAAGGGTGCTGACTTTTTATTTTACCACTCACAACCCAACTCTTTGGTGGTGGATGCCGCTCAACAGAGATCCAAACTTCTGAAATACAAAAATATAACTGTGGATAAGGAGAGCAAAATGCATGGACCTTTTTGGGTATAAGATTTACTCCTCATCAACTCTGCTTCTCCGTATAGTTAATTACGCAGCCTTACTGTCCAACCACAACTTTGACAACTCTCACTCTTTGCACATCCCATTACAAAGCACTTCTTAGTGGGCTTGCAAAAGACACGCCCGCATCTATGCCACCTTGAGACTTTAAACCTAGTGCTTGGCACACTCACGAGCACCTTTCGAACCAGTAATTACGGCCTCTCCACTACATCTACCTATGAAAGTGGCCTTCATAATAGCTATAACCTCTGCCAAAAGGGTAAGCGAAATTGCAGCCCTAATGGCTCATGCACCGTGTATTGTTTTTTTCTAAGGACTTAGACCTCACCCAAAGTTCCTTCCTAAAGTTATGTCAGACTTCCATATTAATGAGCCCATTTACTTGCCCACTTATTTTCCAAAACCCCACAGCTCACTGAGGGAAGCGATACTCTTAATGGTAGATGTGCCCTTGCATTCTACATGGATAGAACCAAGGAATTCAGGAAATCATACAGGCTCTTTATTTCTGTCTGACTCCCACAGGGGAACAGCTGTCTCCACGCAGATTATCTCCAAATGGATAGCCAATTGCATATACACCTCATAACATGATAGCTAGTCAATTGAATGGCGTACCCACAGGGACACCACTCTAAAGGAGAAGTTACTCATGCTCTGCAGTAACAATGGTTCTTCATATTGTGTGCCCTTGCGGGTGCTCCACTATCCCCCCTTCCTCCCCGCTACATAGTCTGTTGGAGGATTTCCAATAGAAAAGGAATGGAGGGGGAGGCGTGCTACACCCACAGCTAATGAAGGAAAACAGCGTGAGATGGCAACTGCGCCTATGCAGTGTAGGAAGGCACTGCTACGCAAAAATCTCCGCTTGCTGGTGCAAGGACACAGACCGAGTGGAGCACTCATAGGGACACGCATCCTCTGCAGTAACTTCTTCTTAGTTTTCAAATGATCCCTCACAAGGCACGTTTTGTTCAAAGATTATTACAGCAGTATGTAAAGTCACGCCATTCTCATTCCAGCATTAACCCTTAACTTCTCTCCCCCTCTATTTATTCCTTTGATGTTTGTATAGAAAGCAATGATATCTCCCCATATCCTTCATTTTGTTAGGTTAAACATGCCAAGCTTTCAGCTCATAAGGTAGGTCTCCGTTTCTCTGATCATCCCAATAGTCGTCCTCTGCATCTGTTCCAGTTTGAATTAATCTTTCTTAACCATGGGAGATGAAAATTCTCAGTAGAAATGTGTAAAAGGAAGTTAAAAAGTTCCCTTTGCATTGGGTATGAATAGGACCTGCATTTTCCTGGCATCATACCTCCATCACTATATTGGGGATAGGGGCGATGGATCCCATATGAAGATGTAGCATATGATGTGAGGGATGGCTTGTGTGTTGAGCTCACTTGCTTTTACCTGTGTCTTCTATACACTAGGGCATGTCATTAGACTGTGTGGAGATCTCCCTGTCTCGTGTCTTTGAAAGTGGTCAGGCTTATGTAGCCCTTTCCCGAGCCCGTAGTCTGGAGGGCCTCCGAGTTCTGGATTTTGATCCCAACGTTGTGAGAGCCGATCCATATGTGCTACAGTTCTACAATCACTTACAGAAAGAGCAACTTCTATCTCAGGTAACTTCATCAACTGAGGATCTCCATTAGCTTGTCACAAGCAGAGACAGGCACTGAAACTCAGAATCTTAATAGTCCCTCCAAAGAACAGAGGCACAGCAGGTAGTGAAGGGAAGGAGGGAATTGGGAAAATGCAGGGAAGAGTAGATGGGAAAGCACGTGAAAGACAGATGTTTTGCGCAATGGGTGAAAAAAGCATGTTTAGTCTATGATGTCTAGGAAGAAGTACTGCAGAAAGGGATCTAGGGGTCATAGTGAACCACAAGCTAAATAGAAGTCAGTGGTTTGACACTGTTACAAAAAAAGCAAACCTGATTCTGGGATGCATTAATAGGAGTCTTATGAGCAAGACACGAGAAGCAATTCTTCCGCTCTACTCTTATTAGACCTCAGTTGGAGTATTTTGTTCCGTTCTGGGCACCATTTTTCAAGGAAGATGTGGAAAAATTGGAGAAGGTCCAGTGAACAGCAACAAGAATGATTAAAGGTCTAAAAAACATGAGGGACAACTGAAAGAATTGGGCTCGACTGAGAGGGGACATGATAGCAATCTTCAAGTATCCAAAAGGGGTATTAAAAGGAGGAGGGAGAAAAATGGTTTTCCTTGGCCTCTGATGATAGGACAAGAAGCAATGGGCTTAAATTGGAGCAAGAGAGGTTTAGGTTGGACAGTAGGAAAAACTTCCTGTCATGGTGGTGAAAAACTGAAATAAATTACTTAGGGAGGTTGTGAAATCTCCATCACTGGAGATATTTAAGAGCAGATGGGATAAATCTCTATCAGGGATGATCTAGATGGTGTTTGGTCCTGCTGTGAGGGCAGGGGATTGGACTTGACCTCTCAAGTTCTAATATACTATGATTCTATGTCATATTCAGAGATACTGCACAGAACACAGCTGAGAATTCCCTAAGCGGAGTCTCTTCTTTCACAGAAGGACTAAAAGGGAGAGGATTCACTGGAAATCTCTTGGTTTTTATTCTTCTTGGTTTCTCCATACAGATTCACTGAAGCAGAGGGGAAGGAGAATTGGAAATCTAGCTGAGGATACCCTGGGCTATTTCTGAGAGGCACAAGCATAGACTGTTCTGGTCTCAGCAGCCAAGCTGATGGGCAGATCTTATACTACTTGTGAATTTTTACTTCATCTGTATTTCTGATTCATTGGCTCGAAGTCCACACATGCCCAGACAGTGAAAACACTAGATGTTCAGAGAGTTAACTTTCTGAGGAAACTCTACATCTGCTTACATCCTGCCTATTTTGGATAGAAGACCACATCTATGCCAACCTCTCTTCCTGACGAATGCATACTTGCATAATGTGGAACTTGACCGTGGCAACCTGGAGGAGTTGCTGAACTGGAGCCTACTAACCATGGCTCTCGTTACACAGAGAGGAAATTGAAGAGAACAATGCTAGTGCTGCAAGTATGCTATCTCCAGCTGGTGAAGTGTTAACAAGATGTCACTCTGGTCATGTAAGGTGCACCCTGGTTTAGAGCCATTTGATGCCATCTGTTTCACATGGTTAGACAGGGAGGGTTCACTAGTATTATTGTTGGGTGAAGTAATATGAAGTCATGCCTGTCCTCTTAACTTTGATAGTGTTTTATGACAATAAAAGGATTTACCTACTGCAATTTTCCATAGTAAGTGCTAGAAGTAGGGATGGAAGGGATTGTGGGTGTATCATTAATTCACAGGGTCTGAGTATCACCCAGCCTTCAGTTTCTTGGGAATACTACTTTGGGATTTAGTAAACTATTTTCCACTAAGACAGGCCTCAGCGACTCCAACGCTAAGCTCTGTTTCCACGGATCAGCTGTGCGGCAGGCTGTCAGCGGGGGACTGAGAGTCCCCCGCTGACTCCGGGCTCCATAGCTTTGAAATGCACAAGAGCCCCTGCTGGGATATCGCGTGCAGCCTGGAGTCAGTGGGACTTCCCACTGGTTCCGGGCTGTACGCGGAGTTCTGCATTTCTCCTTTGAAATGTACAAGAGCCCCAGCAGGAATGCGGAAGTGCCTATCGACTAGTCAATTAACTGCATTTCAACATCTTTAGTACTTGGGTCCTGCTCCCGGAGAGTGACTCCATCCCCGGGCTGGAGCCTGCAAAGCCTCATACAGTCTGACACAGCCAGAGGAAAGAGCCAGAGAGGGGTGAGGGGGAGGGACTCTGGGTCCCATGATGCACTTGGAGATGGGGGGAGGGGAGAGTGAAACTCCCATGATGCATTGTGTGGCTGCTGCAACTCAAGCCTCCTGTCCCTGAGTGCATGTGTGCCTGCTCTGCAGCCTGCCCCGCACCTTCACCACCATCAGCCCGTCCAGCCCCATGACTTGCAGCCTGTGAAAGGCCTGGGCCTGTGGGGCCATAGGAGCAGCAGTCTGGGCAGCAAATTGTGGAGAAGAGCCAGATGCTCAGTGGCGGAGGCAGGCGTGGAAGGAGAGAGCCAGGTAGGCAGCAGGGCGGGGCGCCACTTGGGGACTGTGCTCACTGGAGGAGGAATTGCTCCGCATACTGATGGGGGTGGGGGATAAGGTCCTTTGTAGATTCTGGAGTGTGAGAATGGGACACTAGATCAAGCGGGTAGCTGGCAATAGACTGGCTATTTTGTAGCTGGATCTTGTCAGCATGGAATGGGTCCCTGAGAAAAGGCCTTTGCCTCTATAACAGGCACAATATGCTTGGGGGTGTCCTTTGGGTCCTCTCAAGGAATTGTCTGGTATTCTGGAGTCTTCCTGAAATACGGTAACTGTCCGGAGAGCATCTTTCCTATAACTAGAGTAGGGATGTGAAAGGCTTACTGGTAAGCATCACTCTTAATGAGTGATGCTTACTGGTTCCAGTAAACTGGTGGGGTCTGGAGCAACTCCTGGCCCTCTGTGGACTGTTCCAATCCTATGAGGTCCACCATGGACAGAGGCTGCTCCAGCTGGACTGGGCTGGAACAACCCCTTCCCCCTTCCTTGCCCTTTAATTAGTTAACCAGTTAAACATCAAGTTTAAATGATTAATCAGGTAAATGTGATTTTACATCCCTAAACCAGATATGCTCAGTTCCCAACTCTCTTCCTGCCATGTTATTGGGTGAGCTTCCCTGGCCGTGTCACTCTAGTCCTTATCTCTAGCATCCTTCAGATGACATGATTGTGGACCCAAGAACAGCTCTTGGAGCTCTGCCAGGGTGCACCACCAAGAGGAGGTGGAGGGGCTGGAGCTCAGCACAGCATGATGTGCTCTGACCTGAGCTTCTAGGTCCTGTTCAGGGTTCTCTGTAAGATTTTTCCATCCATGAGTGGAGTGAGTTTTGTCTTGTGCACCAATACTGAGATCACGTGTGCTTCATTGGAGAGGTGCCTCTGTGGCACCCAACAGTGGTGCTGCTCCCAGACAGAGACTCCCTAGGCTGCCCCCTCCCTTGCTGGGACCCCGAGCCTTGCTCCCAAACAGCTTCCCCCACCCTGTGAGGAGAAGGTCCGACACTCCCCTGTCAGGAGCACTGCTCCTGGTGCAGCCAGTGTGCAGGACAGGATCTGTCCCAGGCTGCTCCCCACAGGGTTGGCTGTGAATCTTTGTCTGTGGCAGAGGGAAGTTGCTGCCAATCCCCAGGGTTTGCAAGGAATGGGGGCCTGAGGTTGGGGCAGTGACATGTGGGGAGCCAGACGTATGGGAGCTGGCAGGTGACTCTCAGAGCAGTGAAAGAGGGAAGAGCAGAGTGGGAGGGGGGAACAGAGATACAGAGGGTCATAGCCCTAAGAGCAGCCATCTCCATCAGTCACCCACCAGCCGGCCCACCCTGGGAGCAGCTGGGCAGCTGCCACGTGGCTCTGGCTGCAGCTTCAACCCTGGGGCAGAAGTCCTGGCCCAATCCCCTCCTGGATGGAAAATCTTCAAGGAAACACTGCCCCGGCCCTGGATTTGAGGGTGGGCTCTGGTTGCTCCCAATTCCCTACAGGGGAAGCAACAGGACAGTTAAGCTATGTCTAGACTACATGGCTCTGTCAACGGAGCCATGTAAAATAGTTTATTCAGCATAGGCAAAGAAGCGGATATTTAAATAATTCCTGCTTCGTTAAAATAAACATGCCACCGCGCTATGCCGACGATCAGCTGATCCAATGCATCAGGGAAGGACAGACGAATAAGCAGTGGCAAATTTTTAAAGTG
>JANRFK010004893.1:61050930-61061215 GCA_030068395.1 Apalone spinifera | reverse complement strand
GGTTTGCAATCTGTTTATTATTTGTTGTCTTTCTTTTTCAGTGGTATGAAATGTGACAGTTTCAGGCTCCAATTGGAGGAGCCTCCCCTTGAATAATGATAATGAGTGGAAAAAAATTCATATATCCATGCCACTGTAGTTATAGCTAAAGCTTTAAACTTATCCAAGTGTTGGTTATGTCGGGGACTTCTAACCCGGACGGCTTCAGTTCGTTGTCTGACCGCAACATAGTTTCCCAGCAAACTCCACAAACATAGTTTCCCAGCAAACTCCACAAACTGGGAATCAACAGTGAATAGCTGAGGGATCCTGCCTTCAGATCCCTAGAGGCTAGTTCTCAGGGGGAAACCCTGCATGCAGGCCTGGGGCTTACTAGCTCCCCCACAGCCAGCCCTTCCCTTTCCCTGGCTGGCTCCAGACTCCTTCAACCATGGCTTCTCCTCCCCCTCCTGAACTCCCTGGAAGGGGCATCTCACTCCCTCTGGGTTGCCAGGCAGACTCTGACCCTGGTAGGGAGGGGGAGCCAAGGCAAACTCAGTGTATCTGTCCCCGAGCTGCCAGCAGACAGAACCCCAGGAATCTAAGTAATCTCCGTGGGGGTTACACGTGGTCTTCACAGGCAGGGAGAACTTAATTTTTGCAGAAGTGATTACTCTCCTTCCACCTGCCTCAGGAATTGCCAGTAGGACTAACAGTCATAAGCACATCACATAGCCTTCCCAATGCTCCAGAATTGTCCTGAAGTCTCCAGAAATTAATCTTTAATTAAAGATTGTTGCATAATGAAAGCCTCCAGGAATACATGTAACCAAAACTGGCAACCATAACATTATATACTCACCCTTCCCTTCAGTTTCAAAGTCCACCACAACTCCTCGTGCCCCATTCACCAGACCCCGCGACACATCCAGGTTCTTAGTAAGAATCACCTAGATGTGGAGAGGAAAGATGCTTAGATTTGTTTGGTGCCCCTACCTTACAGCCCTATTCATTCACCTGCCTCTCCTTAGTTCTGCTCTTATATCAGAAGCTTCAGAAAAATTGGCTTATGCTGTTAATGCTACTATGGGACCTAGCAACGGTAGATGGAATCACCTTACAATAGAGCCACCCCAGAGCTCCTCTCTTCCCAGGGCTCTCAGCTGCTGGGCCTCACAGGGAACAGACCTCATTACCCCTTTATTCTATGTGAAACAGCTTTGGAAAGAATGTGAATTAGTTACACTTGGGTCTCTGGGAATGATTCTTTCACAGTCTAGCAGCTTACAGGGACTTTAAACAAGTCTCCAGTGCAGACTGAGAAGGGCCATTGTAAGCAACCTTATGGTGCCCTTCATTCCCAAGTCCTATTGTACAGCAGTAGTAATTAGAGGCCAGAGCCATAGCACATGGTGATGCAGGGATTCTAAGCTGTGCTATAGTCTATGAGCAATTTAGGATACGATGATTTAATTTATGTTGAGAATTGAGCTGCCTAGATCCAGGCAGCACAGAAGTGGCTTTAAACTGCCTTTTCCTCTAGTCTCCCACAATCTGCACTTATTGTGATTCTGTGCTGTGTGCTGCCAATGTTGCGTTTCCTTTGGATACAGATGAAGCATCCAGCTTGGTCAACAAGTTTCCAGCAGAGATTGAGACTGAACATAAGTCAAGTTGCTTCATCCATCTGAATCAGATTGCAGAAAAGGGGAAGGAAATAGCCTGTTTGTTTACAACCTGGGATGTGAGAGGTGCTTTTTTTTTTTTTTTTTTACACACCTAATCTACCTTCTATGCTGTTATCTTTAACTCTTGTTCCAAATACTGACTGAACCCTTCTGTTCTGTTGGCCCTTACTCCCCACAACACACAAATATACTCACCTGGGCTCCTGGTTTCAACTGAATACAGTGACCTACTGGGCACTGAGCATCAATAGCTTTGACTACCATGGGATCACTGTCCACAGCCTCATAGGAATGTACTTCTCCTGGTAAGGAGGAAAATAATATGAACATGGGCTTACCATCAGAATGATCACACAACAAAGTACCTATGTATGGTGGAAAATTGGCACTAACTCCAGACAGCAGGTTTCTCCAGACTGCACGTGAAGGATTCTTAGTTCCCATTCTGAACTCAGCCCCAGGAATCCAGTTATCCACACAACTGTTTTAATATCCCAGAAAGTGTCTTTTCCAGTAGCTTCCTAAAGCAGAAACCCCCTGCTGGCCCTCCCCTACCACCTGCTCCAATTTACACCTTCCAGAGCTTATAGATCTGAGCAAATGTATTTATTGGAATAGAAGCCCAGTGTTAGTGGGACTCATCAGGTGACCCATGTTAGGGAATCCTGGGCTGTAGCATCTACATTATATTTAAAACCCACATTAAAAAACTTCTAACCCATGCTAGAAACTAGGGCTCCGGCATCCACACTTCAGAGTGCAGACCCAAAGCAAAGTAATCACATCCCAGAATCTCTTAACGTGCCCCCTTCTTCTCACAACATAGTATGCCTGCTCTAGCTCCAGGACTGTGGTGTGCTGTAGGAAAATTTTACTGCCTGCCCTTCACTTTTACAGGAAGAGTGAATAGCTCATCAACCCAACCTGTTGAGCAGCCATTTTTGGTGTGCTATTGGAACTGTAAAATAGAGAACCCACTTTTTGATCAACTTCTCTTGCTTGCACTTTCATTTCTGTGTTATGAAACTGGCAGAGCATCCACAAGGCACTGGTGGACGTTTCAGTAGTGTTTTATATTACAAAAGGGTCTGTTCTTAATATAGTGGATTGCAGACTATTGGGATAGAATGAACTAAGGAAGTTGTCCCATGGAACTAGGAGATACTTTTGGCTGACTCCTAGGATCTTAATCACAGGAGGCTATGTTACACTACACCCCATATTTGTCAGAGATCTTATTATATGATTATAGCATAACTAGGATGTTTTATGCTTGATGGATCATGTGAGGTATCATTAGAAAGGTTATAATGTACTATGAGTATCCTATCTTTTTTTTTAAATCTGAAGTTGGGAATATCATCTGTGTACTAATTATAATTGTTTACACACCTGGGGAACATCCACCACATTGGAAGCAATCAATCTGGATGGGCCATTAGGGGGAGCAACAGGACTTTGAAGATGTTAATCTCTCAACTGCCTCAGAAACTTCCTAAGATGCTGTGATGTAGTGTTGGTACCTTGCTGGTTGCTAGGCTTGGGCTGTGGGTGACCCCCACTGGCTGCTGACTGTACCACGGCCCAGCAGAGTAGTTGATGGGTCAGGTAGGTAACCTGATCTATTGGTTACCTCCCAGGGAGAGCAACAAAGGGAGGAAGGCAGAGTGCAGCCCCTGGCTGGGGGGCAGGGCTAGAAGTTGGGCAGTTTCTGTCTGGTATCATGGAGAAAGCAGCCTAAGCAAGGGGTTGGGATTTAGGGGCCCAGTCTCCCCCATCTCAAGGGGGGGCGGGAATGAGGCATCCTAGGCCTGACCTGTAACCAGATTACATACTGGAGAAGCAATAAACTCCCTCTATTCTACTGGCTGGTGGAGTCTGTTCGTGCCATTACGGGGGTGCAGGAGTCGTGGGAACCCCAAAACGTCATCACTTTGAAGATGTTAATCTCTCAAGTGCCTCAGAAACTTCCTAAGATGCTAACAATCTTGACTCATGGCTGCTTTGACACGACATGATCACATGACCCTGCAATCTGGTACTGGAGTCCATCTTGGGCTGCTAGTATTTTTCCACTAATAAAGGGTAGGGATCGACTGGGAAACAAAGGAAAAAGATAGTTACCTGTTTCTATAACTGGCCTTCTTTGAGAGGTGTTGCTCATGTCCATTCAACGTAAGTGCGTGTGCGCTCCAGCATTGGAAGATTTTCCCTCAGCAGTATCTGCAGGGGACCAGCTCCAGCCCCTTCTAGAGTAGTGCACAGATGCTGAACTAAATAGGCTGCCAGACCCCTTCCCTCCTCAATTCCTTCATGCTGGAAACTCTGACAGTGGAAGAGAGTGGAATGTTGAATGGACATGAGGAACACTTCATCTCAAAGAACACCCATTACTGAAACAGGTAACACTCTTTTTTGAGTGTTTGCTCATGTCCATTCAATATAGGGGACGCTGAGCAGTATCTTCAGAGGTTGGTAGGAGTTTAAGGACATCCCAACAAAATGGGATGCGAACATATGGGCTGATGACCACGATGCACCCTTGAAAACATCCTGGATAATGATATGGACCAGAAAGGCTACCAGAAGACTGTGCCCTGGTGAAGTACACTCTCACCAACAAAGGCTGTTGTGCCCCTGCCAACTTATAGCATGTTTGGATATAGGAGGTCATCCAGTTAGATATCTTCTGTGTAGAAACCCAGAGACCTTACATGCTTTCAGCATACATGATGAAAAGCTGGGATGTCTTACGGTGCTGACCACCCAACAGTGCCAGTGGCGCACTGTGCACCACATAGTAGTGCTCAGTGCCAAGTCAGTTTTGTTCTTGGGGGGCAAGGACCGACTCACTTTTGGTTCACAGCTGTAAAGATTTACAAATTCAGCAACTGTCACTAATGTGGGCCTCTCCAAAGCACCTCAAGCACTTGCCATGTGGGTCGCTGATAAGCATAGTCCTGCTGCAAGTAACATGTGCCTTAAAGCTGGGGGACCAGGGAATGCCCCATCCTGAGACAACATCTCTAAGGGACTATCACTACTAGCTACTAATGATTAACCATGCAAGATGGAACTATTTACAAGAAAATCAACTATTAATACCAAAAAAACCCAACAGCAAGGGCTGTAGCTCTGCACTTCTAAGCACTGTCACTGGGGCAAGAAGGAACTGAAGGGAAAGGGATCCAGCAGTACCCTATGTAGCCCAGATATGCACACTACTGTAGAAGGTGCTGGAGCTGGTCTCCTATGGATACTGATGAGGGGAAAATCTTCCAGCACTGGTGCATGTGGCGAGCACACATGCCTGCATTGAACAGATACGGGCAAGCACTTGAAGAATCAATCATATGTGAATCTTATTTAAAGGACAGAAGTGAGTTAATCTTGGTTCTTTCCTCACTGAATCCCCACCCATAATGGCTTCTGGAAACATTTAAGAAACCAAGATGGAAATGGGGAGGGAGAGAGGAGCTGCACTTGGAATATCAGATGGCCTATAGAAAAAAAAATGCTTAGAACAACTATTTTCTATCACTTAAACTAGTGAGGGTAGTGATCATAGAATCAGAGCTGGAAGAGACCTCAGAAGGTCATCAAGTCCAGCCCCCTGCTCTAGGCAGGACCAATCCCAACAATCAATCCAGCCAGGGCTTTGTCAAGGCGAGACTTAAACACCTCTAGGGATGGAGGCCCCACTACTTCCCTAGGTAACCCATTCCAGTGCTTCACTAACCTCCTAGTGAAAGTTTTTCCTAATATCCAACCTGGACCTCTCCCACCACAACTTGAGACCATTGCTCCTTGTTCTGCCATCTGTCCCCACTGAGAACAGCCTTTCTCCATCCTCTTTGGAACCTCCCTTCAGGAAGTTGAAGGCTGTTATCAAATCCCCCCTCACTCTTCGCTTCTGCAGACTAAACAAACCTAACTCCCTCAGCCAGTTCTCATAGGTTATATGCTCCAGCCCCCTAATCATTTTGGTTGCCCTCCGCTGGACCCTCTCCAGTGCGTCCACATCCTTTTTATAGTGGGGGGCTCAGAACTGGACACAATACTCCAGATGTGGCCTCACCAGAGCCTTTCTGCACGGCGGAGAAGAGGGGGAGAGAGAGGAGAGTGGGGAATTGCAATAAAGTCATGTCCCGGGCAACAGGCACGGCGTTTGTGACTATTTACAGAGTGCATGACCTATGAGGAGAGGTTGAGGGATTTGGGTTTGTTTAGTCTGCAGAAGAGAAGAGTGAGGGGGAATTTGATAGCAACCTTCAACTTCCTGAAGGGAGGTTCCAAAGAAGATGGAGAAAGGCTGTTCTCAGTAGTGACAGATGGCAGAACAAGGAACAATGGTCTTAAGTTGCAGCTGGACAGGTCCAGGTTGGATATTAGGATAAACTATTTCACTAGGAGAGTGGAGATGCACTGGAATGGGTTACCTAGGGAAGTAGTGGAGTCTACATCCCTAGAGATTTTTAAGTCTCTGTTTGACAAAACCCTGGCTGGGTTGATTTAGTTGGGATTGGTCCTGCCTTGGGCAGGGGGCTGGACTTGATGACCTTCTGAGGTCTCTTCCAGCTCTATGGTTCTATGATTCTGTGATCTCTTTCATGGTTAATAAACTTATTTTTGTTTTATCTAAAACCAGTTTGTGAGATTCATAACTGGGGGCAAAGAGCTGTGCTTATCTTTTTCCACACGGAGGGAGGAGGTGAATCTGATGAGCTTTCATTGTAAAGTTCTCTCTGGAGTGCAAAATAATACAGTTTTGGATTTGCACTCCAGCAGGGTGTGCACACAAGTGCTAGGTAGCTCTCTAGCAGAGTCTTTCCCATGCAGAGCAATTCCAGCCTGTCTTTCTGCAGAGGGGTGCATCCCTACTTGGGGTGTGTTCTAGAGGAGGCTTGAGGGCATGACTTAGCAGGACTGGGTGAGGGAGTGGGCAGGCTCAGACGTTCATAAGGTATTGGTTGGGAGGGGAGACTAGGAATAGCAGAAATTAATTAAATGAGGGGCAGGTCTGGTCTATAGCTCATTGGTGTTAAAGATGAACAAGTGTATATCAGGATATTATGGTTAAAAAAAAACACACTCTAGGCAAGTTTCATTCTACAACAGCAGCTGGAAGAGGTGACTATAGAGCAGTGTGAGCTCCACAATGCCAGTTCTTCAGTGCCCATTATCTACAGTGTCCACTCCTGCTGCTGCAGTGAACAGCTCTCTCTCTCCCCATGGGTTCACCTGATAACTGTTGCAATCGTCTCTCATTTGTTAGTTCTACATCATCCTTGTGGGTGCAGAGACGAGTTGCAAGGATCCCATCTCTCTCAACCCTGTTAGTTGCTGTTTCCATTAGCTTTCTGGTGACCTCATCTGTGCACCTGATGAAAAGTGAAGGCGGTAAATAGGTACCATAACATCATAGAAGAGAATAAAGGTTTTAAAAGACTCCAAAGGGAAATCTGAGGTGATCAATGCCAAAAAAGTGAGATTTTATATAAAATATCCTGGGCAAACACCACAGAGTAGCTACCCCTACTTGAGTGTGAACCATTTCAACTTGTGTATTCAAGCTCTGTCCTCCCCCTGCTTCCCCCATCTCCCATCCCTCCTGGCCTTACCTATTAAGATTTGTAAGGTCTCCCAGCACTGCATTAATGGAGCTTCTCTGAGAGTAGTCATAGTGGAAGCACAAATGTAAACAGGCCGTTACATTTAAGCCACAGTGCTGTATCAGACCTGTGCTGACTGCTAGATCTACACTATTGCTCCTATCCAACAAGCTGCCCTGATGTAGCTATAAGAGATTGAAAACACAGTTAGTTACAGATTTCCCCATTGTTTTTGCAAATACAGACTAGCATGGCAACTCCTCAGACTTAGTTACCAATGGCACTGAAAGCATTCATATGGGGATTTCATGAGATCACCATAGGTTAATTTTATACCAGCATTGCTATATTGTTCATTTGTCCCAAGACCATTAGATCCATCAGCAGTTAGCATGGCAGGTAAAAGTGACACCATGGAGCAAGGACTCAGTAACAGTGGAGGCAGCCTACTGAACTGGGCAAGAAGCAACTAGCATTATGATCTTTCATTAGTTGGAGGAGTTGAAAAGCTGTGGGTCTTGGCAGTGGATGAAGCAAAGCTGTGCCTAGACACCTTAGCAGCCAAATACCCATGTATGCCACTTTTACAAGTTGTGAGAGAGGTAGCCAAGTGAGATCCCCCTGTACAGAGATATCTGTGGGGAGAAGTGGGGGCAAGAGGTTCCTCCTCACCTGCCCAGGCGGATTGCACGCAAGAGTGAGATGAAGCTCTTATCAGTTTGTCGCCGCACTTCTGTCAGCTCCATGTTCATGTGGATGCATTTCCTCCAGCTCTTTGCCTGTGAATAAGTTATTCATTCACTAGGAGACAGACACAAAGTCTGAAGTAGTGGGTAGGATGGGCTTCACACCTGGAAGCAGAACTTGGTTTCCTCATTGCCTTTGCTGACTGGTGGTAGTTGTAAGAAGTCCCCACAAATGATCAGCTGTATTCCTCCAAATGGGTCTTCCCGTTTCCTGACAGCCCTGTAAGGGGAGTGAATTTAATATCATCAATAATGACCTTGGCACAAAAAATAGGAGCGGTCTCATGAAATTTGCTGATGACAAAAGGTTGGAAGTCCTCATCACTACAGAGAAAGATCAGAATATTGGACACCTGATGACCGTGAGGTCTGAAATAATAGAAATGGCATGAAATGTAATAATGCAAGGTCATGCACTTTGGGACTAACGAGTTTGCTACAAGCTGGGGGCTGCTTATCAGCTGGAAATGACAGAAAATAGAAATACAGAAGTATTAGTCAACTGCAGGATTATGACGAGTCCCCGATTCAATCCAGCTATGATTGGGCATAGAACAGCCTGCCCAAGGCCGCATCCTTCCTAGCCTGATGAGCCAGTGCATAATGATTGACAAAGGTGTGAGTAGAAGCCCACATGGAAGCCCTACAAATGTCTAGTATAGGGATCTGAGCCACGAAGACTGTAGAAGAGGACTGTGCCTTAAAGGAGTGGGCTGTAAGGGTGGAGACTAGCACCTCAACCACACCATAGCACTCCTTGATACAAGACATGATCCACGAGGAAACCGGCTGCCCCTGCAGCCATTTCACAATCGCCAAAACAGCTGTGGGGACTTATGGAATGATTTAGTTCTTTCCAAATAAAAGGCTAAAGCTCATCTAACATCCAGAGCGTGCAAAGCCTGTTCCTTACCAGAAGCATGGTACAAAAATATATCAGAAGGACAGAAAAGATCATGCTGGTGGAGGAGTGGCGCTATACGTGAAAGAAAATGAAGAATCAAATGAAGTAAAAATCTTAAAATGAGCCAAAAATGTTCCAGAGAATCTCTATGGATACTAAATCCATACTCCAATAAGAAGAATATAGCGGTAGGCACGGCTCGCCAAGCCCCGCTCGCCAGCCGCGCGGTTTCACGCCATTCTGCGCATACGCAGATCTTTCTGCGCCAGCTCTTCCGGGTCGTAATCTACTTGCCACGGGCGAGTAGATTACATTATTTGTCGAGCCCTGGCGGTAGGGATATATTATCAACCACCTGATCAGGACAGCGATAGTGACTATGAAATGCTAAAGAGAGATTAGAGAGACTATCAAAATAAAAAACTAAAAAATAGTGAGGGATTTCAACTATCCCCATATTGATTGGGTACATGTCACTTCAGGATGGGATGTAGAGATAAAAATTCTTAATACCTTAAATGACTGCCTTTGTAGCAGCTGGTTTGGGAACCCACAAGGGAAGAGGCAGTTCTTTATTTAGTCTTAAGTGGAGTGCAGGATCTGCTCCAAAGAGGTAAATATAAATGGACCGCTTGGAAACAGTGACCATAATATAATAAAATTTAACATCCCTATGGTGGGAAAAACACCTCAGCAGTCCAACACTGTGGCATTTAATTTCTAAAAGGGGAACTATACACAAATAAGGAGGTTAGTTCAACAGAAATTAAAAGGCAAAAGTAAAATCCCTGCAAGCTGCATGGAAACTTTTCAAAGACACCATAATACAGGCCTAACTTAAATGTATACCCCAAATTAAAAAACACAGTAAGAAAACCAAAAAAGTGCCACTGTGGCTTAACAGCCAAGTAAAAAGAGCAGTGAGAGATAAAAAGACAAGTGGAAGTCAAATGCTAGTGAGGAAAATAGGAAGGAGCATAAACTCTGTCAAATTAAGTGTAAAAATATAATAAGAAAAGCCACAAAGGAGTTTGAAGAAAAGCCAGCCAAAAACTCAAAAAGTAATAGTAAAATGTTTAAGTACATCAGAAACAGGAAGCTGGCTAAACAACCAGTGGGGCCCTTGGACAATCGAGATGCTAAAGGAACTGTCAAAGATGATAAGGTTATTGTGGAGAAACTAAAAGAATTCTTTGCTTCAGTCTTCATGAATGAGGATGTAAGGGAGATTACCAAACCTGAGCCATTCTTTTTAGGTGACAAATCTGATGAATTGTCCCAGATTGAGATATCATTACAGGAGGTTTTGGAACAAATTGATGAACGTAACAGTAACAAGTAACAGTAACATCTGGG
>JANRFK010004893.1:61039825-61050830 GCA_030068395.1 Apalone spinifera | reverse complement strand
TTAGTTGAAACTATAATAAAGAATAAAACTGTCAGAGATGTAGATGAACATAATTTGTTGGGGAAAAAGTCAACATGGCTTCTGTAAAGGGAAATCATGTCTTACTAATCTGCTAGAGTTCTTTGAGGGAGTCAAACAAACATGTGGACAAGGAGGATCCAGTGGATACAATATAATTAGATTTCCAGAAAGCCTTTGACAAGGTCCCTCACCAAAGGCTCTTAAGCAAAGTAAGCTGCCATGGGATAAAATGGAAGGTTCTTTCACAGATTGATAACTGGTTAAAGAGACAGGAAACAAAGGGTAGGAATAAATGGTACGTTTTCCGAGTGGAGAGAGGTAACTAGTGGTGTCCACCAATGGTCTGTCCTGGGACCCATCCTATTTATAAATGATCTAGAGAAAGAGGTAAACAGTGTGGTGGCAAAATTTGCCAAGGACACCAAACTGCTCAAGATAGTTAAAACCAAAGCAGACACTGAAGAGCTTCAAAAAGTGCTTGCCAAACTAAGTGATTGGGCAACAAAATGTCAAATGAAATTAAACGTTGATAAATGTAAGGTAATGCACGTGGGCGGAAAAAATCATCCCAACTATACATACAATATGATGGGGACTAATTTAGCTACAACTACTCATGAGAGAGTATCCTTGAAGAAAACTATACAAGGGGTGTCCAAGATGAGATCCCTCAGTCATGCCCTGGTCAGGTGGGAGCTGCAGCCGCTGCCACACCTGGCACTGAGAATGAGGTAAATGGTACCGGGGTGGGATGATGATGCCCTCTCACTTCCAGGGCCAGAGTGCTAGGTGCCAAAGCCAAAGTTCAGTGCCATCTGAGCTTGCACTCCTTGGCAGGGCCTGGTGCCGAAGTCAGGGAAGAGGTCAGCTCAATCAAGTCTCTCACTGCCTCTAAAGTATCTGTAGTAGAGGGCTCCAGGAGGTCCCTCACCAGGCTGGAGTCTCAGCGTGGCTAGAGTGGTGCTGACTCAACAGTGATGGTTTGCATGTCACGCTCGTCAGTGCCACGTGCCTCTAGGGAGACCTGCCCCTGCTAGGTCTCCTCTTCTTCTGGGAGTCTTCTGGGAGTCTCTAGACTACAGGGTTTTGTTGACAAAAGTTGCCTTTCATCAACAAAACTATACCTGCATCTACACTACCACCACGTTCTGTCGAAAGTAATTCAACATAACGTGGCAGTTTTGTCGACGGCCGTAAACCTCATTTTACAAGGAATAACACCTTTTTTCGAAAGTACTCTTTCAAAAAAAGGCGCTATTGCATGCAAACTGTGCTTTTTCGAAAGACAGAGTCTACACTTTCGAAAAAGCGGCTTGCTTTTTCGACAGAACTGGTTGTTGTCTAGATGCTCTTTTTTGACAGGGGCTTTGTCGACAAAGCCTCTTGTTGAAAAAGGCGTGCAGTCTAGCCTGGGTGTTGGAACTGAAAGTTTTATTCTTTTTATATTTGTATTTTAGGTTTAGTAATGTAAGATAATATATAATCATATTTAATACAGCCACTCCGAGTTATGAACAAGTTACGGACCAACACTTGGTCCGTAACTCGAACTGTTCGTAACTCGGACCCCACTGAGTTACACGCGACTGCGCTGTTCGTAAGCGCGGGTTGCGTTCGTAACTCGGGGACCGCGTTTACGACCGCTCCATTGGAGCTTTGGTCGTAAGTGCGAACAGTCGTAACTCGACCGTTCGCAACTTGGGGAGCGGCTGTATTGTAGTAAGTCAAATTCTTTAGTTAAGTATATATCTCCTATATTTCCTTGTTCTAAAGTTTAGTGAGTAAAAGAGACAGGATCTCATATTGTGTCTATGAGGTCTCATAATCTCTATGTCAATGAGATTAGAAATATCGAAGACCTGGGCCTTCGATGTGAATTGTTTTGATTTTGCTTCAAATAAAACACTGCTGTTTACCTTTGAAGGCTTTTGTGAAAGACGGTATGAATGAGATATGGTGTGAAGGTCATCGTTAGAGCCAGATGGTCAAGAGAGAAGGGGGAGAATGTGGGGTAAAGACAAACTGTAAAAGACAGACTGCGAAGAAACATATTGGCATCAGAGAAACCATCAGTACGTACCCACAGTCAAGAAGTGATCAGATTGGCAGATTGACAGCTCTAAAGGTGAAAGGCAGGCACCCCTAAAAACAACTGATTAACAATCCAGGATAGGATGAGCGTTGAAAAATGTTTTGGGACTATGGACATCAAAAAGCTAATACCCCGGTCACAGGCTGACACAGCGGAATCCATTAATTTCAACAGAGAAAAGGATTATAAAAGCACGGTGCTTTGCTATGGGACTTTGGATTCGTCTTGCCACCACCTCCAGAGGAGCATCAGATCGATCGACCGACAAAGGCCCTGCTCTACCTCTGTGTTCAATCTAGCTCACCACTAGACTGATACTGAATCTGGACTGGTAACTATAACATCGTCTGGCGGGAGAGAGTGAGTGTGAAAAGCATATGCAACTGTTGTATTCTCAATAAATGTGGCGGATTGCCTTTTCCCCTATAAAAGATCTCGTCTGCTTCGTTTAAGCAGATAACATGGGACTTTCTTTCCCGCTTGTTATGTGGCTTGAAGCCCTTGCAGGTCTTACGAGCCTCAGACAGGTGGACTTTGCGAAAGCATTTGAGACATGTTCCATGGAGGGTCTCCACAGGATGTAGGCTTCTGGCACTTCTCGCTGAGCTTTAAGCTTTGGGGCCCAGGCATGCCCTGCAGGATGTGCTGGAGATGCGAGTGAGCCCTGCACCTGAGTACTTCAACACTAAGTACAACACTTAACTTTTAACAACTTAGATAAACACTACCAACTTAACAGCCATTGAAGGTGCAAACAGCTCTGTGTGTATATTCCCATGCCAGGAAGGGATACTATCTATTAACTTTGATTCTTATCTGCTTATTTTAACTACCCAATCTTCAGAAAGTGACTGATTCCCTCTGCTCTGACTCCCACCCCCCTTCCTTTTTCTTCCCTCACTCCTCCCCTCCCCTATTTATTTTGTGTGTGCACATCCTAAACTCATAACTCCAGTCATCTGAAGTGAGCTGTGCCCATGAAAGCTCATGAGTCCATCTACATGTTTTGTTAGTCTATAAAGTGCTACCAGACTGTTTGTTGTTGTTTTTCTGTAAGACTCATTCGGCTACCCTCCGAAACTTGTGAAACTTTAACTAGCTAAACAACAGGAGAGAACTGCTAAAAGCTTGCAGAGCAAGAGCATTTTACAGGAGGGGTAAGAAGAAACTGAGGAGGTGGAGGGCCAGCAGGGGTGTATATATTAGCAAATATAGCGGCGCCACTCCAGGGGGCTCCCTTGCTGGCCCAACAGGTACTAAGGGAAAAATTTCTGACAACGCATGCATGCAGCATGCATGCATCTACATGTAATGGACATGAACAATCACTCGAAAAACAAATGGGTATAAATTGGCCATGAATACATTTCAGCCAGAAATCAGGTTTTTAAATCCTCCTACAGACGGGTAAGAAGCTGCCCAACAAGCCATTATTCCGAAGAGGAAGAAACAGGAGGTTGGGGAAGACTACAGAGGTAGGTAGTAGCTCAGGGAACACCAAAGGACTGAGGAGGACAGGGAGATGATTTGTTTGACAAACAGGGCTAGGTCACTAAAAGGGAATATCTCATTGGAGCGATCAGATGGAAAAATCTCTTCCAGTTCTATAAATACATTTAGAGCAACAGAAAAGTGACAGAAAATGTAGGTTCTCTACAATGAAGGAGAGCTAATAAAGGATTGATGTTAAGAAGGCTCCAGTACTGATTGTCTCCTCTATTTGAATCTTCACTAAAAATTAAAGTAATGTCCAGATGTTTTACAGCATTAACATTAACAAAGAGGGAAGGCACACAAGCCAAAACAAGGAAAGAACAGATTAAAGAATATTCAGATAAATTAGGTGTGTTCAAGTTGTCAAGGTCTTATGAAATTCCATTAGCTATTTCTTTGGGCACATCTGGACTTGCACCCTCTTTCGATAGAGGGATGCAAATGAAGACAATCGAAATTGCATATGAAGCTGCGATTTACATATTCCCATGCTTCATTTGCATAATTGCGTTATGATGCTATTTTGAAATAGCGTGATTTCGAAATACAAAACATGGTGTAGATGCGGCTATTTTGGGAGAATACCTTTCTTCTGAAATAACTGTTAAACCTCATTTTATGAGGAATAAGGGTTATTTCGAGGGAAGGGTGTTCTCCCGAAATAACTGCATCTACACCGTGTTTGTTATTTCGAAATAGCCCCATCATGCAATTATGCAAATGAAGCACGGGATATTTAAATCCCGGCTTCATTCGCAATTTCGAATGTCTTCATTTGCATCCCTTTATTGAAAGAGGGTGCAAGTGTAGACATACCCTCAGAGAACTCCTGGAGGATGGGTGAGGTCTAAGAGGACTGGAAAAAGGTAAACATAATTCTAGGGATGTTAGGTACCATGTAATTGAGAGTCATGTAACCACATAAAAATCTTAGCGGTTACATGACAATTCGGTAAGTCCTCGGAAGCAGGGCTGGCAGCTACTGCATTCCTGGCCCCACCCTAGGGAGCCCGCTGCTACCCCATGCGGGGTGGCAACAGTCCCTGTCTGCAATGGTTCAAGCTCCCCAGGGACAGAGGCTGTTTCACGGCAGCTTCTGCTGCTCCCCACCTCACCACGCTGCTGCCTCTGTCAGAGGCAGCAGCATGGGGGAGGGGAGAAGAGGGAGGTGGCACTGGGTAGCTGGTGCTGGGGGAACCTGCTCTCTAGGAGGCAGCAAGATAGGAGGCAGGCAGGTCCGTGGAGCTGGCACACATGGGAAGCCTGCTTGAAAGCCTGCTCCCACGTGTATAGGCTCCTGTCTGTCCCCCCTCACCCTCCACGCTACTGCCTCTCTATCAGAGGCAGCAGCAAGGATGGGGGAGGCAGGTGGACACAGTGCTCAGGGGAACCTGCTTGTAAGCCAGCTCCTCATAGGCACAGGCTCCTCCCGCTCCCCTCCTTGCTGCCTCTGATACAGAGGCAGCAAGAGTGGGAAATGCATGTAGTCAACAAGATTAACAGATACGCCTAGGAATATTGGTTAATCCTGTAATAATCTACACATTGACATCCCTACATGATGCCTATTTAAAAAAAGAAAAGAAATCAGGGGGATCTGGGAAATTATAAACTAATCAGCTTAATTTTGAAACCTGAAATTATACTGAATGAAATTATTCAACAATCGATTTGTAAGCACCTAGAGGCTATTACTTATGACCTTATTGTCCAACAAGGATTTGTTAAGAATAAGCCATACCAAACCAGCCTGATTTATTTCTTTGACAGGTTTACTGGCTAGTGAACATGGGAAAGTTGAAAACATGGTACTTGACTTTAGTAGGGCTTTTGGCACAGATCCATATTACATCCCCATACACTAAGTCAGAAATGTGGTCTAGACAAAATTACTGTAAAGTGGGTGCAAAACTGATTGAGGAACCTTCTGGAAAGCATAGTTATCAATTGTTCCTTGTCAAACAGAATGGATCTGTCTGGAGTAGCCTCATAGGAGTTTGTCTAGGATTCAGTACTATTCAATATTTTAATTAATTCTTGGGTGCTGAGTAGAGAGTATGCTTATATAGAATATAAAATTTGTGAATTACATCAATCTGAAGGGGTTGCTAATAGTTTGGAGGACAGGATTGGAATGCAAAGTGACATGAAAAATTGGAGAATGGACCCAAAAATCTTACTATGCATTTTAGAAGTTTGCATCTGTCAGTCTAAGAGTCCACTTGTCAAAAACTCTTATTAAAGGATAAGAGCTAGGGCCATCAAAATTTGGTATGCAGCTTCTTCTTATAACTTAAAGCAAGGTCAAGGTTTGGTTGTGCCAGGACAATGTGATGTGCCTGGAATCCAATAGTTTCTCATTAAACAAAGGGAGAAAGGAGCAGCCAGCAGGGCTGTGTAGCTGGCCAAGGAGCAGCTGCTGAACAAGAAGCAGTGGGCTAAAGTTGTGGCAAGGGAGGTTTAGATTGGACAGTAGGAAAAGCTTCCTGTCACGGTGGCTAAGCACTGGAATAAATTGCGTAGGGAGGCTGTGGAATCTCCATCATTGGAGATATTTAAGAGCAGGTTAGATAGACATCTATCAGGAATGATCTATTCTAGATGGTGCTTGATCCTGCTATGAGGGCAGGAGTCTGAACTTCCAGCCCTGTATTTCTATGATTCTATAATCCAGAGACTCCCAATTACCCTAGGTATTAGCAAGCCTTACCTCAACACTGCCACTGAAGGTAGGGGAAGGCAACTCTAGTAAAGTGAGCCAGGGAATTTTATCTATTTGCACATGACCACTCACCTGGCTACTGCTTCTAGTTTATCAAAAAACTTGCCCTCCACCATTGAAATCTCATCAATAATTAAGTGCTGGCAACTCAACCAATGTTGACGCACTCCAGTTCTCTGAGCCAACTCAATGCACTGATCTAGAGGAGCTTTCCCAGAACCAATACCTAATGAAAGAAGAGAACACAGAGGTAAGTATCACCAAAACGCCAAGACTTACCAGGTCCTTTCCACTAGTCTTCTCCACATCACTGCAAGCCAGGAGAAATAAGCAAGTAGAAAGTTATTATTTTTACCTGCAAAAGCATGGAGCGTAGTGCCACCAATATGACAAGCTGCCACTCCTGTACTGGCTGTAGCATAGGTGCTCTTTGGGGGGAGTGAACCCACAATCTTTTTCAGAAGATACGACTTCCCAGTCCCTTTTAGAAGAGAAAAGTTATTTCAGAAAGAGGCTTTCCCTGACACCATTAGTCAAATGTCCTCAAAACACATATAGTTTGAATTCCAGCACCAAATTCCTAATATTGCTCTTAACTTTGTTCATTCAAAATGTCACAAATACAAAAACATTAGGAACAAAAGAACAGCATGAACACAGAGTTCAGCTAACTATAAACC
Organism: Apalone spinifera; assembly: GCA_030068395.1. Taxonomy (NCBI): domain Eukaryota; kingdom Metazoa; phylum Chordata; order Testudines; family Trionychidae; genus Apalone; species Apalone spinifera. The sequence continues at coordinate 61,043,821 of JANRFK010004893.1, read as the reverse complement.
CAGACTGTCAGGAAAGGGTTAGCTCTGTTTGACTACTCAGATAAGCTGCAGTTTAGGGTTTGTGTGGGCCTTCCCATTTAGGGACCCAACTCCCCACACTGGAATCCAGCCATAAAAAAGAAGGTATAGTATGTATAAGAGTATTTTACTTAGTGTAATTTAAATTGACTAAGCCTCTCCCTGATACGGATGACTTACAAGATTTCCCCTTTTGCGGAGGTCAAGTTGTTCTTTCCCTCATTCCACTTTTTAATGTACATCTTTGATTTCATTTTCTCCTTTATTAAAAAAATGAAATTCTAAAGTATCACTAAATACAGCTACACTTTGACAAAAGTCTTGACCTATTGTATATCTGCACTAAAGCACTGTAAAGTGCGTAGGTTACAACAGTGCCAATTCCAAGTATTAAAAATGATTAATCAAGTCCCCAAAATTATGAGATGGCCCTAAGACAAAACACATTCAATTAAAAAAAGTGAGTTCTCCTAATATGCCTTTTAGACAAAGAACCTTTAGGATTCTCATTTGATCCTTTGCTCAGCAATGAAGAGAACCAGAAGCTTTATGTGAGAATCTCATTTAATTTTAAATAATCACATGACTCCAGGGACTGGGTATTTAAATTAAAAAAATGAGACTTGTGATAAGAAAAAAACCCACAAACATTGTCAACTTGCAAGAAAGATTAGGATGCCTTACTTTGACAAGAAATAAAACAATTCAAAAGCTCTGCTTGCTTACAAGACCATAAATGTAGCTTAAAAGAGGAGTGATGCATAAAGGAGGAAAGGCCCCTCCAGTCTCAATGGATCAGTTATTGACACCAGGTCAATTTGTACTAGGGATGTCAGCGTATAGTCATGTAAACAATTAACTGATAAGCCTGAGCTTATCGGTTAACGTAATGACTACACACATTCCCTCCCCCAGATTATATCAGAAGCAGCAAGGGAAGGGAGGCAGTGCCCATGAGGAGCCAGGTTTTAAGCCAGTTCCCCACGAGCACTGGATTCTGTGGAGCCGCCTGCTCCTCACACCCCATGTTGCTGCCTCTCTATCAGAGACGGCAGTGTGGGGAGGAGCAGAGGAAGTGGGAGCCGATATGCATGGGGAGCTGGCTTTTAAGTTGGATCTCCACGTGCTGGTTCTGCAAAGTCACCTTCCTAACCCTTGCTGCCTCCCACATGGACAGTGGGGGCAGCAGGCAGAAGCTGGTGCTCAGGGGGAGCCAGCCTAAAAGCCAGTCCCCTATGAGCACTAGCGTCGTAGATCCGCCTTCCCAGAACGGTACTGCTGCCTCTGTATCAGAGGCAGGAGTGCAGGGGGGAAGGAAGGTGGGATGCCAGTGCAACCCCTGTCCGCGAGGAGTTTGGGGGCAGGAGATGGAAGCTATGCATCTCTCCTTTCGTTTATAAAGAAGGTGAACATTTTTTCATCTCCGCTTTTAAAAAATAGCTTCTGAGCAGGCTCAGAAGCTAATACAGTTAGCAGAGTCTGCTCAAGCCCGTTTCCTCAGGAATATGAATTCCCATTGTATTTCCCGGCTTGAGGAGAGCCTAAGAAATTTGCAGAAGACAAACTGTTCAATTGCATTTGTATTAGAAACAAAAAATGCTATCATTAGTACTAGCATCAGTGTAGCACCACTGTTGGTAGCAGTGTTCCAGATGGGGAAAGACATTTTAATCACTGTGCAGATGTAAACAGACATTAATAAAGTAATAGAAGCTGATAGTGCTTGAACTACATTAGAACTGCACAGAACCAGTGGGAGTTCAGGTGCGAATCTTTGCTAAAACTGTTCAGTCCAGACTAGGGCTGTGAAAGTGTAACTGGGTACAGTTAACTGTTGAGCCTGGGCTCATTGGTTAACATTCATAGTTACACGCAGGCTCCCGGTATGCATGGGGAGAAGCTTAAAAGCCAGCTCCCCACATGCACCAGCTCTCAGGGAGATGCCTGCCCCCTGCCCACACTACTGTCTCTGTATCAGAGACAGCAGCATGGAGGTGGGAGAGTGGGGGGACAGGCAGGAGCATGTATACGTGGGGAACAGCTTAAAAGCTGGCTCTCCATGTGCACAGGCCCCTGAGGAGCCATCTGTTGGTGTGCATGAAACCACATAAACGCTGAAATTTTCAGCAATTCCATGATTACTTAAACACATTTTCACATCCCTAGTCCAGGCCAATTCCAAAGTTTCCTGATGTTCCTATAAGCACAGATTAAAGTTTCTCAGCCCTAATCTGAATGCAGTTAGGACACGCGGGTTAATTTTGCTTCACTTCAGCGATGCAGTTTCTTACCAGCACTGCCTGTAAAGAAGACATTCTTTCCACTCAGCACTGCACTCAGCACAACGGACTGTTCTTGAGAGAGTCTCATTTGTGAATGCATTAGCGGAGTTAGCTTCTTGGAACATTTCAGATCAGCCGCCTGAAAGGAAGAAGTTATATTTGTGTATTAACCAAAATGTTTAAATAGCAGCACATACCCTGCAAGACTCATGGACATTAAAACTTTTGGAGGAAACATTCTCCGAAATACCTTCCCCACCCCTCTAAGGAAATAAGAGTGGAAATTAATTAGTATCACTCTAGTCACAATTTTAAATCCTACAATGATCGCCAGTGAAGTAACTGCGTTGCAATTTATTTGCAATGTTATTGTAGCTTTATTAGTCCCAGGATATTAGTCCCGGTCCACATGACGAGTTTAGGTCAAATTTAGCTGTGTTAGGTTGATTTTATGAACAATGAGTCTACACCACCAAGCCTGTTCCTCTGACTTTAAGGGTGGTTAAAATTGGTTGCTATACTCCTCCTTCATGAAAAGAGTAATGCTAAATTCAACCCCCTAGTGTGTTCAATTTTGGGGTAGTGCAGACACAGCACTGTAAAAGTTGATGTTCTTAGGCTCCAGGAGATGTCCCACAGTGTCCCAATGTGACCACTCTGGCCAGAAGTTTCAACTCTGCTGCTCTCACAGGTACACAGGAAAAGCCCCAGCAAAATCTGAATTTCATTCTTGTTTGGCCAACATGGCAAGCACCAACGTTCCCTGTAAGCGGTGTCCCTATTTTCTGAGTTTCTCTCAGAAGTTCAAAGCTCCCATGCAGGCAGAGAGCTCAGTTGACCGGCAAGGGGAGGGGCATCTCACTGAGCAAGTAGCTAAACAGGGATAGCTGCGTGCTTGAAAAGAACAGCTCCCAAAGCAAGTAAAGAAGGACGATGTTAGACCAGAGTCTGGACACTGTGTATGAAGCAAGCAGGAGTGTTTATTACACACAGAGTTGGTGAAGTGTCACTTCACTTGTTAGGCTTGGTGAACACCGCCAGACAATAGGTTACAATTGATTACACAGGGTGCTGATGGGCAGCGGGAAGCGATGGGGGGTGTGGAGGAGAGATTCCAGAGGCGAAATAGGTGCTAACCGTGAGGCGAAATAAGAGCAATAATCTAAAAGGTTACATAGTGTTTTCCGTCCATAGCGTACAGAATACCTTATCTCTAGGGCAGTGGTCTCCAACCTTTTTACACCCAAGATCACTTTTTAAATCTCAGAACAGGCAAAGCTCTACCGCCCCACCCCTTCCTTGAAGCCCCGCCCTCTCTATTCTCCTCCTGTCCATCACTTGCTATCCCCAGCCCTTGCTTACACACTCTGATAAACAGTTTATTTTTAAATTATGCGATACATAACATTAATATCACGTGTTTATAGTTATGAAATAAATGGTCTGTTTTTTATTCATGCTATTTAAATCTAAAATGAAGCATTTATAATTACACATTTTGTGGGGACACAGTTCTGTGGCTGGGGGCAGGGGAGAGGGAACAGGGTGCTGGGAGGGCAGAGGACAGGTTTCTGCAGCTGGGGACAGGGTGCCAGTGGGGACAGAGTTCGGGGAGTGGGACAGGCATAAGGACAGAGTTCTATGGCTGGGGAGTGGGGTGCCAGTGGAGGCAGAGAGTCCCCTGCATCTGCCTCCT
>JANRFK010004893.1:61007298-61025854 GCA_030068395.1 Apalone spinifera | reverse complement strand
GGATTCTGGCCTGGGGGAAGAGAGTAAGAGTGGGTGCAGGGGCTGGGAGGGAGCTGTGATCTGGACATGGTGGGGAGAAGAAATACAGAGGGTTTGGTTGATGACCTGGGGCAGGCAGTTGTGGGGGAGAAAGAGGGTGGGTTGCTAGAGGCAGGCTGTGGTTGGGAGTCTCTTATCTAGGTGGCTCCCAGCTAGCAGCCCAGCAGGAACCAGGGACAGGTACCATGCCTGTCTGCTGGGCAGGTTACTCCACATAGCTCTGCTCCAGCACTAGGAGGGAGGGAAGGAAGCTTCACTTTGCCTCTTCCTCCAGCAGTTTTTCAGCTCCTACTGTCCAGAAATAGGCCAATGGGAGCTGAGGGATTTTGCTGGGGGCAGGAACAGCACACACATTCTCCCATCCCTCCCCAGCTTGCAGAGCAATTAGTAACCAGCTGTTTAAAACAGCGTAAGCTGCTGTGTAGTCAGGGTGCTGCCAAGATGGCCACAGGCCGGATCCAGCTACTAGCTGTCTCTTGCCTACCCCTGCCTTATAAAAAGCCTTAGTGGGCCTCTGGTGTTATTAGCCTGCTGCTTCTGGCATGCTCTTAATTGGCCCCAGGTGCCTGCCTGATTATACTGCACAAAGTTTGACTGGCTGCGTCTAGACTGGCATGATTTTGCGGAAATGCTTTTAACGGAAAAGTTTTTCCATTAAAAGTATTTCCGCAAAAGCGCGTCTAGATTGGCATGGATGCTTTTGCGCAAAAGCATCCGTGGCCAGTCTAGACACCATTTTGCGCAAGAAAGCCCCAATCGCCATTTTGTGCATTGGGGCTTTTATGCAAAAAATTCCTACCCTGTCTACACTGGCCCTCTTGCGCAAGTATTCTTGCGCATGATGGCTTATCCTTGAGCGGGAGCATCATAGTATTTGCGTAAGAAGCACTGATTTTTGTCCAGTACAAAGTCAGTGTTCTTGCGCAAATTCAAGCAGTCAGTGTAGACAGCTGGCAAGTTTTTTGTGCAAAAGCGACTGTTTTTGCGCAAAATTTTGCCATTCTAGACGCAGCCACCCTGTTTACTCAGTGAAGAGAAAACTATTTACCCAGAGCCCTACATACCTGTCCTCCATTAGAGTGCGGCAGCCAGCTGGTCAGGGTCTGTCACACTGACTACACGCACAGGAGACCGGAGTCGTGTTGGCACATATCCATTTTAGCAGTACTTTCTATTCCTACATCCGTGTCATTAATAAAGATGTTAAATAACACTGAACCCAGAACAGATGCCTGTGGAACTCTACCGGAGATCATCTTTCAATCTAACATAATTCCATTAATAGATAATCTTTGTTTGTGGTTGCTTAATCAATTATGGTCACTTTATAGCAGTTCTGCCAAGCCCAGCCCCCACATCTCCAGTTTATTTATCAGAATGGCACGTGGGACTATGTCCAAAGCCTTGCTTGAGTCTAGTCCATCACATTCCCTCTGACAGCTTAACTGGCTTACTGGATAAAGAAGGAAATCAGATTTGTTTGCTATTATTTATTCAAAGCCACGCTGTATGCTAGAAATAATTACCTCTTCATTCTCTGGGTATTAAAAAAAAAAAGTTTTATATGTTGCTGTAATAGCTTACCAGGTATCAAAGATCAGGCTGATCCATTTATAGTTCCCTGGCTCCTCCATTTTCCCCTTTTAAAGATGAATATTATGTTAATCTTTATCAGTTTCCCAGGACATCTCCTGTCAGCAAAATTGGTCACTTTTTTATTAGAAGAATTAAGCCCTTAAATACAAAACTCACCTTTAACTATTCAGTCATTATTGCCATCTCAGGGGGACCAGACTTGATTACCTCTTGCAGTCTCTTCCAAACCTACATTTTTATTATTTTATAACTGTGTATGCACTTGGGCTTTACACAGAGTGAGAGCAGCCTGCGGGACAAGGCTCTGACCTGGCCTATAAAATTACACACAGACACAAGTTAACGTAAGTATGAACTGGTTTCCAGAAGTCACAGATCAGGAAATAAGAACTGGAATAGTAAGGTACCAGGTTACAAGAAAATAACATATGCAATGTCAATTGGCAGGATAGGGAGAGGTGGCTGACAGCAAACAGCATGAGAATGAGGGACTGTTGTATAGGAGACAAGGATGACAGAATGGGCAACTTGTATGGGTGTGTTTAACAAAAACAGTGGCTATACCACAGCCTTGCACAGGGCCAGTCACTGAAGCACAGAAACAGACTTCTTTCACTGTTGGCCTCTTGTCTATCTCTTTTAGAGTATAAGCTCCTCAGGGTAACGTCCAAATCTTCCCTTATGTCCAACGCAAACACTTAATTATTTGATCTAGTTCCTACACTCTGGTTTAAAATACTCCCCTCTCCACATATACCTTTTTTTCCCTTAATCCAACAGCCAAGTTTCTGAATCTTATTCACCATGCTGCACTGGAGCCAACCAAGAAATACACAGAACCACAGACAGAGAGCCAGGAAATTGGCTGGAACTCCACTCCTTTGGTGAGTAGGATCCCTAAAGGCTTTATCTGGAGTACAAGAAGTAGCAGCTCAATGTGGGCCTTTGAACTTATTTCTCTGTGTGAGGAATAAACCTGGAACAACAAATATAACCAATGGAACAGAGAAGCCTGGGAAACAGGAATGGTTGGGAAAGAGCTAAGATGCTAGTCAATAGCAAACATTAATTTTTAGTAGAAACTGGTGGAGCATACTGCCCAACTCAGGTCACAAGGGACACTTGACTTGTGGCTCTACCCCCCACTCCACCCCACCCTACCCCTTTCCACTCCCTCCCCCTGCTGCTTCTGCTCCTGCATGCTGCTGAACAGCTGATTGTGTGGCCAAGAGGCACTGGAAAGGGAAGAATCTTACCCACAGTGCTGACAGTGGGTTTTTGAGCACCCACTGTTTTACTCCCTTGGGTGCTTGAGCCCCAGAGCACCACAGATGCACCCTGCGTCTAAAGCCCAACCTCCATAGGTGCTGCACAGTAGAGAACAGTGTTCCCTCTATTTTTTCTATCAATGTGCAGAATACATTTTGTTATGTACACCAAACCAAGTCCAGATGTGCACACCAACAGAAACACGATATTGGCTGTGGATGCGCTGCTAATTAATTGGGAAGCACCTGAATCTCTGCTGGGTGGCCACCCCAATGCTCAGCTTACAAGGAATATTACTAGAGGTGAAGTGATAGGTCCCTGTCCCCCCGCTCTGGGTACGTCTACGGGTACTTGAAGTATCCCGAAATAGTTACCCCACGTCTTTTGAATGTGCCCGCTATTTCGAGATAGCACACCCGCTATTCAAGGCCTGTTTCGGCATCCTTGTAACCCTCGTTCCATGAGGGTTAAGGGATGTCTCGAAATAGCACGTTATTTCAAAATTCAGTTGAAATAAGATATGCAATTTGCGGCGCACAAGTTGCATATCTTATTTTTAGTTTAGGGTGCTGTGTGATACACCATCTGCTGCAACCATATCCAGAATATTTGCATTCAGTTCTGACATCAATATCATATGCTAATAAAGTTGGAGGGAGTTCAGTGAAGATAACTAATAAAGTGGCATTAAATGGAAGCTAACACTATAAACTGTTGTAAATAAATGCTGTACAACTATTCTTTAGGAAGGTGCTAAGAAAGAATGCAGAAACTACCAATCAATCTGAAGTGCGTCCCAGTCAGAATATATTTCCTGGTTTATGATAAGGAATCAACATGGAAACACTTAGGAAGAAAAGATGTAAATTCAGTGACATGTGAGTTTATTAAAAATGGATCATGTCTGACAAATAAATAGCTGTAATCATGACTGATCCAGCAGATACTTCTGAGATTCCACTAAAGCAAAGAAATGCCTAAAGATTTCTGGTACATGTTTTTGGAAACTAATAGCTGAGAGAACATAGAACTGATATAATTTTACTTGTTTAAAAGTAGAGTGGAAAAGGAACAGATAGGCAGTTAGTGACATAGAGGGAGAGTTTTTCAAAATTAGCTAGTTTTTAAATGGATAATACCTGCATACAGGCTATTGCTAAGAGGTGACAAGGTATATAGCATGCAAAAAAAGAAATAATTTCTGGCAACAGAGATTTTTATATCGAGCAAGTCATGATTCACAGTGCCTGTTTGCCACCAGAAACCCTGACCTCTAGTCTGCATTCCTGTGCAACTCACCTCTCCTTGTTACCAACACCTGATTTGATTGAAACATTACCAATCACACACACACTTTATACTCCACAGACCTCACACAGTCCTGTTGACTAAGTGATATGTTTATACTAGTGGGGGCAATGTAGGCTAGTTAGTGGGCCTTATAAGTGGCCCTCCATCTCAGTGGGCCATAAGACTGTGGTAAGCAAGACAGTCTCCTGGGATAGAGTAATTTTGTTAACTGCGCTTGCATCCCTACAAGTTGCGGTGTGCCAAATGACCCGTAGAAGTACTTTGATTGGATGCAGAGGGAACGCACAGCTCTCACGTTACGTGCTATCAGCACACACCTCACTTCAAGTGCCTTGCTTTAAGTGCATGACACTTCTATAATACCTGTAGCGGAAAAACCCTACGTGGACAAAAACCAGCAGAATCTGGCCACCCTCTGCATTGGCAGCAGTAAACAAAATGTCTTGAGGGTCACACATACAACCTCAATGGGCCGCATGAGGCTGTTGGGCCGCAAGTTACCCGTCACTGCTTTAAACCATTAGCTCTGCAACACAGCTACAGCATGAGGGATCCCATTCTTGCATTAAACAATTGTTAACAGTTCCAGCTCCAGAAACAGTAATGCTATAGGTGGGTCAGAGTTATTGGTGACACTGCGTGAGCTACAAAAGACCCAGCTTGACTTTCAGGTCACTGACTGAAGTTGCAGGACTAGCAGCAAGTGGGGTGGGTGGGAGAATTACATCTAGAACTGAGCACTTCTACACTAGAGTTAGACACAAACCTAGGAACTCTCAGTACCATTTATACGTAATCACTATAGAAGTGATTACCAAAAAACAAATGAAGTTTCCTTTTTGTGGGCACCTTGGAACTGTACCAATCCTAGAGTGAAGAGCTGATGAACGCAGGCTGGTATGGTAAATCCTTTCTATTGCTTTTACCTTAGTGGTGATCAGCCAATAACATCCAATATGAAATTCAGTTATCTTATTAATCATATAGTCATCTAGCCATGCAGCAGCAAATTGTGGCAACTGACTCCTTGCATCTTTGATCTCAAAGAGAACATCTCCTGTAGACGCTCCTTATGCTTTGACCATTTTCTCTTCCACAGGTTAGTGTGGACCGCACCGACCGCAGACTGTACTTCCCATGCCGGAACACTGAGATCACCAAGTACATGGCTGCCATGTGGCGTCTGAAGGAGCAGAGTGAGAATATGCAGTAGGGTGGTAGTAGCAATACTACTTTACTAGGCAGAACTGTGTGGTGTTGGAGTGTCTAAGGAACGTTGCCATCTTCTCACTGCCACAGGCAGTCCTGGAGATTTCTGAGCAAGAAGGGAGGAGGAATTGCCAGCTAGACCATACTTCCTGGTAGCCAACAGCAGTTATAGAAATAAACCATGTGAAAGTTCTGCTTCTGCCTCTTACTGCTCTCATCCAAGAAGTGGATGTACTAAAAACCTGCAAAAGGGTCTACAGGCTCTGGGGAGGCTAAATTCTCCATTTTTACCAAAGGCAGCGGTGGAAAGAGTCATAGGGCTCCTCTAGGCCCAATCACAATGGGGGGAAGGGAGGGGGAGACTTCAGGTCCCTCCCTCAATATAAGACTGAAGTTATGAGAACTAAATGACTCTGTTCAAACTATTTAATGAGTTCACATATGCCAGGCCCAAAGCTTTAGAGAGAGAAAAAAATCTGGGAAGAAAATTAACAGTACAAAGGAATCAGTGACAGTACATGCACTTCCACAGCAACCCTCTGCACCAAATGGCATTGTCCAGCTTGCTCAACAGCAGTTAAAGTTGCCTCAAGACTCCAGTGTCAGGAGGAATACCTGCAATTCATAGCTACCTAGGAACTAAACCAAAACCCCTAGGGAGAAGGGCCAAATCCCACTCAGTCCTTATCAGGTTCGGCTCTTCATTTTCTGCCTCATCTTTTTGCCCGGTCTCTTCTGTAAAGAAAGAATGACAAATTCATATCTCTGGTTTTGAGCCTCAAACCCCCTGCTTCTGGCTTCATAGCAAGGGGAAAGAAGGGGCGTATGTCAGAGCGATGATGCTCACCTTTCAGTTTTTCTAATGGAGGGATTCAGGACCATTCATGTCAAACCAATGTGCCTAGCCTTGCCCACTACCACTACCTGGTCAGCCTTGGTCCCCAAATATGCAGCCCATAGCCCCTTATACACGGAGCTCATGTGTCACTCACTGACACCCATATAGCCCATCCCACTGTGGCCAAGGCCAGTTTCCCATTAACACACAGGGTTCGTAACGTGTAGGACACATTTCTCACTCACATTGGAACCCTTTTTCCCTGCTTTTCCAGGGCCCTTGTTGTGGGCCATGTTAGCCCGGAAGCTTGACACGTCATTGTGACTTTCCCGAGTGTTCCATTTTGAGCCTTTCTTCTTCCCACCAAAACCAAACTTCTGATTCTTGTAACGTCGCTTGGCATTTGGTCTGAAACAGAAACAAGGAGGATTCCCGAATACTCTCCCTCAGAAAGCTTGCTTGAAAACACATGTGCAATGTGGGAAACATCCCTCCAGCTCCTCCTTTGTGATCCTTACATCACTTGAGATCCCATCAGATTTATTTCCAGCTGTTGAAAAGACCAGTTTATCTCCCTCTCTCATAGCAGAAGAGCAAAAATAGCTAATACACTCCAGTCTCTGCCCCTCCTGGTTTATAACCATCTTTTCCTCTCTGAAAGGGTATGCTACCAGCAGCAACTTTACCCTGAGGTGCACAAGATTGAACATTACCATTATGAGCTAGGAATTATCTGATGGGGATAGCTAGAACCTGATAGTATCCTGCAAAGCAGCTTTATAGACCAAAGGTGAGCAATAATTTCTAATGGGAGGGCCACTCCAAGATTTTGGTAAATGGTCATGGGCCACACTTCTATGGAGGGGGTGTGAGTCTCGGACGGAGGTTGGGTGCAGAAGAAAGCTTGGGATAAAGGACAGGGGTGCAAGGTGTGGTTGGTTTGAGAGGGAGTTTGGGTGAAGGAGGGGGTTATGATTTGGAACGGGTTTGGAGGTGCAGGAGAGGATTCTGGCCTGGGGGAGGGGAGTAGGTTGGGGGGGAAGGTCTGGGAAGAAGTTGTGACCTAGAGGAGAAAGGGGGGAGGGGATACAGAGGGTTTTCGTGGTGATCTGGGGCAGAATTGGAAGGGAGGAGGGCAGGGGTGCGAGAGGCAGGGAGTGGCTGGGACACTCTTATCTAGGTGGCTCCCAGCCAGCAGCCCCGCAGGAACCTGAGTCTGCTAAGCAGGCTACTCCACATTGCTCTGCTCCAGCACTGAGAAGGAGGGAGGAAGGAGTCTTCGGTCTGACCCTGCCTCCAGCAAAACTTCTCAGCTCCTATTGGCCGGAAACTGGCCAATGGAGGCTGAGGGATTTTGCTGGGGATGGGGACAGTACATGTATTCTCCAGTCTCTCCCCAGTATGCAGAGCAATTAGCAGCCCAGCACAAGCTGCTGCATAGTGAGAGTACTGGTGAGGTGGTCACAGGCCAGATCCTGTGGCTTAGTGGGCTAGATATAGGGCCCTCTGGCTGCCTCTTGCCCACCCATTATAGACTCAGGTGGGGATGTATGGGCACCAATTGCAATGCCTCCAACTCCCGGTCTCACCCTCTCTTTATTTGTTGACCACTATCTCCTTTCTTCTTCCCCTGATGTGGTGGTGTCTGCTCCCCATCCAGGAAATCCAGCTTGTCAGAGAGACCTGCAAGAGCAGAACTTTTGTGGGAATACTATCACTGAATCTGGCAGAAGAAATTCCAATGTGAGCAAGAGTTACATATCATTAGTTCAAGGCAGTTTTATCGCCCACTGGGCAATGCCTATTAAAGTCTTTACACTGCTGCTGCCCTGTGTACCTCCGTGTTCAGCAATGACCTTTTCCAACTCACTGCTCTCCAATACTGGCTGGTGATACCTCACGTTGCAGTGCTCTATCATGATCAATTGTCCTCCCACCCCTCCCCACAACACTCTCTTTTGGAGAGATGGATGACCTCACCTTTCTGGTATTTCTTGATTGCATTCAGAACAGTTGCTTTCTCCTTTTGCCTCTTCTGCAGAATTTCTGTCTGTACCTGTAATGAGACAATATGGGTTCTGCTCCCTACTACACCCTGAATCCTCCCAAGAGGCTCCACTGTCTTTATATTTTTCACTTACACACCTCCAAATTGAAGTGCTAAACTGGCAAAACAGCTCAGTGTTGAAGGCCCTTTCCTGCAGTGTCCACAGACAACAGCGTAGAAAGGCTGTCCAAGAGGTTCTCAAACAATAACTGGGATCACCACCCATAGAGTTCCAGGGTCTTGCCATTGGATTTCCCTTCTTGCTCCATAAGTTTCACTGCCTCCTCACCTTTTTGCCATATTTTCTCAGTGCACGAAGCTGTTTTGCTTTCTCAGACTTCTCCATTGCCTCCTGTTTGCTCTTAAGCTTGTGTCGAATCTTATCAGGAAACAAAATAATGTGCTTGTTATACAAAAGAAGATGTGGCTATGTGAACCCTGAGATGGATAAGCCATATCAGTAAGATAATTACTCAGCTATAAATATAAAACATGTTGTAAACCTTTATACTATGCACTAAATGTAGTCTATATTGATTAAATTTCCAAGGTCCTACGAAAGATGCCATATTCTCTATTGCATGCAGTGATTTTTAGACTCTCTTTCTCTCCAGTATGGTCAAATAACTTAAGCCTGGGAATGCTCACTACAGAAACTCCTGGCCTTCTGGTTTTCTTCAACCCCGATTTGGCAAGAAGATTAATGGGACATACAGAGTTCAAGTGCAACTGCAAGAGAACAAGTTCTTACAGAAGAGAGTGAAACAAAGCTATCATTTTTGCCAAATTCTTTTGGATTGATAGAAGAGATGCAGCAGTTCCCTTATAAGGGACTTGAATCTTGGATAATGTTAGTGGCTATAATTCCCTGGGGATAATGATCTGAGCTTCAGGACGATTCTGTCAGGCCATCAGACATTGTGGAAAATTCCTGCGTTTTTAATAGTATACAAATCAATTCTGTATTATGAACCTAGTTCTAAATTGTGGCGTACCGGGGACTATATTCATTGCTTTGTTATGCAGTGTGTGATTCCTACTGTCTTGTGCTGCTCTGTAGTGACTGTCTGTGGGGGGGATGCGCCCAGTGGGATATGGGATCTTTCGGAGAGAACTTCTGAAGGAAGGCACATGGGGAATAGCCCAAGTCATCCTGTCACCTGATCCTAGGGGGAAGATGCAACCAGTGATAGTTAGACTGGGAAGGGCTCTGGGCCCTCCCATCCCCAAGATGGATTATACTGACTGCTCCTGGTTCCTGTAACAAGTCTGTGCTACGCTGTGTCCCTGTCAATGAAAAAACCTTCTGTTCTACTTGCTGGCTGAGAGTCACATCTGACTGCAGATGGGGGTGCAGGGCCCGATGACTCTTCCACACTCCGTGACATAAGACTCTGGATTAAAATATCTGATTTATTCAATTCACTCCTTACTCCCAATTCCCTGCTATGAACCATTTATATTTCACTTTACAATTCCCCTGGGAGCAGACTATTTTAAAAAAAATGTCCATTTTATGGGGGTTTTTGCACCTTTCTCTGAAGCACCTGTCACAGGACACTCTTGAAGACAGGAATCCAGACTAGTGAGCTAATCTATGTGCTGACAAATTTCTCAAGTCTAGCCATGCTTCACTGATTGAACAATGATGCATCTTAAAGTTTGTCCTTTATGTAGTCTAAAACCCACAGCAGAGAATTTGAAGGAGGGGGAAACAACCAGTGCCGAGATTAATACCTTCTGCATCTGTTGATCAGATTTGGCCATCTCTGCAAAGTAATCATCTGGCCTTCTTGTGGGTACTTTTTGGTGATGTAACCAAGGTAGGGCCTTTAGCACTGCTGCCTGGGCTTGTCGGTAACTTGGAAAACAATGGAACAGCAAGTTAAAGTTAACAGTAAAGTCTACGTCACATAAGCAGGGATAACAGAAACTGCTCATATTACTTATTTGGTGCAAGATAAATTAACATTTATATTAAATCCCAAAACTATATCAGAGCAACATTAAAAATGCAAAGAGCCCAGAAATTAAGGTACCCACACATTAACCAAGACACAATGCTCATGTGGTATTTTTTATTAGGAATGTAAAAGTGTAGTCAATTAACTGATTAACCAATAAGCAAAAGCTTATAAGTTAATGTTATAGACTACATGCATTTCTCCCCTCACCCCACCTCTTGCTAGTAATTTTTTTTTAGCAGGCTGGCCAGCAGCCCAGCTCAGTCCTGGCTTGTGATGGGTCTGGGACTGAATTCCACTAAGGCTCTGCATTTAAAGAATATTGAGCCAGGTGGGCAGGCAGCCCAGCTCAATTCTGGCTCACGCTGGGTTTGGGAGCTCAAAACACCCCCTAGACAGGCTGCTACCACCCCACACCACACCGCTGCCTCTTTATTAGAGGCAGCAGCACAGGGCGACAGACAGCCGGTCCACAAGGGGAGCTGGTTTTCAGATTGACTCCCCTCATGAACCAGCTCCCAGCTGGCACCTTGCGCTGCTGTCTCTGATACATTGGCAGCAGCATGGAGAGGCAGCGGTCTTCTCGGGAGTGAGGCCAGAGTGCACTGGCTGGGAGCCCCGCCCCCAGGGAATATAGAATAGTCAACTAGCTGATAAGAATTCATGAGGTTACTCCATTATTCAATTAACTGATATTTAACATCCCTATTTTCTATTCCTCTTTATCTGGTTAGCTGGTAGTTTACAATTGGACAACTTCAACTATAAAATTCAAACCATAAAATAAACTGAATTGCAATAACACCAAGATGCTACAAGAAATTCCATTTTCATTTTGGAACCTTAGTGGCATACTACACATTTGTATTTATTTTTTAATAAATTATCTGCTTAATTAGGCATGGAAATTAGTTACCACCTTTTCAGCTGCTGCTGTTTTATTGGAGACAGCTATAAGATGGCTATAACAGGGCAGCAATTTGTTTACATTGTGCAATTCTTTTCCCATGTTTAATGTAGATTTAGAATGTACAGAATGCCACCATGTAGAAAAAAATTGCAATGCCCATGATTTTCTCATGTCCTTGAAAGTAAGACAGTCTAGGGCAGGGGTGGGCAAAAATTTTTGAAGTGGCCCTGGGCTGCCATGGAAGGGGCAGGACCTAATCCGGAAGGGGCGGGGCCAGACTGCTTCTGGCCTTCCTCACCCCCCAGACCATAATTGGTCTGGGGGTGGGGGAGCCCCTTTGCCCCCCCCTTCCCACTAGGCACCTATGCCCCTGGGAGGGCGGAAAGAGGCTTCACACACTCCCTCACCCCCAGAGCCTGATTTGCCTGGGGAGCACGCAAAGCCTCCTTCCACCGTATCCCCGCCCTGCAAGGAGGGCAAGAGAAGATGTCGCGCGCTCCCCTGCCCCCAAGTCCTGATTGGCCTGGGGGGCGGGGGAGCTGTGCAAAGTGCCATGTGCTCCTCCCAGGGCAGGGGGGAGGGTGGAAGAAACTTCGTACAGCTTTCTGCCCCCAAGCCAATCAGGACTTGGGGGCGGGGGAGCGTGTGGCGTCTCCTCCTGCCTTGTGAGCCGCGCACAGCACTTGAAAGCGCTGCGTGCTGCTCACAGGGTGGGAGGAAACTTCGGGCACTACCCCGCACCCAGGTCCTAATTGGCCTGGGGGTGGGGGAGCGGCAGGGTTTCCATGGGCTGGATCAACCCACTTGACGGGCCCTTTTGCCCACCCCAGTCTAGGGGATTTCATTGCATTTCTTTCAAGGAAATTATATTCTATGAGAAAATAACCAGAGATTACATCCCTAATCTGTATCCTGGCTGGAGCAGTCCCTAGGGCTGCCAGCCCCATGTAAGGCTGCTGGCTCCCACCCCAGCCTGCAACACTGTGGAGGAGTGTTAACCTGTTACTCTTCACATATCTAACACGGCTACAAAAAAGCCCATCAATTTTAGGATTTTCTACTGCCAGTCATCACTAATGAGTTCCTTCCACACAAACTACACTTTAGTATTTTTAATATACTTAAAATATTTTCTCGTGATTGATAATTTTATAATCCAGGCCTGCCAAAAAAGGGTAAAGCACAAGATTTCAGAATCCAAAACAGGAGATTTAAAACTTCAAGATGTCTTGATCTATTTTGGAATATATTTTGAGAGTTTGGGTGTTGAGTTGTTACACATATACATGCATTGAGGATTGAAAGTGATGTGACATTGACATGTGGACGGACGGCATGACTGTCATGGTGTGCAATGCCTAGCAAGGTGCAATAGTGATGCAGCAGTAGGGTTGTGTATGTGGTATGATTGGGGCCCCAGAGAAAACTGTTGCCTCTTCTCACAAGCTCATTTCTCTCTGGAAGTCATCCTCAGGGTCAACGGTGACTTTGTCAGGTGTAGGATATGAGGCTGAACTCATGACATTTGGTGCCTGACCCACGGTCACATCCAGTCTTTCCACCCAGGCTAGGTGCTGCTTGAATTCAGACAAACACTGCTTCAACCCATCCTAGAAAAAGGAAGGACATCTCTATTAATAGCAAGACACAAAAACAACAAGTTTGCCTTCTGAAGGCTAGATACTAAATATCTATAATAGGGCGATGTGCCTCAAAGAGAATTGGGCTCAAACACCCGCCCCCTCTTAATTTGTTAGCTGCCTCCCCAGGTGACAGTCTTTCAGGCAAATAAGACTATCTGCTGCACTGAATTTAAGACAGCAGCAAGATTCCTGTGGAGAGACAGAGACAAAGGGAATCAGAGAAGGGGCTCTCCATACTGGTTGATGCAAACTTCTGGAGCTACCTGTAGTGAGGGGCAGGAGATGAACAGCCTTAAGCAGTAGCTTGAGGAAATGCCAGGCAGCATGAATTAAGTTCTTAGGGAAAGACTTGCACTGAAATAACTGTGATGGTTTTTTAATAAACCAGACCCCCCCAAGAAAGGATTTCTGACTTGAGTTTGGACATAGTATGAAACAAGGAGGAGAAAAAACAAAGAAGGAGAAAAAAAACAAAGTCCAATACTAGATCAGGTCTATTACGTAAGTGAGCAACTGTGTGATTTTATAATTATAAATCTTCCCTCTCATGTTGACAGCAATCCGATTTTAGATCGTACTGGGTACTGTGCACACTCTTGGGTATACAAAAATAACATTACCTATTAAAGAATATAAAGTTCATATGACAGCAAGCCAGTGCGCTTCTATGGGTACATGTACACTGCAATTGGGAGGTGTCAATGAAGCAAGTCTAGACATAGCTGGTTCAGATCTAGCTCAAGTAACAATGGCAGTGAAGCAGCAGCACAGGCAGAAGTCACTCAGGGATGTATCCACTTCTTCCCACTGGATGGGAGGAGCAAATCCTTGAAGATGCCCCAAATGCAGCAGTTTCATTGCTATTATTACTCAAGCTAGATCAAACTTCCCAACGGCAATGTAGATATACCCTATAATGCGTTGAACTGTGCAGAAGGAGTGGTGGGAGCAGTGTTCTTACACTGCCAGGCAGGCATTTACACCAATCAGTCCATAACTCTACCTACCTTTTGCAAGTGCATTTTGGAAAACACTGAGCCCAACCCCATTTTTACAGTCTCCACAAGAAAAAAAAAACTTCCTTCTGCAAAGAATTATTCCCTAAACATATGTGCCTGCCAAACATCTGTTCGGTGCCCCCACATGACTGCTCCAGAAAGCGTTTTGATACATCAATGTGGTTCTGGGCACCACATTTCAAGAAAGATGTGGAGAAATTGGATAAGGTCCAGAGAAGAGCAACAAAAATGATGAAAGGTCTAGAAAACATGAGCTCTGAGGGAAGACTGAAATAACTGGGCTTGTTTAGTTTGGAAAAGAGAAGATAGGGGATATGATAGCGGTTTTCAGGGATCTGAAAGGATGTCACAGGGAAGAGGGTGAAAAATTGTTCTCCTTGGCCTCTGATGATACAGCAAGAAGCAATGGGCTTAAAATGCAACAAGGGAGGTTTAGATTGGACATTAGGAAAAACTAACTGTCAGGGTGGTCAAACACGAGAATAAATTGCCTAGGGAGGTTGTGGAATCTTCATCACTGGAGATATTTAAGATCAGGTTAGACAGACATATCAGGGATGGTCTAGATTGTGCTTGGTGCTGCCGTGAGAGTAGGGGACTGGAAGATCTCTACAGGTCCCTTCCCGTTCTAATTTTATGATTCTATGATCAAATGCTATTCTGGGAGAGCAAGAATGCACTATGGAACAACTACTGCATTATGTAGTGATGACAGCCAAACCATAGTTATTATGAACTTCCAATGGAAACTCAGTTTCTAATTTTGCATCCACCCATCTAACATCATAAAAAAAAAGACACATAATGGCTTCAAAATTGGTAGGTTAGCACTGTGGCAAGGGTAAAACATGTTTGAAGTGAACCAAACACAAAAAGGCAAAGAAAAGCTACTTTATTAGACTCCATCAGCTGGAATCTACTTCCCAAGATCCTGGGGAGTAGGCAACAATTGGTAGAGCCTAGCAATATCTGCCTTATGTGCATACACATCCATGAACCAAGTCTGCAGATCCAAACTTTGTATCTATGCAGAGCTCTAACAATTAGTCCATGATACGGGTAGACTAGCCAATCTTTTAATGTTTAATCATAACCAATAACCTTAGTACAGCCAGCTAAGCCTTCAACAATTTGAGATGGCCTGAGACAGCGATCAGGTTATGAAATCCTGAAAAAAACAAACCCTTTCATCTAGAAGCTAAAATCAATGAATAATATTAACATTGGTGTCTCAGCATCACAGCAGTGAAGAACATGATCAACTCACACAAGGACTTCACTGGGTAAAAAGGCAACCGGTATGGCAGTGTTAGTTTCATAGCAATCTCCAGCCTTTACCGTTGTAGTGTTCCCCACCAAAAATGTATGGAGTAATTGAACAATTCTTTAACAGCTTTTAATTCACTAACCTTTGTGATTCCTATATGTAACCACATGTACAAGCCCAACCTTCCTATGTAAACTCTTCCCATTTAAGCTCTTGCATGCATATCAGAGGCAAAGCCTACACAGACAGTACTCACCACATTGTTAAGAGCCTTCTGATGCTTCTCAAGCACAACATTCAGCCCTGGCTTTAGGACACCCCTGGAAAATGCTGCCTGGAGCTACCCAGAAGGAGAAGATTGGTTAGGGATTAGTCCAGAGAAGATGTATTATGGTCCTTGCAAGGGGCTGAACACTTGGACTAATGCAGGGATTTATCACTCAGAAGCACATTCCTAAACAGGAATGCCAGCCAACTGACAAAAAGGGATAAAGGCGTAACATGTCAGAAGCTCAAACAAATTAATGGACAGAGGATAAGAACCCTTAGGGTTAGGGATGCTATCCCAAGACAACTGGCCACAAGAGAGAAGGGCTGATTTTTATCTGCAGACTCCTCTTGCCCAAACACAGAGTAGGACGGGGTGGGCAAGAAGCAGCTAGCAGGCTGGATTCAGCCCGCCAAGCTGCCGGATCCAGCCCACAGCCACCTTGCCAGCACCCTCACTACACAGTAGCTCACACTGTTTTAAACAGCGGGCTGCTAATTCTTCTGCATGCTGAGGAGGGATGGGAAAATTAACTCACTGTCCCCACCCCCAGCACAATCCCTCAGCTCCCATTGGCCAGTTTCCAGCCAATAGGAACTGAGAAATTTTGTGGAGGCAGGGGCAGACCAGAGCCTCCTTCCTCTCTCCTTCTCAGTGCTGGAGCACAGACACATGAAGTACAACACCCAGCAGACTCAGGTACTTGTTGGACTGCTGCCTGGGAGTGGCTTAGATAAGAGTCTCCCAGTCATAGCCTGCCTCTGGCAGCCCCTCCCTCCCATTTCCCTCAGGTCACCACCCAAATCCTCTGTATCCCCTCTCCCCAGGGTCACAACTCCCTCCCAGACCCTGCGCCTCCCTCCTACAGGCCAGAATCTTCTCCTGCACCCATACCCCCTCATGGACTCTCCACTCCCAAACCCCTGCTCCAGATCATAACCCTCTCCTTCACCTAAACCCCCTCAGACCCCACACCCCCTCCTACACCCGAGTCCTCTATCGCAAGCTCCCTTCTGTACTGATCTTTTGTCCCAGACCTGTGCCCCCTCCATAGAAATGTAGTCCATGACCACTTACCAAACTCTTGGAGTGCGCCTCCCCACCCACTAAAAATTATTGCCCACGCCTGCAGTATGCTGTGGTGGAACATTGCTGGTCTAATAGGGGATGCTTAACGTTCTAACTTATCCCTCTACCACAACTCCTTTTCTCGTGTAGTGTTATGTGTTCTCATCTGCATTCTCTCTCTTTTTCCCCACACAGCATTGGGAAATACAGGAAACCCTTGCAATTTGCTGTAGCTGCATTCTTGGCACCACTGTGAATGGCGAAATTCACCAATGCTGGGAATCACTGCTCCCAGTCCATGCAGTGAGCTCCCAGTGGCCTCCAAACTCACCATGGAACTCACTACTGTGAGTTCACTGCAGGGACCGGGAGCCAAAGTGAGTCCCCCATGGCTGCTGGCCCATGTCCCACTCAAGCCAGGAGTAAGAATATTAATAAGCGAGTAAATTTGTTAAATGTGTAGTCAACAAAAATTTTGTTGACTACACAACTAATTGATAAGGGATAGCACTGTTACCACTCAATCCAGCAACTACCCCTCCTGTGGCTCTGCACTACAAGCACTTGTACTGCAAAGTGGCAATGGGGGTTGATACCGGTCCTGGCACTAAAAGCCGGCATGCGGGCAGACTGGCTCAGTCCCAGCTCACACCAGGACCCAGCATCAACCCCTGCTGCAGCTCTGCACTATAAGCACTAAGAGCTGTCACGGGGATTGATACCAGGTCCCGGCGGGAGCGGGGACTGAACCAGCTTGCTAAACCTAGAAGGAGATGGGGAGGGGAGTGTGCCGTGTAGTAGATAATGTTAACTGATAAGCGTGTTAATCATTTAGTCAACTACACAAGTACATCACTAGCCAGGAGACACCCACAAATATGCAGAATTGCAAATAACGATTCTACAAATTGTGAGGGTCTTCTATATTTTTCAAGCCTGTTGGTATGAAGTTTACCTCTTTGTCGGTGATGACAGATTCTTCTGACTCAGACTCTGACGACGACTGATTTTCATAATCTGCCATCTTTTTAACTTGGAGAAAGAAAGAGATAAAGATGATATGTACTCTGTTCAATTTGAGTTATCATACTGCATTAACCTCTGTATCTACAGACCTGCATAAGGATGTATAAGAGTCTCATTTGTATCCAGCTTGGCCAAAAAGAGATGGTTGATTGCAGAGTGGATGGTGTCATATTCCCTGTGCGGGAACATGATGCTAGATCCAGGTAGGGGTACTCCAAGAATTTGGTAAGTGGTCAAGAGCCATATTCTTCCATGCTAATGGAGGAAATGTGGGATCTGGGATGGAGGTTTGGTGTAGAAGGAACCTCGGGGTAAGGGACTGGGGTACAGCAAGGGGTGTGGTGTTTGGGATGGAGTTTGAGTGAAGAAGGAGGTTGTGACCTGGGGCAGGAGATTGGGGTGCAGAATCTGGGAGGGAGTATGAGTGCAGGAGAGGATTCTGACCTAGAGGAAAGGTTCTGGAGAGGGTACAGAGACTTGGACAGAGGGTTTGTGTGCAGGAGGAGTAGGGTGCCAGGCGCAGATCTAGCCAGGAAATGCTTATCCTAAGTGTCTCATGATCAGCATCCCAGCAGGACTCTTGGGCAGGCTCCCTGCCTGTCATACCCCACACACTACTCAAAGTAACGGGCTGCTAGGGCCATGTTTGTTTCTCTGCTACATGCTTGTTGGGGAGCAAACCATCTGCATGCTGCCTGTGCCACAAACACTGCCCCAGCAACTCCCACTGGCCAGTTTCCAACCACCGGAAGTGGTGAGATTGTGCTAGGGGCATTACATAGAGGCACGTGCATGGAGCTCATAGCACAGAAGCACACATGGTCCCAGCAGCCAATTGCTTTGAGCAGTGTGCAGGGCATGTCAGGCAGGGATCAGGGATGTTAAAATGTGTGTAATTAAGTAACTGCTGAAAATGTCAGTGATTGCATGCGAGGAGCTGACTTTTATGTAGTACATCATTTTTATATGGAACAAAGACTTTTTTAATGCTACAACTGTTAAAAACTGTAGTGAAGCCATGTGTGTAACCCCCCCCCCCTTTTCTGTTTGTTACTACAAATACACCTGGAGGAGCTAAGGAA
>JANRFK010004893.1:60991017-61007198 GCA_030068395.1 Apalone spinifera | reverse complement strand
GCGGCAGCGGCGCCGCGCTCGAGGCGGCCCGGGTCAGCGCCCCGCCCGCGCGAGGAACAAGGCACGTGACGCGCTTTACGCCAGGCCCCCGGCCCTGCGGTCCCTCCCGCCGGGGCCTGTGGGGAGACCCCCGCCCCCCGCTCTTACCTCCGCAGCCAGCTTCTGCCACGCGCGCGCCGCTCGGTTCACTTCCGGCCTCTCCAATGCCGCCGCCGCTCGCTCACTTCTGCTTCCGGGTCAGCAGCGCTGGGTCTCCATGGCAACCGGCCGCTTGGCGCTGCGGGTGAAGCCGCCATGTCCGTGATCGTGGCCCAGCCGCTGCACGTGTTCGGGCTCCGCTCGCGCGTGGCCAACTGCGTGTGCTACTTCGACGAGCAGATCATCATCTACCCCTCGGGGAACAGCTGCCTCAAGTACCACCTGGAGCAGCGCTGGCAGAAATTCATCCCGGGTACGGCCGCGCCTCGGGCTGGGGCAGCCTGGCGCTGCGGCCGGGAGCCTGCCCCAGGCCACCGCCACCCCTCCTGGACCCTGCACAGATCCGCACCCTGGCCTCTAGCTCCTTCCTGCCCTCCAGCCCCGTGTGCTCCATGGCCACTTACCAGTGTCGCAGAGCGTGGCCCACCCGCTCTGTGCTAACACAGGGCCACAGAGCACTGCACGCTGGGAAAGGGTTAGGCATTGTGGCAATGAGACCGCAGTCGCTACTTAGCTATCTGGGAACATCCCCAGTGGAGGCATGTGCGCATGCGCTTCATATGCCCTAGCTGCTGGGCCAGCAAAGGCCTTATAGTACAGCAATGGACAGGTAGGCTTGTAAATTGCAAGTGTACATCTAGCCTCCATATGTATGCACCAGAGGCAGAATTTGCATGAGTAACCTTAGCTCTGACATGTCCTGATTTTTTTAATGTCTATTTTTGAAATTTTAGTATTGTAATAATCCATTTTGCAGAATTTAATTATGCATATTTGACCTTCTGCACAACATCTTCCCTCCCAGTTCGGTTAATACAGACTATGCCTGTCTCTTGCTCTCTGCTTGACAGGATCTGAGAAGAGTCAGGGGATGTTAGCATTGGCCATGAGTCCAAATCGACGCTATCTGGCCATCTCTGAGATCGTGCAAGAGAAGCCTGCTATCACAATCTATGAATTGTCATCAGTCCCATGTAGAAAGCGAAAAGTACTCAGTGTTTTTGACTTCCCTGTTCAGGAATTTATCAGCCTAGCCTTTTCTCCTGATTCTAAGTATCTGGTAGCCCAGACTGGACCTCCCGAGTCAAACCTTGCCTATTGGATGTGGGAGAAGCAAAGAATGATGGCAGTTGTCAAGGCTGATGTCCAGAACAACCCTGTCTATCAGGTAATGTTGGAGGAACTGCATGGGTCGGGAAGAAATGCTGCTCTATAACAGGAACACCTGCTTCCAGTAACTTCTGTTATAGGGCATAAGCACAACAAAACCATTGTCCTGTAAAAGAAACTCTTCCAGTTGTTCCTGTATAAGCACACCAGCACTACTTTCACCTAGCTGGGTTAACAGCATGGTATAGATGTTCTGCATCAGATAATGTATAACTTACACAATCCAACTTTCTCAGTAATTTAGGTTGAGCAACACCTCCTGAAAAATCTCTATTCTTTGTTTTCTAAAATGTTGTAAATCTACTATATATTTGAGAGAGTTTATGTCTGTCTGTCTGTTAATGGTAAGAGCTAGGACCACCGAAATTGGTATGCAGCTTCCTCTTTTAAGTCCCTTCAAAGAACTCTAGTAGATTAGTAAGACATGATTTCCCTTTACAGAAATCATGTTGACTTTTGCCCAACAAATTATGTCCTTCTATGTGTCTGACAATTTTATTCTTTATTATTGTTTCAGCTATTTTGCCCGGTACTGACATTAGACTTACAGGTCTGTAATTGCCAGGATCGCCTCTAGAGCCCTTTTTAAATATTAAATGTAACACTAACATTGAAGGGGTCAACAAACGTGGACAATGGGCATCCAGTAGATATAGTGTACTTAGATTTCCAGAAGTGACAAGGAGTCCTGTGACACCTTATAGACTAACAGATGTATTGGAGCATAAGCTTTCGTGGGCAAAGACCCACTTCGTCAGATGCGTGCAGTTGCCACTACACGCATCTGACGAAGTGGGTCTTTTCCCACGAAAGCTTGTGCTCCAATACATCTGTTAGTCTATAAGGTGCCACAGGACTCCTTGTCACTTTTGCAGATCCAGACTAACACGGCTACCTCTCTGATACTTAGATTTCCAGAAAGCCTTTGACAAGGTCCCTCACCAAAGGCTCTTATGTAATTTAAGTTGTCATGGGATAAGAGAGAAGATCCTTTCATGCATTGAGAACTGGTTAAAAGATAGGAAACAAAAGTAGGCAAAAAATGTAAGTTGTCAGAATGAAGAGAGGTAACAGAATGGAGAGTGGTGTTCCCCAAGAGTCAGTCCTAGGACCAATCCTATTCAACTTATTCATGAATGATCTGAAGAAAGGGGTAAACAGTGTGGTGCAAAGTTTACAGATGATACTAAATTGCTCAAGGTAGTTAAGATCAAAGCAGACTGTGTAGAACTTCAAAAAGATGTCACAAAATTAAGTGATTGAGCAACAAAATCGCAAATGAAATTTAATGTGGATAAATGTAAAGTAATGCACATTGGAAAAAATAGCCCCAACTATGTATACAGTATGATGGGGACTAATTTAGCTCCAACTAATCAGGAAAGAGATCATAGAGTCATCATGGATAGTTCTCTGAAGACGTCCACGCAGTGTGCAGCGGTAGTCAAAAAAGCAAATAGGATGTTAGGAATCATTAAAAAAGGGATAGAGAATAAGATGGAGAATATCTTATTGCCCTTATATAAATCCATGGGACGTCCACATCTTGAATACTGTGTACAGATGTGGTCTGCTCATCTCAAACAAGATATACTAGTATTAGAAAAGGGCAACTAAAATGATTAGGGGTTTGTAATGGGTCCCATATGAGGAGAGATTAAAGAGACTAGGACTTTTCAGCTTGGAAAAGAGACTAAAGGGGATATGATAGAGGTATATAAAATCATGAGTGGTGTGGAGAAAGTTAAATAAGAAAAAGTTACTTACTTCTTCCCATAATGTAAGAACTAGGGGCCACCAAATGAAATTAATGGGCAGCAGGTTTAAAACAAATAAAAGGAAGTTCTTCTTGCCCCCCACCTCCAGCCCTGACTTCTACACCCCCCATGCTCCCAGTCCCATGCTCTGAAGAACCAAAGCAATGTCAGATAAATCTTCTAGTAAAGTAATAAATCACTTGCCAGAATATTAGAGGAATCACTCAGACCATATCAGAAAGGTGTAAAAACCCAAATGGAAAAAAATAGGGACAAAAGCCTCAGATAATCATCTCTGTTCCACCTTTAAGCCTCCAAGCAGGAGGAAAACCTAACATAAAATTTCATCAAATAGTGATACATTATATTTAAGACAGATAGAGTGGACAGAATGGTGTGGTGGCACTCTTCATCAAAGATCCAATTGTCTGCTTTAGAGTTATTGGCATTTCAGAAGAACAGGACTTGAAAGGTGTACGGATCAATGTTCTGATAGACTAACAAGGTAGGATATGGTGGGAGTTTGTTATAGAGACCAGATCAGAAAAAGAAGTAGAATAAGCAGCTTTTAAACATGTTAACTATAATATTCGAAAAAAATGCATTGTTGTGGTGATGTGCCTGGTGTACCTGCTGGAGATCTTGTATTACCTCTACACTAGTAAAACATTCTTGGAGTTATAAAAAGTATAGATGCTGGCTTTCTAGTGCAAAAAGCAAAACTATATTAGACTTCATTCTGATAGATAAAGATGAACTAATCACTGACATAAAAATTGTTGGTTGTCTAAGTCATTACTATCTAATTTCATTAATGTGCAAACAGTTTGTTTCTGTCCACTAATGTATATACTTAGTGGTTTAAAATTGTCAGTTTCTCAAATATGAAAACAGTCATGAGCAAAACTGAATGGGAGGAAAACGATAATTGGGAGTTTTAAAAAATGTTATGTAAGATGTCCCTAAAACCTCATGCTATAATAATGAAAGAAGTTTAAAAACAGGATAAGGAAAAACAGCAATGAAATATAAATTTACGTACAGATATATGACTGATGGAAAAATTGCAAAGTTGAGAGTAATGAGTACAAATTTTCAATTAGGAAATTTAGACAATTGATAAGGAAAGCTAAAGATATCATTGGAGAGCCTACGGCTTGTAGGGTGAAGGACAATGAGAACGAATTCTTTAACTATGTCAGAAACAACCAAAACCTTAGCAACTATATAAATATATAGATAACTATTTAAGAGAGTTTGTCTGTGTATCTGTCTGTCTGTCTGTCTTATTTTTCAAGAACTCCTCCTAAACCAGGGATACTCAACTCTGGAAGCCCCAGGGACCACAGTGATACTCACAGCACATGCTGAGGGTCGCAACTTAAGTGTGGTTGGATATACACGCAAATATATGCAAATAGCTTCTTTCACATAATGCTTCCGCACTCCAGGCACCTCCTTCCTGGGGTCTAGAAACACTGACACCCTGTACCCGTCTGTTCCAGCCAGCCTGTCTGCTTGCGTCTTTCAGTGCTCACCCTGCTTGGGAGATGCCTTGCCATTGTGGAGTATGTTCCCAGTGGAGCCCGTATTCAAAGGATCCCACCTGCAAGCCACGTGTTGAGCTCCATGTAAACCCAAACCGCACCATGGGCCACAAACAAATAGCCATGGGCCGCATGCAGGCCGTGGGCTGCATGTTGAATAGCCCTGTCCTAAACAGTACAAGTTAGGACCACTAAATTTGGTATGCAGCTTCCTCTTGTCATGATTTAAGCAAGGAAAGGGTTTGGTTATGCCAGGAAAATGGGATGTGCCTAGAATGGGACTCTGTCCTTTTCTGAATGGGTTTATGAGAAGCAACCACAGGTGAAAAGGGCTGGCTGGGGATGTGCTCTCTCTCCCCGATCTGGGGCTTCTCCAGCTCCACGCCTCCCACCCCCAGGATCCCTTAGCGAGGGTGGGAGGGTTGAATCTCTCCCCCTGATTTGTATGGGAATATTGCTGGATGTTCCCCATCAGGGAGCAAGGGGAAAGTGCATAGTTTGCTGTATTCCTCACTGGCTGAATTGTGTAGGATGCAGATGAATCTGCATTTGTTCCAGCCAAGAGATATGCACCCTTCTCCTGGCTGTGCCTGCTGGAGCTGCAGTGGCCATGGAGAGACACTTCTCACCTGGCCCCAAACTGCTGTAGTGAGACACAGCTGGGGTAGTCCTCTCCTCCCCAGGGCAGCCTGCATACTGAACTCCTCATCCCTAGCTCCACCTTGGAACAATGATTTAAATGAAGAAAAACTTTTTTTTGAGTTAGGGACCTGAGCTACACTGGGCAAATTTTAGTGTCTAATATTAGACATGATGAAATTGTCAGTCATGATCAAGAACAGGGAGAAGTATTTAATATTTTTGTCATGTATTTGCAAAGAACAGGATGGTGTATTCATTTCTTATAGCAGAAGCACTGGAACAGGAAGGGAGGGGGGCCATAGCCTTCCCACTTGTTAAAAATGGATGGGGTTGGCCCATCCACTTTTCGCCAGAGCAGACCCTGCCCTCGTCTCCTTATCTTACCCCTGATTCTGTGGTCCCCCAGCAGGGAGCGCAGCTGGGGAGTTCAGGTAGTTGAGGGAGCTACAAAGACTTTCCACTTTGTTGCAGTGGAGTATGGGGGTCGGGGAGGGCTGAGGGCTAGCCCAGGGCAGGTGGAATTTGAGGGTCTGTGACTCCCTGCCAGCTCCCCATAGCTCTAGCTGAGGCCTTGGACTGCAGCCTGACCATGGTAGAGCCATGTGGGTAGTTTAGGGGACCTGCAGGCACTCTACCTCTCTTAAGTGGAAGGTTTGGAGGAGGGGGAGGGACATGGATCAGGGGCTGCTCTCCTCAGACCCTCTGCATCATAGGCAGAAGGAGGGTCCAGTGTGGCTCCCCACAGCTGCCTAGCCCCATACGGCTCTGATAGTAGGTGGCTGTTGCTCCGAGGCCCTACCATCTTTCTGGAGCCAGGTTGGGGAGAGCTGCGTAGGCAGATGTGGGGAGCATAGAATTATAGAACCGGAAGGAACCTTGAAAGATCAAGTCCAGTCCCCTGAACTTATGGTAGAACCAAACACCATCTAGATCAGGGGTGGGCAAGATGCAGCTAGCAGGCTTCCAACACCCCATCCCCTCTTCTCCCCTCCCCCCCCAACTATATGCCCCAGATCACCAGCCCCTCCTGCCTTAGGTCACCACCCAAACCCTCTGTATCCCATCTCCCTCCCAGACCCTGCATCCCCTCCTATCCCCTCCCTGAGGCCAGAATCCCCTCCTGCATCCCACCCCCTCCTAGACCCTGTATCCCCAAGCCTCTGCTCCAGTTCATAACCCCCTCCTTCACCAAACCCCCTTTCAGACCCCACACCACTTCCTGCACCCCAGTCCTCTATCCCAAGCTCCCTTCTGCACCCAATTTCCATCCCAGACCCCACACCTCCTCCTTAGAAGTATGGCATGTGACCACTTACCAAAATCTTGGAGTGGCCCCCCTTTAAAAAATTATTGCATACCCCTGATCTAGATGAAGGGTGAGCAATGTTTTTTGATGGAGGGCTATGCCAAGATTTTGGTAAGTGTTCAAGGGACGCATTTTTTTATGGAGGGGGTGAGTGTTCTGGGATGGAGGTTGGATGCAGAAGGGAACTCGGGGGTAGGGGACTGCAGGAGAAGGGTGTGTAGTCTGAGAGGGAGTTTGGGTAAAAGAGGAGGCTGTGACCTAGCGCAGGGGATTGGGATGGAGGTTTCTAGACTGGGTACGGGTGCGGGGAGGATTCTGGCCTGGAAGAGGGGTGTGGGAGGGAGTTCAGGGCCTGGGAGGGGATTGTGACCCGGGGAGGGGGGAACAGAAGGTTTGGGTGGTGACCTGGAACAGGGAGTTGGGGTGCAGAAGAGGATGGGGTGTCAGGTGCAGGCTCTGGCTGGGAGGCACTTACCTATGCTGTTCCCAATAATCAGCACAGTGGGACCCTCAGGCAGGCTCCCTGCCTGCTGTAGCCCCAGGCTCAAATCGGCTGGCTGCTCCATGTTGCTCTCTGCTGTGCACCGGGGAAGGGGGAGAAGCCTTCATATGCTGCCACCACCCTCAACACAATCTCTCAGCTCCCATTGTCTGGTTTCTGGGTTGTCCTTATTTCCCTCTTTATAGATGGGACTCGGAAATCTTCTCAAGTCAGCGTCCTGAGTATTGTAGAATGCATTTTATTAGGCCTTGGTGACTTGAAGACATCGAGTGTATATAAGCAATTTTTAACTTGTTCTTTCCCTATTTTAGCTTCTGAACCTACCCCATTTTCACTGGCATTCGCTATTGTATGCATCCAATCGCCATCAACCTTCTTAGTGAAAACCGAAACAAGTCTTAAGCACCTCTGCCATTTCCATATTTTCTGTTATTGTTTTTCCCTCTTTCTTGAGTAACAGGCATACCCTATCCTTAGCCTGGGGGAATTCCATGTTCCCCACAAATATGTTCACTGTAATAAGTTCCAAGTAAGGGTGCAAAAGGACAGGGACCTCCATCTGAAACTCATCCTACTGGAGAAGTCTCTTCATCCTGCCTTGGATCCCAGTCCCAAGGCTTCCATGGCCCCTTCAACCCCTCAATCTATGAAGGAAAAGAAAACTTTAAAAAAAAAACAAACCTCTTTGGCACCTCTGAAGGCTTCCTCTGTCACTGGGTGCTCTCTGAGCACTTTAGTGCCAATTCCGCTGGCCATGCCACTCCTCAGCACTTATGACATTGTGTGTCTTTGGCACTGTTTGCACCATCAGCAAATCCGGTGTACGAGGTGCCAGGGTAAAAGGCTTCAAGTTGTCTTCCTGTAACACAACGGCACCCTCTGGTACTGAGATTGCGGCACCAACCGCACTGGTATCCAACACAGCACCTACTACTGACATGGCACTACCAACTAGCACTGCAGAGGGGCTAACAGCTTCCCCACCACAGTTGGCACTGAATGATGATGTGGCACCACAATCAACTTTGTTACAGCACACTATGGCATCATCCATTCTGGCACCACAATGTTTCCATTACAGGAACCTTATAAAAGACAGAACTATGTAGCACTTTAAAGACTAACAAGATGGTTTATTAGGTGATGAGCTTTCGTGGGCCAGACCCACTTCCTCAGATCAATATGTGGAAGAAAATCGGCACAACCATATATACCAAAGTGATACAATCAAAAAAATGAACACATATGAAATTGACAAATCAAATTTTAGAACAGAGTGGGGGTAAGGAGGGAAGGTTAGTTTCTATGAGGTAATGACATTAGGGGTGATAATTAGGGAAGCTATTTTTGTAATGGGTGAAGTAATTAGAGTCTTTGTTTAAACCTATACATAAAGTGTCAGATTTAACCTCCTCCTAACCTCCTCCTAACGTGGCTGATGACTTCATCCATTTCAGGATCTCTTTAAATGCGTAGCAGCAGAGCTCACCATTACTCTGGAGGAGGTTAGAGAAAACCAGCATGAGCTCACTGATATCCTGCAATTGGATGTCTTTTAAGATTGTTTCCCATCAATCCTGCAGTAATGGACCCAGCCAAAACCTTCTGGCAAATGCCTGCTACAATAATGCCTATTACAGTAATGTCTATTTGCAAGTGGATGGATAGAAAATACTACTTCTCGCCCCGGGGTTCAGACTTTTTCACATACCCTGCTCCGAATTCACTGGTTGTGGAAGCCACCCACCAGAGGAACAAGCAGCAGCATTTTTGCTCTAAGCCTTTGAACCTAGACAGCAAAAGGCTGGACCTTTTTGGCTGCAAAGTTTACGCATCTTTTACCCTCTAGTTCCAAATGGCTAATTATGCAGCCCTCCTTAGCAAATATGACCACAAGAACTATTCAAAATTCAATTATTTTATTAACGATATTCCAGAGACAAAGAAACAGCAGTTCAAAGCTGCCAATGCAGAGGGCCATACAATCTTGGAGATGACTTTACAGGCTGTTCTTGATGCTGATGACACAGTAGCAAGATCCACAGGTATGGCGGTGGTCAAGAGACGGGTATCCTGGTTCAACTCTTCTGCTTTCCCACATGAGATTCAGACCGTGGAGGTCTCCCGTTTGGTGGAGAGAAACTATTTGCGGTGAACATCAATAAAGTCCTCCACACTATAAAGGACTCCAGGGCCACTTTTCGATCCCTTGGCTCCGATAAACTGGCACCTAAGTGTAGACAGTGCAGACCACAGTACCCTGCATGCTCACAACAGTCTCAAACACAACATGAACAACACCAACTGCAGAGGAATAGAAGCAAGTCTCAGTGCCTGTGCCCAACCCCAAACATTGTGCCTGAGCCCCCTCAATCAAACAAACATATTTAAGGAAATAGTTGGGGTTTGGAAAACCATTCACATTCTCCACCACTATCCTCCAAATTCTTTAGTCACCATCTCATCCCATTCTACCATAACTGACAAACTATAACATCAGACAAATGGGTGTCACAAACTGTCAAGGCTTTTCCCCCACTCTGGCACGATAAATGCAGAAGTGGGGGCCTGCAAAAGTACCCCAAAACCTTATATTTCCAGGCTTTGGTATAAAACTTCCCCCCCAAATCTTAAAAACCTAGATTTTGGGGATAAAAATCCGCTGCCACCACCCAAGTAATGATAAGAAAGCCAGGGGAGAGCTCACTTGGGAAATCTCAGCCCGACAGTAAAACCAGGACACACAAAAATTAACCAATATCAGGTTAATAAAAAACAAAAGAAAGAACTTTTATTATCATCACAATACTCCTGTTACAAGCATAAATGACTAGATGGAAAAGTCACCAATTAATATACTCATGGGGGGATTCCACCATGGATCAAAACTTAGTTACAAAGGAGAGAGAAAGCCATTTTTAAATGCACAGATATCAGATTCCCATTCCTAAACAATAAAACCTAACAGATTTATCTAAACTTTACCCTACTTACAGATAGTGAAGAGTCTTTTCTTGGAGAGAGAGACATGTCTGTTCCCCTCAGTAGCTGGAGAGAAACTGCCCAGACAAAGAAGGGAAAAACCCAAAAACTCCTTTGTCCCAGTTTGAAATTCCTACCTACATTTCTATTGGCTGCCTGTTACCTGGTTAGGTAAGGGACATAGTTAACCCCTTAGTCCCCAGGCTGCTGGGTAACCCTCATGGTCATGACACAGACAATACAGTTAGACTACACCATTCCTTTTACATCAATACTCCCTACTCAATCCTCCTCCCTGTCCCTCTTCAAGAACCACTCTCACAACTCTCTTCTCCATGAGGAGGTTTAACATCTTCTCCAACTTGGAGCTATAGAACCCGTTCCATCACAATACATAGGGAAAGGGTTCTATTCTCATTACTTTAAAAACGGGATGGCACCCAATCCTCGACCTTAGAGCTCTTAACAAGTATGTTAATAAGCAGAAGTTTAAAATGGTGACCCTCACAACTGTTATCCCAGCGCTGGTGCAGGGAGACTGGTTTTCATGCCTTGACTTACAGGACATAAATTTTCTTGTGTCAGTCCAGCTGGTTCTCAGATATTTTCTCTGGTTTATCCAAGGTACAAATCACTTTCAATACAATGTCCTACCATTTGGCCTTTCTACTGCTCTGAGAATTTTCTTCAAAATCTTAGCAGTAGTGATGATACAACTCAGAAACCAAGGCATTATTTTTCCTTACCTGGACAATTGCCTCCTGAAGGCGCATTCTGTGCATAATTCCCAGTGGAGTATTTCCATTACCATCAAGTGTTTCTATTCCCCTGGCCTGCAAATAAAGGAAACAAAATCAACGCTCATTCCAACACAAAATATACAATTAATAGGAACTCAACTTGACACAGTAAATTCTACTGCCTCTCTTGTGCTCGACTGACTCAGAAAAATCAAAGAGTTGGCAAACAAACTGCAGAATAGTCCCTTGGTCAGGGCCCACAACTGTATCCATTTATTGGGACACATGGCTGCCTGCAATGCGCTTGTTCCAAATGTACGCCTCTTTATGCATTGCCTCCATGGATGGCTCAATACGGTTTACAGGTTGACATACTGACATCCTCTCACCAGGCTCCTGTACATTCCCCCATGAGTCAGTTCCCTAACATGGTGGACATCTGCATGCAATCTTGCTCAGGAGTCCCATTCACAAGTCAAGAACCCTCAGTAATCAATAGCAGATCATAGCAAAGGTTGAAGCCATCTCTTCAGAGACTTTCACATTGAGCTAGGGTTTGCTACTACCACAAAGATGCTAATCTTCCTACTTCTATCCAAGCACATTCCACATCTATAGTGTTCCTACTCAAGATACTGATTGTGGACATTTGTCGAACTGCCACATGGGTCTCTAAGCATACTTTTGCCACATATTATGCGCTTATGCAAGGTCCATTGTCTGATGTCAATGTGGCCAAGGCTATTTTATCCACAGCTTTTCTACTGGATCTGAAGTCCCTATCTCCTTGATATATACAGCTTTTTAGTCACCCACTGTGGAGCACAGGGCCATCTCTTGAAGAAGAGGAAGTTACTCACCTGTGTAGTAACTGACTTTCTTTGAGATGAATGTCCACTACCCACCCTCTCTGGATTTTTTTAGTGTAATCTCTGTTGTAGAGAAGGAACTGAAGAGTGCGGCTGTGCATGTGCAATGTTGGGGCACCAAAGGGGTGCAATCCTGGCACTGCACCAGCAGTGGCCATGAGGGCACTACTCCAAAGACTGAGCAATGGGGTACTCATCACAAAGAACATCAGTTACCTCATTTTCCTCCTACCATTCCTTAGAATCATGAACTCTTATAATTTCATAATCACTTTCACCCAAGCTGCCTTCCACTTTCAGATTCTCAACCAGTTCCTCCCTATTTGTTAAAATCAAATCTAGAACAGTCTCTCTCAGTAGCTTCTTCCACCTTCTGAAATAAAAAATTGTCTCCAGTTCATTCCAAGAACTTGTTGGATAATCTCTGCCCTTCTGTATTATTTTCCCAACAGGTGTCTGGATAATTGAACTACCCCAGCAGTGGCCAACCCGCGGCTTGCAAGCCGCATGCAGCTCTTGCCCCCCAAAAAGTATGGCACACGAAGCCACTCCTGCACTTCCCCCAAACAACCCCTGCACCCTGCCGGCTCCGGCCCCTGGCTTCCCTGTGCTTACCAGGTCGGAGCTGCAGGGTTTTAAAAACTGAGCCCAAAATGGTGGCCATCTTAAAGGGACAGCCTCCTTTTTAAAAAAAAATATTTTTTTTTGTTTTTGCTCGACAACCATTGGAATAACTTTTTGTCATAGGGTGACTAGTCCCTTTAAGCAGAAATTGGGCCAGACCCACCTCTGCCATAATTAGCTCCCTCTCATCTTGAGGGGACCAGATGTTAGCCTGATGAACACCTTATCCTCATAAAATGGTCCGAGAGAACTCAGATAGTGGGAGGAACTAGCTTTTCTTTTACTTGGAGTCTTTAAATCAAGTCTGGATAGCTTTCTAAAGGGCATGCTCTATGTCAAAAGTTACAGGCTTGATGCAAAAATTTCTGAGAGTGGTGCTGTGGCTTGTGTTGTTTATTATTCAGATTAGTTTATCACAATCCTCTATTATGGCTTTAACATTTGAGGAAAGAAAACAAATCTGAGAAAATAATTCTTCTTGCTCAGTTATACTGCCATAGATGCTCCCAAGAGGCAAAAAAAGTTATGCAGTCTAAACCTCTCCTAGAGATCTTGGAGTTATCATGGATAGTTCTCTGAAAACATCCATGCAGAGTGCAGCAGCAGTCAAAAAAGCAAATAGAATGCTAGGAATTATTTAAAAGGGGATAGACATCCCTGTTAGACATTTATCTAACCTGCTCTTCAATATCTCCAGAGATGGAGATTCCACAACCTCCCTGGGCAATTTATTCCAGTGTCTGACTACCCTGACAGTTAGGAACTTTTTCCTAATGTCCAACCTCAACCTCCCTTGCTGCAGTTTAAGCCCATTGCTTCTTGTTCTATCCTCAGAGGCCAAGATCAACAAGTTTTCTCCCTTCTCCTTATGACACCCTTTTAGATACCTGAAATATAAAATTTAGAAAGTAACAAAACCATAGCTTCAGAATAATCACAAAGATTATTTGTACTACAAGCTCCCAAAGTCTGATCTGCATCAAATAGGATATGGACATTTATATGGATAACAAAAATACTCAGATTTATAATAGTTACTAGAATAATAACCTCATGTTTCAGAGCTTAAGTCAATACAAATCCTGGATGGATAAAAATCATCGTGTTTTTTTCAAAAACTAAATCAGATTTTTATTTAAATGCACACTTAAATTATTTAAACTAAATCTGGATTTGATACCCTATATTAAGGCCAACATTTACAATATTATATACAAATGTAATTAAATAAACATAACTAATATTAAACAGCTTCAGAGGGATAGCCGAATTAGTCTGTAACAGAAAAAACTTAAAAAACAACAAATATTTCAGCAGCACTTTAAAGACTAACAAAATGTGTGAGAAAAATCCCACTTCTTCAGATGACTAGAGTATAATGAAGAAGTGGGTTTTGTCCACGTAAGCTTGTGACAGGATCACCTCCCTCCGCCCGGAGGCAGATGCTCCCCTGCACTCCTGGCGCGGGGTGTGAGCCACCGCCATCCGGCAGTCTCCGGTTGTTGCGGGCTTGCCACGTGTGTGCGTTGGTGGCCCCATGGCTGGAGACCTGGCGATCCGGCAGCTGTCCGTGCTGCGAGGAAGAGGCCAGCACCCACGCAGGGGGTGAGGGCGGGGCATCCTTGGGGAGTAGGCAGTCGCGGCAGGCTGACGTCATCCCTGGGCGCCCCCCCCTTAGGATGGGCGAGGGAGGGCAGACGACATCTCCAGGGGCCGACCCAGGTAAGGGCGGGTGGTTTAAATGGGGAGCTGGAGCCCAGAGGAGGGGGGGGAAGAAAGAGGCTTCAGGCTGGAGTAGGAAGTCCTGCTTTCCCTCTCCCCGGGTGCCGCAACAAGGGGGCGAAACCCCAGAGACTGAGGGGCCAGAGAGTCGACATCGCATCCGCTGACACTGACGAGTGGCAATTCCAGAGCGAGAGACCCAGGCCGGAGTTTGAATTTTGACCAAAAACCCCGGGCATACCGGCTAGAACAAGCGAAAGCAAGAGTAAAAAGGCAAGGCCGGGCTTAACCGGATTTGGACTAGGGGTCCTGGGGTACCCGGCCTTGTTACAAAGCTCATGATACCATCTATATGTTTTGTTAGTCTTTAAAGTACTATTAGACTAATATTAAACAGTACACGGTTGCTGCTGAAATTTTAAAGAAAGTCAAATCCCTAAACTAGTGGAAGTCACTGACTA
Organism: Apalone spinifera; assembly: GCA_030068395.1. Lineage (NCBI taxonomy): Eukaryota > Metazoa > Chordata > Testudines > Trionychidae > Apalone > Apalone spinifera. The sequence goes on along the minus strand of JANRFK010004893.1, from coordinate 60,992,678 downwards.
AGCATCTGCAACCAGAGTTTGTTCAAGTGCTAAATCAGCTTTAGACAGCTGGTGGTACTTCCTTTCCTTTAACGGAGTGAGCCCCTGTTTGAAGGGAGAGTGGATTTTACCCCAGGGAATCAGCATTCAGCAGGGAAGGAAAAGCTACGCTTGCCAGGTCCCTGTTCTCTGTAGTAGTGTTTCTCTATTTTTTCTGGTGCTGACCCCATTTAGACCTTCAAAAAAAATTGTGACCCTCCTATAAGGAAAAAATGGCAATCCCCTATCTTCAGTCTTGTTGGGTGCAGGGCATAGGTTCTCTGGCTTCAGCACTGCTTAGGGCTTCAGCCCCATTTAGGGCTGGGAGCTCTGGTCTTCATCTCCCAAGACTTCACCCCCTTTTAGGGTCTGTGGCTCTGAGGCTTCAGCCCTTCTCTAGATTCAAGGTTCTGAGCTTCAGCCCCATTTTGGGCTTAGGGCTTCAGCCCCCATGCTGCTTTCAAAGCTATAGGCTTGCCTTCAGCCCCCAACTGACTATGGAGCTGTGACTTCAGCCCCCTGACTCTGATGCCTCTCTCCACACCTAGCGGTATGGAATTAACATGTTAAAAATGAATGCCTTAATTTAGTTTTCAGTCATTCACAGGCATTAATTGTGATTGATTGACAGTCCTACTAACTAAAGGTGATACTTGCTTTGTTTAATAAATTAGTTAATTTTAGATGTAAAATGTGTTAAATTTAATATATCTCCAGGACATTTAAGATAGTTTTATTTAACTAATCAGAAAAAAAAATTAAAACCTGCCTTTGCTCATTTTCAATTGAATATTAATTTCCATTCAAATAGAGCTTGATGTAAGTCACAAGTAAAAAACAATTAATAATCTAGTAAATACAAAATGCATCATTTACCATTTCTAACATAATACCCAGGGCTCGACAAATCATACAATCTACTTGACTGTGGCGAGTAGATTGTAACCCGGAAGAGCTGGGTTCGGGCGCTCTGCACACGCATGCGCAGATCGCCGGACAGCACGGCTGGCGAGCGGGGCTCGCCACGGTTCGGCGAGCCCTGATAATATCAGTAAAAATAACCTGTATAAACATTTACAACTGCTTAAATTTTGACAGAGATAGATATAGGGTACTACCCTGGTTAACACAAAGAAGTACCAAGTTTAGTGTAAAGGTATATTTTGTTGCAGAACAACATAGTTTTAGAATCAACTAAAAAGTACAAAATCAATACATGATTAAAATTGATTTAATTCCTTTTCCTGTTTGCTGATTTAAATAATGATAAAAAATTATGATTTAAATTATGCCTTAGATCAATCTGTCATATATAACTACTACAGATCAAGAGGCAACCTCTGTGAAGCAGATTACGCCACATCTACTTACTGTGAGGTTCTGGATTTGCTTCTGAGTCATCTGGTGTTGGCCATTTTCTGAAATAAGATACTGAGGTAGATGAGCCATGTATGTTCCTGTGTATTGACCTTAGTGGAGAACAGATGAACTATCTAGTTGCATATGAAAGGGTTTTTGAAAAGTAAATGCAATAAAATATTTTTTTTAAAACTCAGATACAAGAAAGTGGAACTAATATGTTTGGTATAAGAGGAGTAGCCGTGTTAGTCTGAATCTGCAAAAGCAGCGAGGAGTCCTGTGGC
>JANRFK010004893.1:60924699-60945833 GCA_030068395.1 Apalone spinifera | reverse complement strand
CTGGGGATAGCAAGTGATGGACAGGAGGAGAATAGAGAGAGCGGGGCTTCAAGGTAGGGGCGGGGCTTCAAGAAAGGGGCGGGACGGTAGATCTTCACCTGTTCTGAGATTTAAAAAGTGATCTTGGGTGTAAAAATGTTGGAGACCACTGCCCTAATCATTTTAGTTGCCCTTTTCTGAACCCTTTCCTAGGCCAAAATATCTTTTTTGAGGTGAGGAGACCACATCTGTACACAGTATTCAAGATGTGGGCGTACCATAATTTTATACAGGGGCAGTAAGATATTCTGTGTCTTATTTTCTATCCCTTTCTTAATAATTCCTAACATCCTATTTGCCTTTTTGACTACCGCTGCACACTGTGTGGAAGTTTTCAGAGAACTATCCACGATAACTCCAAGATCTTTTTCCTGATTTGTCTTAGCCAAATTAGCCCCCATCATACTGTACGTATAGTTGGAGTTATTTTATCCATATTAAATTTCATTTGCCATTTTGTTGCCCAATCACTCAGTTTGGTGAGATCTTTTTGGAGTCCCTCACAGTCTGCTTCTGTCTTGACTATCCTAAACAGTTTGGTGTCATCCGCAAACTTTACCACCTCACTGCTTACCCCTTTCTCCAGATCATTTATAAATAAGTTGAAAAGGATTGGTCCCAGGACTGACCCTTGGGGGACACCACTAGTTACCCCTCTCCATTCTGAAAATTTACCATTTATTCCTACCCTTTGTTTCCTGTCTTTTAACCAGGAAAAGTTCTCAATCCAAGAAAGGACCTTCCCTCTTATCCCATGGCCATGTAATTTACACAAGAGCCTTTGGTGAGGGACCTTGTCAAAGGCTTTTTGAAAATTTAAGTATACTATATCTACTGGATCCCCCTTGTCTGCATGTTTGTTAACCCCTTCAAAGAACTCTAATAGATTAGTAATACACGATTTCCATTTACAGAAACCATGTTGACTTTTGTCCAACAAATTATTTTCTTCTACATGCCTCACAATTTTATTCTTTACTATTGTTTCAACTAATTTGCCCGGTACTAAATTGACCTATGAAGGAAGGCTGAAAGAATTGGGCTTGTTTAGTTTAGAAAAGAGAAGATTGAGGGGGGTCATGATAGCCATTTTCAGGTATCTAAAAGGGTGTCATAAGGAGGAGGGAGAAAACTTGTTCTTCTTGGCCTCTGAGGATAGAACAAGAAGCAATGGGCTTAAACTGCAGCAAGGGAGGTTCAGGTTGGACATTAGGAAAAAGTTCCTAACTGTCAGGGTGGTCAGACACTGGAATAAATTGCCCAGGGAGGTTGTGGAATCCCCATCTCTGGAGATATTTAAGAGTAGATTAGATAAATGACTAACAGGGATGGTCTAGACAGTATTTGGTCTGTCTAGACTGGACTCGATGACCTCTCGAGGTCCCTTCGAGTCCTAGTATTCTATGATTCCCCAATATGGAGCCTCACAACTCTCACTGTCTCTCTCCCTGCCTGGAATAAGCCACCGTTCTCTCCTTTTTCCCAAGACTCATGGGAGTTGTAGTCTCTAGACTAGATTGCAGCACAGTGGATCGTCCCAGTAAAAGTTAGAGGCTCCTATAGTAAGAAAGAACACACCTTTCTGTCCCTCTTTCAGAGTAGACCAGCAAGAAGGAACTGAGAGGGTGCATGGCTGAGCCTGTGTGTACTGCACTAGAGAATGCTAAATCTGGCCCAGTGGATACTAAGGATGTTAACTGACAAGTAATTTACTAGTTGTGTAGTTGATGGAATTTCCATTGACTATTCAACTAGTCGATAGGCACTTCCGCATTCCTCCTTTGAAATATACAAGAGGCCCCCTCTGGGGCTTTTGTACATTTCACAGGAGGATTGCAGAAATCCGCATGCAGCTGGGGCCAGCAGGAAGTCCACGAGGGCGCTGCCGCTTTGAAATGCCACACAGAGCCCAGGACCAGCTGGGACTCCTCAGCTCACCCCAGGCTCTGCATGCTTTGAAATGCCGTGCTGGAGCCCAGGGTCAGCTGGCATTTCAAAGTGGCAGCGCCTCATGGAGCCTGGGATCAGCTGGGGACTCCCCAGCTGACTCCAGGTTCCATGGATATGCCACAGGGAGCCAGGTATGGGCTCTGTGCAGTGCCGCCACTTGAAGTGCCCTCTCCCTCTCTTTTCACTCTTCCCCCCCTTTGCTGCCTCTATCTGATAGAGGCAACAAGAGGAGGGGATCGACTAGTCAACTTGACTATCCGATAAGCATTTGCTTTTCGGATAGTCGACTAGTCCTTAACATCCTTAGTGGATGTCACTGAGAGAAAAATCTCATGTAATAGGTGTGTGCCTGCTACATGCCCTAATGTGGAATGGACATGAGCAATACATCTCAAAAACATTTACTGAAGGTCAGTAACCTTTTTTAATATTACTGTTTATTCTAAAGTTTCTGTAGCTCATTGCTACAGTGTACATATCTTTGTAATAGGGAGTGACTCATCACTGCGGCACCTCCTGCTGACTGTTCTGGGAATTAGCTTTTGGTTTGACAGAATGCCATTGTCTAGTAGTGGTGTCTTGCCCACTATCACATTCATCTCCCCCCTTAGGATTGACATCACCCCCTGGATTGCAGTGTCTACTTTTGTGCATCGCTCTCCAGATGGGCTCCACTTGGTTCTACCCCATTTTCCAGGGGACCCAACAGTCCTCAGTCCAGCCATTTGCCTCAGAGGCTAACTGCAGTACAAGAACTGGCCACTCCCCTCAGCAGAAAGTGGAAGGAAAGGGTGAGGGGACCCAGGTCTGCCCACTACTTCAGGTCCTGACCCAGGGATCCTGTAGCCAGCATCCATGCACTGTCACCTGCAACCTACATCATCTCTTTCTCTGAGCCACTTCCCCATAGACCTAGCCCTATCTCTGCCTTGGTATCAGGACCTCAGTTTGACAGCCATCAGAGGGAGCTCCCTCTTATTCCCCTGATGCTGTCTAGCACTGCTCTGTCTGGTGAAGAGTCTCTCAACGTTTCTATAGGGCAGCCAGTCCTCTTCCCTTGATTTCCGGGGAGAGACTGACTGCTTTGCTCAGCAGGCTTTCTTCTATGGGCCAACCTGGTCCTGACTGGCTGCTCCAGTAAACCCTTTTCTAATTGGCCGCGTTCTATGCAGCCTCTCCAAGGATGCTTTAACCCTTCTTCTGCTTGTGTGGGGGTAGCTGTCCCACCACAGTTTTCAGTACACTGATATGGTCTTTGCTTATCATTAGGTAGGAGATCAATCTTTGGTAGCCAACTTGTATAGTGTATCTAAATAGTCTCAGATTATACTGCAGATAGCAGTTGTAATGGTAATGGAGTAATAGGTGAAAGAACATGAAGATATGTTTTAGGACGCACTTTTTGCTCACTAATCTGATTAGTATTTTAACATTTTCTATCAGATGATTAATTCGATAAGAAGTAATTCTTTAGATGTTTTCTAAAGCAAAAAACAAAAACCCAATAACAAACCAAAAAATACAAAAAAAGGACAAGTTTAATTACAAAGAATTTGGTTATTAAAAAGGACCAAAAGCTATATTAGAAGCCTGTAAAACCATATAAAGCAGGGATTACTATAAACAGAACCATGTCTGGAATGGATTCACCAAATAAAATGGTCAGATTGAACAAGATTCAAGCTCTTTTCCACAGCTCAAAGAGTCACTGAGTGTGGGTCTGATCGGTGTGTTCCCATTCTTACCAGGTCCGCTCAGTCATATGGAGTGGAGATGACAATAAGTTGATCTCCTGTGGCACAGATGGTGCAGTGTACGAGTGGAGCTTGTTGACGGGTAAGAGGGATACCGAGTGTGTGCTCAAGACCTGTAGCTACAGCAGCGTTGCCATGTCTCCAGATGCCAAAATCATCTTTGCTGTTGGATCTGACCAAACACTCAAGGAAATTTCAGATTCTTCAGTAAGTCAATTAACGTAAATACCCATGACTATAACAGGTCCTAGCAGGCAGCTTAGAGGAAGGTCATTACCCAGGGAAATACTGGTGCTTTCCTCTCCCTACTACCCATTTTCCAGTTTAGACAAATAGGAAAAAACCTTATTTTCATATGGATCCACTGACACCTCCTACCATGTGAAAGGTTATGTCATCTATGTACTTATAATGTGCCCTTCACCGTGATACCTGAGCATTTATTGAGGCTTCGTTTCAATTTATGATTCTTCCAGCAAATTTTCAATCCATAATTTTGAGAGAGATTACCAAAAGCTTTACTAAAAATCAAATCTATCTCTATTGCAGTTTCCCTTGTCCATAGCTTTTCTTTACAGAAGCGATTCAATGTGTTTTGACAAGTGTTTAAAATTTTCAAAAATACTAAAGCCCTCATTTTCAAAAGTTACTTAAGAGCTGAAGTTACTTAGACTCTTTTGAAGATTTTACAAACCTCTATTTATAAACCCTAAAGCTAATTATTGTTCATAGTTCTGTTCCCCTACGCAGATTTTTCTGACTGTGCAGTATTATAGAGCTTATTCAGTGCTGTTTTGGTTTTACTTTTGTTTAGATCCTGCGTGAAGTGCCTTCTTTTGATGTTACATATACTGCAATAGTCGTGTCTCATTCTGGGCGCATGGTATTCACAGGCACTTCAATGGGGACCATCCGATCTATGAAGTACCCACTCCCTGTGCACAAGGAGTTCAATGAATATCAGGCTCATGCTGGCCCTGTTACGAAGGTAAGGAGTTTATTTTTGTTTTTCCACCAATATTTGAGTCATTTAGACTCCTCTGCTGATTATCTCCATTTTCTTCTATTTTATAGCATCCGCTAGTGTTAAGGTATCATATTGCATATGAAAAATACGAGAATTATTTGTATTGTGAATGTTATATCAGTTTGGTTTTGTTGGTTAAGGTGTGGTTAACTGAAAGGCAGTTAAGGGTTAAGTCCTGCAGCCCCACTTTGGACCAGGGACAAGATCACGACAAGGAATTTTGAAATCTTAAGCAAGGAAACTTTGGAAGGAATAAAAGGCAGGCCATGAGCTGAGAGGGAAGATTCACTGACTGGAGAGGTCAGACTGTCGGGCGGGCAGCATGGCAGCTGTGACATGAGACATCCTGCTTGATGTAGCTACAATGCATTGGACTTACCTGGCCTAAACAGGGCCAAGTTAAACTGCCAGGGAAAAGTGAAGTTTAAATATGACAAAGTATGTGCAGACTTCTGTTATTTGAACCGACTTTATCTGCCTGTGAAGTTCCTTTGCATACATTAATCATATTTTATTTTGAACATGCTGTTTTCTGGCACTGTTTTTACCTGTTTGGATCACAGCTCTCCAAGAGAAAATCATGGCAGGGGCCAACACTACTTGGGCCTGCTGGAGGTAAAGTTAGTTGGTAAACAAATGGTACTGTAGCTCGTTGAGCCAGTTCAAAAGTGTGTATCTTTGGTGTTCAATCCTGAGAGAGCCACATATCTTCTGATCAATGCAGTTAGCCAGGGCACAGTTAGTGTCCCTTGCCAGAGGCTGAAAATGGGTGACGGGATGGATCACTTGATCATTCCCTGTTCTGTTCATTCCCTTTGGGGCACCTGGCACTGGGCACTATCAGAAGACAGGATACTGGGCTAGACAGACCTTTGGACTGACCTAGTGTGACCATTCTGATGTTCTTATGTCTTATGACTCTGGGAGGGCGCCCAAGAAAGAGACTGAAAAGAGGATCAAAGGTGCACTTTACCTTTATACTATAAACTGTACTGAGTTCCATTATAATCCTGTCACATGCATGTAAGTGCCTCAAAAATTCTGCTCTGGGGACAAAACTATCTGTGCCCTTTGGTGGATTACTTCAGCAAATTTTAGGAGAATCCATTCACCTTCTATCTGAATTATGGAAGACAAAAAAAGCATTCCTAGCATATAAAAGAAAAAGGAATTGTGCTCAAATATGGCTCAACAAAAAATTCCTCACTTGGCATATAGTGCATCCTCTCTGAGGAAGAGTCTTCTATTTAGGTTTGGCTGGGGTGAAGAAAATAAAAATAAATTAATAGGGAATTTGAAAATCTCTTCTGAGCATCCCTAATGGATATTTGTTTAGCTTTTAGTTAAACCTAATAAAGTCACCTTCCCTCCTTTGAAACGGGCAATGAAAATGGCACATCTTCCTTGTCCAGGCTGATGTGCTCAGGGCACATTGCTAGGATAAATGGCAAGAAAGAAATTTTAACTGCCAATCTGTAAACTTTTCAGAAATACAGTAAAGCTTATGGATGGAGCCAGAGGATAAGCCTTGCAAGGGGGCCTTACCCAGTCCAAACTGGAGAAATTTCAGATTATTTTTGTTTTTAAGAAAGCCACAATCTTTGACCCTTTAAAACTCTTCGTAGAGATTGGTTGTCTTAAGTATCATTGTCACAGAAGTGGGCTCTTAACCTAGAATATTGTGTGTACTAGATTTGTGTTTTTTTCCTGCCATTGTAGTAATATTTATGCAGCTCCACTGGTGATAGGAATGCTAATATAGACAGGGCAACAAGTGTTCTAGCTACTATGTTGTTAAGAAGTTGGTGGCTGTGCTACATTAACATTCTCGCCACAACTTCACTGATAGTAATAATGATAGGATATTATTATTAGGGGGGGAAATATCTAGTGTAGACATAACCTGTATCTCCCTCCCACCTTATCTCTTTTCTGCTCTTTTAATTCTGCTGTCTCATCCCTCCTTAGATGTCCATAACAAGTGATGACCAATTTCTGCTGACCATCTCAGAGGATGGCTGCCTGCTTATCTGGAAAGTATATGATAAGGAAGGACGGGGTCTGAAACGGGAGAAGGAAGTGGGATATGCTGAAGAGGTGCTGATCACAAAAACAGATATGGAAGAAAAGGTATGAACAAGTTAAGGATACAGTTCGTACTTCTCTCCTCAGACTCCCATGACCTACATTTCCAGAATGTTGTGGCCAGCATATTGAGACTGTCTGTACTACCCTGAGAGGACTGACCACAGTATAATTCAGAAGGAGAGGTGATACCCCAACAGCTGGAGCTACCAATATTTAAGTGCAAAGTGTAGTGTGTGGCTGCTTCCATTTCAGCAGTGGTGAAGAGTAAGGGCTGTAATGCCTTAGCAAACTCACTAGAGACTTGAAGAGAAGTTTGAGTGAAGAGGACAGAAGCAGGATTTTTTTTATAAGACAGCAATAAAAGGTTGGGGTTCAAAATGTACCTAATGGGTAAAACATTTGAAAATGTTCTAGAAATTCTCAGCATCATGGTGACATTTGCAGCAGTATGACTATGCAGAGGAAATACCCTCAAGGAATTGTATTTACTAAGAACATAAGGACGGCCATACTGGGTCAGACCAAAGGTCCAGCCAGCCCAGTACTCTGTCTACCAACAGTGGCCAATGCCAGGCGTCCCAGAGGGAGTGAATCGAACAGGGAATTATCAAGTGATCTCTCTCTTGCCATCCTTCTCCACCTCCTGACAAACAGAGGCTGGGGACACCATTCCTTACCTTACCCATACTGGCTAATAGACATTTATGAACTTAACCTCCATGAATTTATCTAATTCTCTTTTAAACCCTGTTCTAGTCCTAGCCTTCACAACCTCCTCAGGCAAGGAGTTCCACAGATTGACTATGCGCTGTGTGACGAAGAACTTCCTTTTATTTGTTTTAAACCTGCTGCCCATTAGTTTCATTTGGTGGCCCCTAGTTCTTTTATTATGGGAACAAGTAAAGAACTTTTCCTTATTCACTTTCTCCACACCACTCATGATTTTATAGACCTCTATCCTATCCCCCCTTTGTCTCCTCTTTTCTAAACTGAAAAGTCCCAGTCTCTTTAATCTCTCCTCATATGGGACCCGTTCCAAACCCCAATCATTTTAGTTGCCCTTCTCTGAACCTTTTCTAATGCCAATATCTCTTTTTTGAGATGAGGAGACCACATCTATATGCAGTATTACAGATGTGGGCATACCATGGATTTATATAAGGGCACTAAGATATTCTCCGTCTTATTCTCTATCCCGGTACTGATGTTAGACTTACCGGTCTGTAATTGCCGGGATCGCCTCTAGAGCCCTTTTTCAATATTGACGTTATATTAGCTATCTTCCAGTTGTTGGGTACAGAAGATGATTTAAAGGATAGGTTCTTCTTCGAGTGGTCCCTGTGGGTGCTCCACTGTTGGTGTTGGGCTCGTCCCGGCGCTGCAGGTCAAAGATTTTTCCTAGCCATAGTTGGCCGTACCGCGCTTGCACGGTAAGCACCACGCGCTGTTTGTGCCCTTTTCGTCTCACACGGTCCGGCTCCCGCCAGTTCCTCTCAACCGTCCTCTGTTGCAGGCGGAGTGCAACGTCTCTCTGGAGAAACAATCTATTACCTGTATGAAATATTTAGATTAGTCATAGTTTAGTGTTAGTACTTAGTTAGTGTAGTTGTTAGAACGTTATTGTTATTTAAAAAAAAATTTCTCTCAGTTATTTAGTTAGAACTTTGTTCATTAGCTTACAGAGTTTAGATTCACTCACAATGCCTGGTTCCCCAGGTTTTAAAAAATGCTCGGAATGTCGAGAAGCCATGCCCGCATCTGACGGCCATGCTGCATGCATCCGCTGCCTTGGCGAAACGCATGTCCTGCTAAAGTGCGTTCACTGCACAAAATTAACGGCCAGGGCCCAAAGAGATAGGCGCTACAATCAACAACTCCCTCTCCGCAACCGTCTTCTGAACCTACTAGGTCGCATAAGCGGACAGCTCTTCCCCCGGCTTCTCCCTACAGACGCCAAGAAGGTCAGGCTGACCTCTGCGAGATCTCTCCCAGCTGTTTCTGAGACTCGAATCAGCAAGGGGAATAAGCCCGGGACCTCTGGTGTTCTCCAAAAGCCGGTGAAAACCACAGCTCTGGTGCCGAAGATCCCGGCGCTGAAGCCCCCGGCACCGAGGTCGCCGGCACCGAGATCACTGGCACCGTCGCTATCACCAGTGCACAGGGGCGCCGAGGAACTCTCTCCGGCACCGCAATCTCCGGCACTGTCAGTAGCATCACCTCCTCTGACGCCCGGACATTCGCCGAGTCCCTCTGCTTAGGTTCCACCCACTCCGCTTGATTCAGCACCACGGACAGTCTTCAAAGCCTGCTTCTGCACCGACCACCTCGATGGTATCTATGGTGTGGTGCATTTCAACACCATCCATAGTGAAGCTCACCATGGTGCCTTACACGGTTCCACGCACTCCAGCATCTACCAGGGCACCGTGCACCTCCAAAGCTGGCACGGCACTGCATATTTCGGAACTGCCGCCAGCACACAAAACCTCAGCACTGCGAGCTGTGCAGCACGCCTCGATGCCGACCACGGTGCAGCGCACCTCGGCACCGACCATGGTGCAGTGCACCTCAGCACCATCCGAGGGAGAAGCTTCCAGACAACGATCATCAGCACCACATGTCTCCTCAGTGCCCACGAAGGCAGCCCAGAAATCTATGGCACAGCACATATCGGTCTCACCTTCACCTACCTTCTCCCCAGCATTGTCTCTGTCTCCACTCAACTGTCTGTCGCCGGTTAGTCGATGATATTACAGCCCTCCAAGATGCACAACCTCTCCAGCCATGGATGCAAGGTGACACCGTTCGGGATACTGGGACAGACGATCCCGATCTCCATCAAGGAGATCTTATTACGGGCCTTATTCACCGAATAGGTCCCCGTACTCACCTTGTCACCATCGCCATGGTAGCAGGACATCCTCGTGCCATTCCTCACCTGCTAGATCCCGACATGATTGCGGCTATCATCACAGACCTCATTACTACTCGAGGCACTCTCACGCATCATATGCATATTCATGCTCATTTTGCACTTGTCGTTCACCTTAAAGTGTAACTCCCCAGGCTCCATCCCATCCAGCGGATCAGCCTCCAATGCTGTCTGAGCCGACCCAGGACATACAAACTCAAGTCTCGGAACCTGAGGAAGGGCAACTGTCTGACCCGGAGGAGCCGGAGCCACAAATGTCGCCAACCGACCAATTGTCCTCATCGTCAGACGAGGCAGTATTCCCAGGTGATATGTCGCCCCCCCGACAGCCTGAAACACTTTCAGGAGTTATTCAAACGTGTCGCAGAGTCCCAGCAAGTACAATTGGCAGAAATACAGACCAAACAGTATAAGCTGCTCAAAAACCTACAACAGAAACAATTGCGATACCCATTGATGAAGCGATTATGGAATCTGCAGAGGAGATCTGGCAGATGCCAACCTTGATCCCTCCAACAAGCAAGCGAGCAGACAAATGGTGTTTTGTCCCTGCAAAAGGATTAGAATTCTTGTTTAACCACCCACAGCCAAATTCTTTGGTGGTTGATGCTGCTCAGCACAGGTCTAAAATGCCCCAATACAGAAATACAGCTGGTGACAAGGACACACAGAAACTTGACATTTTCGGGAGGAAAGAGTACTAGTCTGCTACACTGCTTCTCCGCATAGCAAATTACTCTGCGCTGCTATCAAATCACAGTTTTGATAACTGTTTGAAATAAATGGACTTACTCCAGTACCTCCCTGACTCCAAAAAGCCCATACTCAAAGCCATCGTTCAAGAGGGCTACAATGCAGCGAGAGCCGGTCTGCAGATCGCTATGGACGTAGCCGATACAGCAGCACGAGCTACAGCAACGGCAGTTGCCATGCGACGATCGTCACGGCTTGCTGCAGCGGCTGTTCCGAGGGAACTTCAGAACAAGGTGGAGGACCTTCCCTTCGAGAAGCATAAACTATTTGCCAAGAAGACAGACAAAGTCCTCCATTTGGGTAAAGACTCCTGAACTACATTACACACGCTGGGCATGTATACCCCTCCGTACAGGAGGAAGAGCTATTACCTGTATCAAAGACGGTATGATTTCCAGTACCATAGACAGCAACAATGTCCCTTTGATCAGCCCAAACAGAAACAAAGAGTACAGCGTAAACACGCCCAACCATCACGCATGACCGCTCAACCATGCCAGAAGCAGCAAATTTGACTCCCCCGACGAGGTCTGCAAACCACTTGCCTTTGTCGAACCAACCACTCAGGCCCATCCTCTATTTCATCACAGATTACAGCCCTTTTACCACCAATAGGCCGAAATAACAATGGATCGATGGGTCTTAGAGATCGTAAGGTCCAGTTTCACGATCCCATTTACTTCCATTCTTCCTCCCTCCCCACCAACCCCATCCCTCTTCAGGGACCCATCTCACAAAGATCTTCTGAAACAAGAAGTACACCATTTACTCGAAATAGCAGCTGTAGAGATGGAGTTACAGTTCAGGGGAAATAGGTTTTATTCCCGATACTTTTTGACGCAAAAGAAAACAGGAGGATGGAGGCCCATTTTGGATCTGCGAAGACTGAACCAATACCTTCGGAAACAACACTTCAAAATGACTACTCTCACGTCCATAATCCCAGCACTTGACAATGCAGACTGGTTTGCAGCCCTCGACTTGCAGGATGCTTATTTCCACATCACTATTCACCCGGCTCACCGTCGATTCCTCCGCTTTGTGGCCAGCGACACTCATTTCCAATACCGTGTTCTCCCGTTCGGCTTGGCTTCGGCCCCAAGAGTCTTCTCCAAGACGTTATCTGTGGTGGCCGCCCATTTACGCCGCAAAGCCATTATTATCTTCCCATACCTAGATGATTGTCTGATAAAGGCGAGAACTTAACACAAGGCATCTCACATGGTCTTGATGGTCAGACGCACTTTCAACTCCCTCGGACTCATTGTCAACAAGAAGAAGTCCACGACAGAGCCCACTCAAGTCATAAATTTCATAGGAGCCAGACTAGATTCTATCACTGCGAGGGCGTACTTGCCAATTGAGCGCTTCCATGCTATACAAAACCTGATCGCAGTTCTTCAACAAGCTCCCATCATACCGATTCACACTTGTCTCTGGCTTATGGGTCATATGGCTGCGACCACATTCATGGTCATGCACTCCTGCCTTCATTTCCAATGCCTACAACATTGGATAACGTCAGTATACAGTCCGGCAAAACACGACATCCCCAAATTTGGTTACTCCTCCATCTCAGGTCCGTCTTTCCCTGCTGTGGTGGACCAAATCACAGAATTTAATGGCGGGCGTTCCATTCCGTCCTCAACCTTCTTTCCAGATAACAACGGATGCATCCCTCCTAGGGTGGGGGGCTCATATGAACAGCATGACAACTCAGGGCATATGGTCAACTACAGAAAGAGCACTCCATATAAACTTACTAGAGCTCAGGGCCGTGCGTCTCGCTTGCATCCATTTCAAACACTTTGTATCAGGTGCGACTGTCAGAATTCTTACAGACAATGTAGCTACGATGTTTTATATAAATACGCAATGGGGAGCAAGATCATGATCCCTTTGTGCCGAAGCAATACAATTGTGGAATTGGTGCTTAACGAACAACATCAACCTAATCGCGTCATACTTACCAGGCATCAACAATACCATAGTGGACAATCTCAGCGAAGATTCCCCCATGATCACGAGTGGGAACTATGGTCAGATGCTCTTCACCAAATCTTCCATCGGTGGGGGACTCCCTGAGTAGATTTGTTCACCACAAAGGACAATGCCAAATGTCGCCTCTTTTGTTCCAGGGCAGGCATGGGGAGGAAGTCACTGGAGATGCATTCTTAACCAGTTGGAAGGGTTGGTTTATGTACGCAATTCCTCCAACCCCACTCATACCTCGAGTGTTGGAGAAGATCAAGGCAGACCGGACACTAGTGATCCTTGTCGCACCAGCATGGGCGAGACAGCCTTGGTTTCCCTTCCTACATCTAATGTTGGTGAAGCCTCCTTTCTCCTTTCCCCCCCTTCCAGACCTTCTTTACCAGAACGACAGTCATCTACTTCACCCCAAACCAGACACATTACACCTGACGGCTTGGCTTTTGACTGGTTCACGGAATCGGAACACCTTTGCTCACAACAAGTCAAGCACGTACTGATGCAAAGCAGGACACAATCTATGCACACAACCTACCTGGTGAAGCGGCGTCGATTTTCTCTATGGTGCTCCCAGCGTGATATCGACCCAAGAAGTCACGACTACATCACGTACTTGACTACTTGTTACATCTACAGCAGTCAGGTTTTGCGCTGTCCTCTCTGAAAGTACATTTATCTGCAATTAGTGCCTTCCACCACTCTGTGGACGGTACTTCGGTATTCGCTAACCCTATCACGAAAGATTCTTCAAGGGTCTGACTAATCTTAACCGTCCTCGAAGACCACCTCCTCCTCCTTGGAATCTTGACCTAGTATTGGACACTCTCATGCACCATCCTTTCGAACCCCTCGCCTCAACTTCCCTTGAAATGATGACAGCGAAGGTCCTCTTTCTCCTAGCGGTCACATCAGCATGAAGAGTCAGTGAACTGGCTGCGCTTATGGCTCACCCACCATTTACAACTTTTTCCCAAAACTCAGTTGTATTAAGACTACACCTTGCGTGTCTTCATAAAGTTTGTTCGAAGTTCCATATTAATGAACCTATTGTGTTGTCCTCCTTCTACCCGAAGCTTCACCAATCCCCTCAGGAAGCTTTGCTACATACCCTTGACATATGTCGAGCCTTATTTTCTACATCCACAGAACTCGGGAGTGGCGTAAGACAGACCGCCTGATAGTATCTTACTCTGGTCATTCCAAGGTATGTCCTCTTTCCAGCCAACGTATTTCAAACTTTATAGTTCAATCCATTACCATGTGCCACAATATTTGGAAAAGGCCACTCCAATCTTGCCCTAGGGCACACTCTACAAGAGCAATTGCCACCTCAGCGGCATTCGTCAAGGGGGTCCCGTTGATGGACATTTGTAGAGCCGCAACCTGTTCATCTGACACTACATTATACAACATTACGCAATTGCACAACAGCTAGTGGGGGACTCAGCAGTGGCTTCAGCAGTTCTCACCTATAACAGTAAATCTGGCTCCGTAGCGCAGATGAATACTGCTGTGTAGTCACTAACAGTGGAGCACCCACGGGGACCACTCGAAGAAGAAGAAAAAGTTACTCACCTTCGTGCAGTAACGATGTTTCTTCGAGATGTGTCCCCGTGGGTGCTCCACGTCCCGCCCACCTCCCCGCTCCGGAGCCTTTTCTATTCTCATTTCAGATCGATGAGCGGTGAGAGGAACTGGCAGGAGCTGGACCATGTGAGATGAAAAGGGCGCGAATGTCGTGTGGTGCTTACCACGCATGCACGGTCCGGCTGACTACGTCTAGGAAAAATCTCCAACCTGCGGCACCGGGATGAGCCCGACACCAACAGTGGAGCACCCACGGGGACACATCTTGAAGAAACATCATTACTGCACAAAGGTGAGTAACTTCTTCTTACAAACCATAGTTAATAGTTCCGCAATTTCACATTTGAGTTCTTTCAGAACTCTTGGGTGAATGCCATCAGGTCCCAGTGACTTGTTACTGTTAAGTTTATCGATTAATTCCAAAACCTCCTCTAATGACACTTCAATCGTGACAAGTCCTCAGATTTGTCACCTACAAAGGAGGGGTCAGGTTTGGGAATCTCCCTAACATCCTCAGCCGTGAAAACTGAAGCAAAGAATTCTTTTCGTTTCTCCGCAATGAATTTATCTTCTTTAAGTGCTCCTTTTGTATCTCGATTGTCCAGGGGCCCTACTGGTTGTTTAGCAGGCTTCCTGCTTCTGATATACTTAAAAAACATTTTGTTATTACCTTTTGAGTTTTTGGCTAGCTTTTCTTCAAACTCCTTTTTGGCTTTTCTTATTACATTTTTATACTTAACTTGGCAGTGTTTATGCTTTTTTCTGTTTACCTCATTAGGATTTGACTTCCACTTTTTAAAAGATGTCTTTTTATCTCTCACGGCTTCTTTTATATGGATGTTAAGCTACAGTGGCTCTTTTTTAGTTCTTCTACTATGTTTTTTAATTTGGGGTATATATTTAAGTGGGGGTATACATTTGTGTGTGGGGGGGAGGTTACTTGCTGTGTGCTGAGCTTGTGTTTGTCTGTTTCGTTTGTTTGTTTGAAGGAGCATGTGCTATGGCCAGCAGCTGGAAGCTGCACGCTTCTAAAGGTTTGAAATCTAGAAGCCTCTGTTAATTGACTGAGCCTCAGTCAGGGGGAGGGGCTACCAGGGCTTTATAATGCTGTGAGTCAGCGACCAGGAGCAGCTAACAGGGAGTTTTGAGAGGGTGTTTAGAGGGGAAGGTTAGAGGGCGCTAGTTTCTTCTGACCTTCTTTAAACATAACTTTTATAATAATCTATATTCCAGACATTTAATAAGAAGCCCAATTTATAATTAGACTTATTCATAAGAAAAATAGAGACAGAAGCCCAGCAGCAGAGTGGGGGCTATCCTGTTTATTGCATCGAGTGTAACATGTATGATTACCTGCCCTGTGGGCGGGTGGCGTATGTGTACTCCCGTTGCAAGGAGCTCCTGACCCTCAGAGACTGAGTTCGAACTTTGGCAGCCAGGGTGGCTGAACTGGAGGAGCTAAGGGAAGCAGAGAGCTATGTTGATGAGACTTTCTGGAACGCTGTAGTACTTTCCCACCTCCATAAGAACATAAGAACGGCCGTACCGGTTCAGACTAAAGGTCCATCTAGCCCAGTATCCTGTCTGCCAACAGTGGCCAGCACCAGGTGCCCCAGTGGGAGTGGACCGAAGACAATGATCAAGCAATTTGTCTCCTGCCATCCCTCTTCAGCCTCTGACAAACAGAGGCCAAGGACACCATTTCATCCCCTGGCTAATAGCCTTTTATGGACCTAACCTCCATGAAATTATCTAGCTTCTCTTTAAACTCTATTATAGTCCTAGCCTTCACAGCCTCCTCTGGCAAGGAGTTCCACAGGCTGACTACACGCTGTGTGAAGAAGAAACCTCCAGTCTGAGAGTCCCAGTGCTCTTAAGGAGGATGAAAGTCTCAAGGGAATAGAGCATTAATGGGACCAGAGGGAAACCATCCCGTAGTTGGGACCCTCCTTCCAAATGATGTTGCAGAATCCTCTTGCACTGAGGATATCTCTGAGGGGGAGGGAACGCCAGTTGTTAGGAAGAGGCAGGTGTTGGTAGTGGGTGATTTGATCGTTAGGAACATAGATAGTTGGGTTTGTGATGACCGGGAGAACTGTATGGTCACTTGCCTGCCTGGTGCTAAGGTTGCGGACCTCTCGAAGGCATCTAGATAGACTTATGTGTAGTGCTGTGGAGGAGCCGGTGATCGTGGTACATGTAGGTACCAATGACATAGGGAAGGGTAGGAGAGATGTCCTGGAGGCCAAATTTAGGTTGCTAGGAAAGAGACTGAAATCCAGGACCTCTATGGTGGCATTCTCGGAAATGCTTCCAGTTCCAAGCGCAGGGCCAGGTAGGCAGGCAGAGCTTCAGAGTCTCAATGCATGGATGAGTCGATGGTGTAGGGAAGAGGGGTTTGGATTTATTAGGAACTGGGGACACTTTGGGGAGAGGGTGAGCCTATACAAGAAATATGGGCTCCACCTAAACCAGGGTGGAACCAGACTGCTGGCACTAAACATTAAAAAGGCCGTAGAGCAGTTTTTAAACTAAGAGATGGGGGAAAGCTGATTGGTGCGGAGAAGCACATAAATCGGATGGAGACGTCTCTTAAAGGAGAATCCATTGATAGAGATTCTCTAAGCTGTAGTCAGAAAGAGAGGAGGGGAGGGGACAAACCATGGGCCAGAGCAGACAAACAACCACATATAAAGGAATCCAATGCATCAGGGAAGGGCAGACAAATAAACAGTGGCTAATTTTTGAGGTGCTTCTACACAAATGCTAGGAGTCTGACTAATAAGAATTGTGAACTAGAGTACCTTGTATTAAAGGAGGAGGTTGACATAATAGGCATCACTGAAACCTGGTGGAATGAGGAAAATCTGTGGGACACAATCATACCGGGCTATAAAATATATCGGAAGGATAGAGCAGGCCGGGTGGGTGGCGGAGTGGCACTGTATGTGAAAGATAATGTAGAATCAAATGAAATAAAAATATTAAATGAATCAACATGTTCAATAGAATTGCTATGGATAGTAATTCCATGCTCCAATAATAAGAATTTAGCAGTAGGGATATATTACCGACCACCTAACCAGGATAGCAATACTGACATTGAAATGCTGAGGGAGATTTGAGAGGCTACCAAAATAAAGAACTCTATAATAATGGGGGATTTTAATTACCCCCATATTGACTGGATACATGTCACTCAGGAAGAGAAGCCATTTCTCAATGGCTTAAATGACTGCTTCTTGGAGCAGCTGGTACAGGAACCCACAACGGGAGAGGCAATTCTCGATTTAATCCTGTGTGGAGCGCAGGATCAAGTCCAGGAGATAACCATTACAGGACCGCTTGGGAATAGTGACCATAATATAATAACATTTAACATTCCAGTGGTGGGAAGAACACCTCAGCAGTCCAGCTCTCTCGCATTTAATTTCAAAAAGGGAAATTATACAAAAATGAGGAGGATAGTTAAACAGAAATTAAAAAGCACAGTGACTAGAGCCAAATCCCTGCAAGCTGCATGGAAACTTTTTAAAGACACCATAATAGAGGCCTAACTTAAATGTATACCCCAAATTAAAAAACATAGCAAGAGACCTAAAAAAGAGTCACCGTGGCTTAACCACCATGTAAAAGAAGCAATGAGGGACAAAAAGGCATCTTTCAAGAAGTGGATGTCCAATCCTAGTGAGATAAATAGAAAGGAACATAAGAACTGTCAAATCAAGTGTAAAAATGTAATAAGAAAAGCAAAAAAAGATTTGGAGGAACAGCTAGCCAAAAACTCAAAAAGAAATAGCAAAATGTTTTTTAAGTACATTTGAAGCAGGAAGCTTGCTAAAAAAACAGTGGGTCCCCTAGACGTTCGAGATATAAAAGAAGCAGTCAAGGATGATAAAGCCATTGCAGAGAAACTAAATGATTTCTTTGCTTCAGTCTTCACGGCTGAGGATGTTAGGGAGATTCCCAAATCTGCACCGTTCTTTGTGGGTGATGAATCTGAGGAGCTGTCCTGGATTGAAGTGTCATTAGAGGAGGTTTTGGAACAAATGGAAAAACTTAATGTTAACAAATCACCGGGACCGGATGGCATTCATCCAAGGGTTCTAAAAGAACTCAAATGGGAAATTGCTGAACTATTATTTGTAGTTTGTAACCTATCCTTTAAATCGGCTTCCGTATCTAATGACTGGAAGGTAGCTAACGTGACACCAATTTTTAAAAAGGGCTCTACAGGCTATCCGGGCAATTACAGACCGGTAAGTCTAACTTCAGTACCGGGCAAATTAGTCAAAACAATAGTAAAGAATAAAATTGTCAGGCACGTAGAAGAACATAATTTGTTAGACAAAAGTCAACATGGTTTCTGTAAAGGGAAATCCTGTCTTACTAATCTATTAAAGTTCTTTGAAGGGGTTAACAAACATGCGGACAAGGGGGATCCAGTAGATATAGTATACTTAGATTTTCAGAAAGCCTTTGACAAGGTCCCTCACCAAAGGCTCTTATCTAAATTACATTGTCATGTAATAAGTAGCGCGGGATAAGAGGGAAGGTCCTTTCTTGGATTGAGAACTGGTTAAAAGACAGGAAACAAAGGGTAGGAATAAATGGTAAATTTTCAGAATGGAGAGGGGTAACTAGTGGTATTCCCCAAGGGTCAGTCCTGGACCAGTGCTGCTCAACTTATTTATAAATGATCTGGAGAAAGGGGTAAGCAGCAAGGTGGTAAAGTTTGCAGATGATACTAAACTGTTTAATATAGTCAAAACAGAAGCAGACTGTGAAGAACTTCAAAAAGATCTCACCAAACTGAGTGATTGGGCAACAAAATGGCAAATGAAATTTAATGTGGATAAGTGTAAAGTAATGCACGTTGGAAAAATAACCCCAACTATATGTACTGTATGATGTGGGCTAATTTGGCTACGACAAATCAGGAAAGAGATCTTGGATTTATGGTGGATACTTCTCTGAAAACTTCCACACAGTGTGCAGCGGCTGTCAAAAAGGCAAATAGGATGCTAGGAATGATTAAGAAAGGGATAGAAAATAAAACACAGAATATCTTATTGCCTCTGTATAAAATTATGGTACGCCCATATCTTGAATACTGTGTACAGTTGTGGTCTCCTCACCTCAAAAAAGATATTTTGGCCTTAGAAAGGTTCAGAAAAGGGCAACTAAAATGATCAAGGGTTTGGAACGGGTCCCATATGAGGAGAGGTTAAAGCGACTGGGACTTTTCAGTTTAGAAAAGAGGAGACTGAGGGGGGATATGATAGAGATATATAAAATCGTGGGTGGTGTGGAGAGGGTGAATAAAGAAAAGTTATTTATTAGTTCCCATAATAGAAGAACTGGAGGACACCAAAGGAAGTTAATGGGTAGCAGGTTTAAAAAGTAATAAAAGAAAGTTCTTCTACACACAGCGCATAGTCAACCTGTGGAATTCCTTGCCAGAGGAGGCTGTGAAGGCTAGGACTATAACAGAGTTTAAAGAGAAACTAGATAATTTCATGGAGATTAGGTCCATAAAAGGCTATTAACCAGGGGATAGAAATGGTGTCCCTGGCCTCTGTTTGTCAGAGGCTGGAGAAGGATGGCAGGAGACAAATTGCTTGATCATTGTCTTCAGTCCACCCCCTCCGGGGCACCTGGTGCTAGCCACTGTCAGCAGACAGGCTACTGGGCTAGCTGGACCTTTGGTCTGACCCAGTCCGGCCATTCTAATGTTCTTATGCCTCTATTATGGTGTCTTTGAAAAGTGTCCATGCAGCTGCAGGGATTTTACTTTAGTCACTGTACCTTTTAATTTCTGTTTAACTAACCTCCTTATTTTTGCATAGTTCCCCTTTTTGAAATTAAGTGCCACACTGTTGGGCTGCTGAGGTGTTCTTCCCACCACAGGAATGTTAAATGTTATATTATGGTCACTATTTCCAAGCGGTCCTGTTATATTTACCTCTTGGACCAGATCCTGCGCATTACTCAGGACTAACTCAAGAATTGCCTCTCCCCTTGTGGGTTCCCATACCAGCTGCTCCAAGAAGCAGTCATTTAAGGTATCAAGAATTTTGTCTCTGCATCTTGTCCTGAGGTGACATGTACCCAGTCAATATGGGGATAGTTGAAATCCTCCACTATTATTGAGTTCTTTATTTTGATAGCCTTTCTAATCTCCCTTAGCATTTCATAGTCACTATTACTGTCCTGGTCAGATGGTCGAGAATAGATCCCTAGAGCAGGGAATTACTATCCATAGCAATTCTATGGAACATGTTGATTCATTTAAGATTTTTACTTAAATGTACTTAAAATATTTTTACTAGTAAATAAGGTCTCTCTCTCAGCAATTTTGTCATCTTTTTAATGGCAGACTCAAGTCATGCTAGAATTGAAGACTCGTGTGGAGGAGCTGAAGATGGAAAATGAGTACCAGCTACGACTGAAGGACATGAACTACAATGAGAAAATGAAGGAATTAACTGAAAAATTCATCCAGGAGATGGAATCTCTTAAAACCAAAAATCAGGTATTGTTCACCTTGTAGCAGCAAATAGCAAGAAATCTCTGCTATTATTCCCAAAGTGTTATGATCACAACTCACATGATATAGGCATTGATCCCATAGAACACTAGAACTGGAAGGGACCTTGAGAGACCATCAAGTCCAGTCCCCTGCCCTCATGGCAGGACCAAGTACCTTCTAGATCATCCCTGATAGATGTCTGTCTAACCACCTCTTAAATATCTCCAGTGATGGAGATTCCACAACCTCCCTAGGCAATTTATTACAGTGTTTAATTACCCTGACAGTTAAGAAGTTTATTCTAATGTCCAACCTACACCTCCCTTGCTTCAGTTTAAGCCCCTTGCTTCTTGTCCTATCCTCAGAGGCCAAGGAGAACAATTTTTCTCCCTCTTCCTTGTGACACCCTTTTACATACCTGAAGGTTGCTATCATGTCCCCTCTCAGTCTTCTCCTTTCCAAACTAAACAAGTCCAGTTC
>JANRFK010004893.1:60883206-60896008 GCA_030068395.1 Apalone spinifera | reverse complement strand
GTTGATGGTGCTATTTAGGCTGCTCAGTGCTTCTGACCTTGAATACACTTCAGTGTTATTCATAAAGGAAGACCACAGGCATGGTTTAGTGGCAAAGGCACTCAGTCAGGTTTATGGCTCTCAAGACACAGTCCTCATGCCCTGGCTCTCTGGTTACAGGTGCACTGCCACGTGAATGTCCTAAGCAGCTTTCTCAAACTGTGGGTTGCAACCCCCAGGGGGGTCATGAGCAACTTAGAGGGGGGTCACAGCTGGATTCAGTTTTTCACTTGTGACCACTCTCCCCCGGGCCGTGAAGAGCGGCAGGGTGGTGGAAGCATGGCCGGGGCCACAAGACTCCAGGAGTGCGGCTCAGCTGCAGGAGGAGGCAAGGCGGTGGGAGAGTCAGGCTGGCACCAACCGGGGCCCAATTGCCAGGCGACCGAACGCTTCCCCAGCTGGGAGAGGGCGGGGTCCCTCAGGCAGTGTGCTGGGGGATTGGGTTGGGGCAGAGGACCCAGAGGTAAATAAGGGCATGTGGGGGTCAGAGGAGGAGGCAGAGGAGACACGGGAGAGGAGAGGAAAGGAGAGAAGGAATCAAAGGGACATGGAGTGGAAAAGAGGCACAGAGGAGAAAGAGACGGAGGGGGAAGGAGCCTGCAGGGGGGAAGGGCGTTGAGGACCATAAACGCCTTGAAGGGACCCTAAGAGGGCAAGGAGTCTGGTGAGGAGGGGGAGGAAGCGACCCAGGTCAGTGAGGGGGGGGGGGTGTCACACAAATTCATTTAGCATTTTAGGGGGTCATGGTATCACAAAGTTTGAGAACCCCTGTCCTAAGGAATGGCCCAGTCAGCAGCAGGAGTCATGCCGCCCCCTCTCCTGTCATAGCAAAGAATTAAGGCCAAGTACTAGGCTAAGACAAAAAATTAAAATACACAACTTGCATACCACCTTACATATTTCATGGCATCTGTTTGTTACCGCCCCTCGTTCCTGATACTTGGACTATATTTAAGTAATTATATAGTGCCTAATACACTAGCAACAACTTTTCCAAGTTCATGTACTCAGTGGTGACCTTGTAAACATCTGCTTTAATATATAACCCGACTTTGGTTCACAGCTTGTGTTTCAGATCTCAGATCCTGAATCCAGGTTCACTACCCCAGGCTCTTGCTGTCTCTTCTAAAGCCCCAATGGATGTAAAACATTCCCAGATTGAGCTAGTGTTCTTGATGGTTTTTGCTATTGTATGCTTCCTGGTAACTTAGTGGGGTCATAAGGCCAATGACGTGCTGAGTATGATGCTGCAGCAGCGAATTATTCGATTGCAGCAGTATGACTTTGATTTCTACATGTCAAAGGATGATTTACTTTATTTGCTGATGCTTTTTTTGAGAAGTTTTGCTGGGCTGGCACTGTCATGTGCAGAAATAGTAGAGTAGACTGTATGTTTGTTCTGAAAGATATGCTAGTTAACTTAGCATGGCCTGCTGACACCACTCTTCAAGATACTGAACTGTGCAAGATGATATATGCTTATGACCGAGCCAGTAGATGAGCATGCTGGTCACTTAAGCATTAATTAGCATCACCAAAAAGCCTGATAGAGGAGGAGAGTATTTAATTGCCTAAGCAGACTGGGGGTTGATGAGACAAGGAGTTAATGATCTCACCTGTTAGGAAGGCTAGTTAGAAGCATGGGAAAAGAAGTAAGGGGAAGTGGAGACTAGCTCAGCATGGGAAGCTAGTCTCTGGCTGTTGAGGTTGCTTCCTGTTCCTCTCCCTGGAGAAAAGATAGGGTTGAAGGGTGCAGTAGAAAGAAGTGCTGTGTGGGGACTTGGTGGTGGTAATATTCATAAAACTCACACAGATGTTGACTAGCAAGAGGAATCCAAGATTGTTTGTGAGCAGCCCCGGAACAGAAAAGGAGTCTGCCCTGTGCCCGTGCCGTACCATGAGCTGGAAAGACCCAAGCCTTCGAAACCCTGTGTCTACATTTTTAAAAATTCATTCTGAGCGCACAGTGAAAATATGCTATTTAACTATTTTATCCATAGACGCACAGATGGTCATCCCAGCAGCACTGTGGCAAGCAGCCTTCAGAGATGAAAATGGGCCAGCTTTGTGCTCCAATAAGAACCAGCTGTATGGGTACTGGCCCATACAGAGCAGACATTAAGGCGCTGCCATAGAAGCCTGACTGAGCGTCCCACTGGGACATGGCGGGTCTGATCCAAATGTCTGGTGGGCTGGATCCAGCCAGCTGACTGTACTTTTCCCACCTCTGGTCTAAAAATATCTCTTACCTTGCACACCCCATCATGCGGGGCAACAAATAGCTATTAATGGGCTCTTGAATCTAGCAGAGAAAGGTCTGACACAATCCAATAGCTGCAATTTGCAGGTAGGCAAATTCAGGCTAGGAAATAAGGCTTACATTTTTGACAGTGAGGGTAATTGATCTTTGGAACCACTTACCAAGAGTCACGCTAGATTATCCATCAGTGGTCATTTTAAAATCAATATTAGATGTTTGTCTAAAAGATGCTGTAGGAATTCTTTTGGAGACATTCTATGCCTGTGTGATAGGTCCCTTTGGCTTTATAATCTATGTTGCTCGTATCTCTTTCATAGTCCCAATCAACTTCTTTTGCTTCCTTGCAGATGGAAGGAGAACTGGAACGTTTTCACAAGCAGAACATGCAGCTCGAACTGAACATTACAGAGTTGCGACAGAAGCTCAAGGCCACTGACCGTGAGATGCACAAGGAGCAGCAGAAGGTACGGCACACAACCTTGATGGCAGAGATCTCAAGCAATACTCTAGGCAAGCTGTCAGGAACATGAATAGAAAAGATGCATGAGTTTGAGGGCAGAGTGTTCCTTCTTAGGTACTGTGCACATGTGAAGGGGAAGAGAGGCTCTGACAGGAAGCATCAGAGACAAAAGCATTCCAAGTATAAAGGCTTGTGAGAGAGTTGGATATTAGAGAGAGGTAGATAGTACTGAAGCTCCAGTTTGGTCTAATAGAACCTCTGTTCATTGTCCTTCTGGATATGTTACAAGGTCTGTGTGTTCACTGACGCTTCATAGAATACTTTGGGAGAGAGCTAAGTGAACCTCTTTGCCACGCCCAAGGCAGAGAATTTAGGAATACTTGGCTTCAGCTAAGGATGTTAAATTTAGATTAATCAACTAATCAAATAGTTGATGTAATTTGCATCAACTATTTGAGTAGTCAATAAGGGCGCCTTCACCTTTGAAATGTAGCCGGCTCTTGCTGCATTTCAAAGGCAGAAGCACCGCGGAGAGTATGGCCAGCGGGGGACTCAAGCAGTCCTCTGCTGGCCCCGCACGCCCTGCTTTGGAAATGTACAAGAGCCCAGGAGGCCCTGTGCTCCCCCACTGGCCCCACGCTCCCAGCAGTGCTTTGCTTTTGAAATGTACAAGAACAGGGAGCGGGGGACTGTTCGAGTCCTCAGCTCGCCCCAGGCTCCTGTAGCACTTCTGCTTTTGAAATGTAGCAAGAGCCCTGTTCTTGCTACATTTCAAAGGCAGAAACACTGCCAGTTCCCTGCTGTGCCCTTGCCCCTTCTGCCCACGGAGACAGTGCTGGGGAGAGCTGGCTTTTAAGCCAGCTCCCCCTAGCACCAGATCCTGCTCCCCCTTTGCAGCCACAGTGGTTTCGAAGACAGAATGCGACTAGTTGAGTCACTAGTCAACTATCTGATAAGCTTAAGCAACCTGTTCCCTCCCAAGAGCACCAACTTGGCTCCACAATGACATGCACTAATTAGTTAGGAAAGGTAGAGAGGGACTTGTGCATGGAGATCCGGGAATACTTGGAGTTGAAGGAATTATGTCAGAGGTGTATGAAAAGTCATAAAGGAAGGAGCAAGAGGTTTGAAAGTGGGAATGAAGTAATTTAATAGTCAAGGAAGCAGGCAAAGTATAAAAAACTTTGTACCAGGGAGAATAAGGAAAGCTATCGAGTTGAGCACATAGCTACCATCTACACCTGTTTTTCTGTTCTGTCACCTGTTATATTTACTTGTTGCATCTTGTTTCTAGTAACACTGCAAGCTTGTTGGGCAGGAGTTGCACCTGCCTTTGGGGTTGTGCAGTGTCCTGAACCTGAACCTGAACGGGACCTCTAGGCACTAGTGCAGTGCAAGTGATAATGAAATTCTCATCGAGTAAAGACAGGTGTTAGTCATCAGCAAGATTTGTTACTGTCTTCGGTGTGATGGCCCTCAAAAGCCAGAAGAGTTTTCTCTGCAACTCGGAGATGTTTATATGGCACATTCTTAAAAACGAAAACATTTAAATACGAACACATGACAATTCTCAGCAATTCAGACTAGAGCTTCCAGGAGATTCTCATGCATGACAGTGTGCTCTGAATGGTTGTTCATGTGTAATTCTTGCAGGAGCGAGACATGGAAGCTCTTGTCAAGCGTTTTAAAACAGATCTTCATAACTGTGTGGGCTTCATCCAGGACCCCAAAAAATTGAAGGAAGGGGTTCGGGAACTCTACAACAAGTACGTGCAGCAGGCAGACATGGTAAGTTAGGGCCCTTTCTACTCATAGAAGATGAGAGCATCTCTGGTGTCACACCTTCTGAACCTGTGTATTGTCTTTCATCAGGTAGAGATTGTGGGGGTTGACACAGATTTGCAGCAGGAGTACACCCGGCAGAGAGAGCATTTGGAGAGGAACCTGGCAACACTGAAAAAGAAGGTGGTGAAGGAAAGTGAGATCCACCGAGCTGATAATGTGCGCATCATGCAGGTATGTGGCCCATTTTCTTTGCTCCTAGCAGGGGCAGATGGATGGAGAAGCTGCACACAAGACAATTCCTCTTCCTCAGGCTTCCTTGTTGCAGTAGCTTCTCAGCATTCTGGGAAGATTTCTGTTTGATACCCTCCACTTAGACTAGAACTCTGGGAGGTTTCTGAGTTGCTGAAGAGGATGGCTACGTCTAGACTGGCGCGCTTTTGCGCCAGAGCCATGCAAATGAGGCTCAGCATTAGAATATCTCTGAGCCTCATTTGCATAGCTAATGATCCACCATTTTCGCGGAGGAGGCTCTTGCACAAGATGAGGCTGTCTACACTTCCCCTTCTTGCGCAAGAAAAACCCTTTTGCGCAAAGCTGTTATGCCTGAAAATAATCAGCATAACGGCTTTGCGCAAAAGGGTTTTTCTTGCGCAAGAAGGGGAAGTGTAGGCAGCCCCGTCTTGCGCAAGAGTCTCTTCCGCAAAAATGGCGGATCATTAGCTATGCAAATGAGGCTCGGAAATATTCCAATGCTGAGCCTCATTTGCATAGCTCTGGCGCAAAAGTGCGCCAGTCTAGACGTAGCCGATGTGTTTAAAAGTTGCTGTTTTCTGAAAATGATGGCTGGGATGGAGTGGAGTTTGTAAGAACACAAGAACAGCCATACTGGGTAAGACCAAAGGTCCCATCTAGTCCGGTATCCTATCTGCCAACAGTGGCCAGTGCCAGGTGCCCCAGAAGGGAGGGATCATAACAGGGAATCCTCACGTGATCCCTTCCCTGTCACCTACCTCCAGACAAACAGAGGCCAGGGACACCGTTCCTAGCCATCCTGGCTAATAGCCATTGATGGACCTCACCTCCATGAACCTATCTAGCTCTTCCTTGAACCCTGCCAAAGTTCTAGCCGCCACCACATTCTCTGGCAAGGAGTTCCACAGGTTGACACTGCACTGAGTGAAGAAAAACTTCCTTTTGTTTTAAACCTGCTGCCTATTAATTTCATTTGGTGACCCCTAGTTCATATATTGTGGGAATAAGTAAATAACTTTTCCTTATTCACTTTCTCCACACCACTCATGATTTTATAGACCTCTATAATGTCTCCCCTTACTCTCCTCTTTTCTAAGCTGAAAAGTCCAAGTATTTTTAATCTCTCTTCAAGGGAAGAGATAGCTGGAACAATTGCTATTTCCAGACTCTGTGCAGATTTATGTCTTCATGGTGTCTATTGCAGGAGAAAGGGTTTCCACTATATGTGACTATCTGGGAGGGAGGTGCTACATAATGTAATTCTTCTTCAGGTATCCTCAGCATATTCCCACTCATGGATGACAGAACCTTAGCTAGTAGTGCCCACTGGAGCCCTCAAGCACCTTCCTTGCCCCTCTGCTCAGTGATTTTGAAGATTGCGAGGTTGAGGATATAAAAAGTATTCCTCAGTGTCTCACTCCAGTTCCTTCCAGACATGACTGGCTGATGGATTAGAAACTATGCTGGGATTGTTCTGAGTTTGTACTTTAAATGCCTACTTAGATTATTTGTACTGTAGTTAATTTAAGCATGGTTTAAAATTTAAGTATAGTTGTTAGTTAATTCTGAATAGTTTAAATAAGTTCCTTTGTACCAGAAATACAGAAATGAAAACAATGAAGCTGGGCTTTAAGAAACAGATTTCCTATCCGTCAAGTTCTTGGCAGGTGATACTCATGCTAGAGATCTTTCATAGTTGGGAAGAGGTAATTTGCAGTCAAAACGCTCAGTATGTATGCTCTGTGTTCATGACACAAGTAAAGGAGTGGCAAAATAGCCTGCAGGCAAGCAGAGGCCACTAAAAGGAGAGTTTTGGAGGGAATAGCTGCAGTCTTCATGCCGGGTGAGTGGTGTTGCTGGATCTGCCTGAGCAGTCTGATTGGCTTTGTTGTTCTTGCTGTATGGGCTGCATAGCTGGGCTGTGGTCCCTAAGTAAGCAGGCTGCTTTGGCAAAGGCTATCAAGCTCTAACCCTTCAAGAATTTCTTCTCTTCATATCCTCTGACTCCTTGAATTATTTTGTTCTCAGCCTCTTGATTTTGTGCTGAGTGCTCATATTGTCTCAATTTTTACCCTCCCCTTTTGCTATTAGTTTAGCCCCCTTCTAACTAATCTAACCAGCCAGTCCCTAAGGAGATTGATCCCCCCCTTTTACTGAGGTTGAAGTAGGAAAAATTGTTCTTCTTGGCCTCTGAGGCTAGGACAAGAAGCAAGGGGCTTAAACTGCAGCAAGGGTGGTTCAAGTTGGACATTAGGAAAAACTTCCTACCTGCTGGGTGGTGACGCACTTAAATAAATTGGGTAGGGAGGCTTGTGGACTCTCCATCACTGGAGATTTTTAAAGGCAGATTAAACCAGCACCTGTCAGGGATGAGGAACCTAAGCCCTGGGAGTTCCCCACCCTTGGTCTAGATGGTGCTGGGTCCTGCCATGAGTGCAAGGAATTCGACTTGATGACCTCCCAAGGTCCCTTCCAGTTCTGTGATTCTATGAAAACATACAGTTCTCTTTGATAAAGTTTACAGATGAAACAAAAATTAAGGGACTAGTAAATGAAGTGGAGAAGTCACAGTGACAGCAGTCTGGATCATTTGGTAAAGTAGGCGCAAGTAAACACTGTTTTAATATGGTTACATGTACTTCTAGAAACAAACACTGTCAGCCGCTATAAAGGCAATTTCCCTTCTTTTGATATTTGCTTCTCCACTCAAATGCTGCAAATGAGACACATCCACCATGACTTAATTAGCCTTTTTAACACCGGTCCTACAATTGACAGGTAACTTCTTTTGCACTTCTATATTCCATGGATTCTGTAATTTCTGCTCCAAATCATCTGTTTAAGAGGGTTTTACCCACAAAAGCTCATGACCTAATAAATGTGTTAGGCTCTTAGGTGTGCCAGGACTCCTCATTGTTTTAGCAGAGAAAGGTCTAACATGATCTAATGGCTTGAAAATGAAGCTAGCCAAATTCAGACTAGAAAAAAGGTGTAAATGTTAATAGTGAGAGTAATTCACCAGTGGACCAACTTGCCAAGGGACATGGTGGATTCTCCATTACTGATGATTTTTAAGTCAAGATTTGATGTTTTTCTAAAAGTTCTGGTCTAGGAATTATTTGGGGGCAGGTCTCTGGCCTGTGCTATACAGAAGGTCAGACTAGATGGTCACAGTGGTCTGTTCTGACCTGTTTATATTATCCCCCTTATTTTTTACTGATTGTGTCCCAGAGCATATTGTACATGGTTTACATTATTTACTAGATGTCAGGCTAACCAGCCAAGCCTCACCTTTGGGACATTTTCTGCTTTTAAAGATTGCCTACTGGTAACTTTTTAATCACCTTCTGGAACTTCCTCCAGTGTTCCAAGTTCTGTTTAAAATAGCACTAATGGTTGATAGAGCTCCTTTGCCAATTCTTTAAATATCCTTGAGTGCAAGTTATCCAGTCCTGCTAATTTTAAAAATGTTTACCTTTAATAGTTGTTGTGTAATAACTTCCCTTGTTAGAAATGGAACAGGAAGTATTCCATTATCAATGAAATATGTGAATCCATCATCCTGCTTCTTTCTGAATTCAGAACAGAAATATTCATTGAATACATCTCCCTTTTTATATCATTCTTGACAAATTTGCCATCTTTATACAGCACCACGCATGTATTATTGCTATTGAACCCTTAGACTGTGTCAATAGAGAAATGAATAAAGAAGAATCAGTTGAAATGTATTTACATTTTCAAAAAGATCTTAACAATATGCCTTACAAGAGGCTACACTTGACTACTCAGTAGTCAAGAGGGTAAGAAGGAAAGTATTGTCACTGATCAAAACCTGGCCAAGAGAAGGAAACAAAGAATATGAATGATCTTTCTGTTTTCATCATGTCAAAAGGTTAAAACCAGGTGTCTCAAGCTTCCAAAGGAGGCCCTGTGTTTAATATATTTATTAATGAGTTTGAAAGGAGGAGTTGAGTAGAGTAGTGAGGTAACAAAATGTGCAGATTCTACAATGCTAATTAAGTTAGTCACGATCAGACAGAACGGATGAGGAACTTTAGATCTAAATAACACAGGTGAGTGGGCACTACAATGGCAAATGAAATAATTGTTCATAAATGCAAAATAATACTCATTTCAAGAAAAAAAAATGCCATCTGGTCCTGGTGACTTGTTACTGTTTAGTAATTTACTAAATTAGATGACTCTCAGGTCTGATCCAGTACAGCAACCCCTATGTTTATTACAGCTCTTACTCTTGTGATATTCAGTATTCCATCCCCCATGGATATAGTGCTACCACTGTTGACTGAGATGTTGGATGACTAGATAGCAAGTGTGAAAAATTGGGACAAGGGTCGGGGTTATCAGCACCTCTGTAAGACAAAGCCTCAAATATTGGGACTGTCCCTATAAAATCAGGACATCTGGTCATCCTACGAGCTGGTACCTAGTGCTCTTTCTCACAATGATACAAATATGTCCATTGAAAATCTGAACATATTGTTACTACAGGAAAACGTGAGCCTGATAAAGGAAATTAACGAATTGCGGAGGGAACTGAAGGTGACCCGCACCCAGGTGCATGATCTCCAGTCAGCATTAGGATTGAACCGGAAAAACAAGAAGCAAGGGATCCCAGACACAGGTGATTATTAGCGTTCTCCCTGCATCTCTTCATATTCTCAGCTTTCATCTTAAAGGCTCTTGTCTCCCTTTGCCAGCATGTGCACTTCTATTTCTTTGACTGGTATTTGTCATTAAATTCTGTGGTTGTCTAGAAGATTCTTATATGATGCACAGTAGTCAGTCTGTATTCAACTATTGGTATTCGGCTATACAATGTGCAACTCTCTGATTGAGCACTTCACAGCTTTCTCCTTTTGCTCCCTCTTTCCTGTGTCAAGAGATGCACCTAGGGATAGTCAATTCTTTTTTGTCAAGGTCCAGATTTCTTGATTAAGGTATGGTCAAGGTCCAGACTCTAGAGAAAATAATAACAAAATAACCATAATGATAAACATATAAAAAGATTTTGGGGTCTGTTCAAAAGCATCTGGTGGTTCAGATTTGGCCCACAGTCCACTTAGTAAACCCACTAGCTCTTCTTCAAGAGTTAATAGCGCCTGCCTTGCTGGACCCCCACCCTGTTATATGCTTTATACTATTTTCTCTAGTTCCTTCCAGCGAACTGCTGCCTAGTCCCAATGTCCTGAGGTTGAATGTAGGGGAGGAAACAGAGAGAATCATAGAAATGCAACGGCTGGAAATCAAACGCCTTCGCGACCAAACCCAAGGGCAGGAGCAAGTTCTTGCTCTTCCACCTCTGTCAGGTGGGAAGCTTCCCATGCTGGAGATTGAGAGGCGCCATGGGGGACAACCACAATGACACCACCCAAGGAAACTCAACAAGATTGCTTTCTACTGACAGGATAAGAACTCCTGGAACCAGACCAGACCTTTTCTCGCCTGAGTCCTGTAACCTTCCCTATTAATCAAATACTCCCCACAAAACACTCTGTGTTTTTATCGCCTTCCCTGAGAGAAGGAAACGCCTTCTTTTTATCGCCTTCCCTGTATTCTCCCCTTTGAACAGGAGCTGATCTGAGGGGAAAGAAAAAAATAAACATGCAAATGCCTGGTGTGTGCAGATCTCTGAGGAAGCAAGAGTC
The DNA here is from genome assembly GCA_030068395.1 of Apalone spinifera. Lineage (NCBI taxonomy): Eukaryota > Metazoa > Chordata > Testudines > Trionychidae > Apalone > Apalone spinifera. The sequence goes on along the minus strand of JANRFK010004893.1, from coordinate 60,885,540 downwards.
TCTGAGAAATCAGATCCCACATTTCAGGGAGGTTAGATAAATACTATGAACCTCTTGTGGTTCAATGTGGTACAGTGCTGGAAAGTTCCCCAGAGCCCTCTATTCTAAAATGCTGAATGACCTCTTCTGTTATAGTGCTTTTCCACTTATTTCCATGCCTTATACCTTCCCTCTAACATCTGGAATGCTTATTGCAAACCCACTCTTGCTTTTTCAAACAACTCTTGAAGAATCACTTCTCAGTGTAACCCCATTTTCTGTAGTTCTGTCACAAATGTAACAGTGAATAAAAACTCCATGATTTCTACACGTCCCACTCTCCTCAGTTCATGTCTGACTTCCATTACCTATGCTAGCTAAAGAGGAGGGAATTGGAAGACTGGTGGGTGTTTTCATAAGGTTTTGGGGCAAGGAGTTAAGGAGTTTTGGGGAGACCTAATCAGTGCCCCGAGAGTTAGATTTGCCAGGTGTCCGGTTTTCAACCCAAGTGCCCAGTCGAAAAGGGACCCTGGCAGCTCTGGTTAGCACCACTGACCGGGCCATTAGAATCCAGTCAGCAGTGCTGTGGGGCTAAGATAGCTAGAGCCCACTTGTCCTGTCTCCATGCTGCACCCCGGGAACCACAGCCAATGGGACTGCAGAAATGGTGCATGCTGGTGAGAGCAGCATGCAAAGCCTCCTATCCCCCTGCCTAGGAGCCAGATCTGCTGGCCTCTTCCAGAGTGCAGGGCAGAGCATGCCTTAGCACTGCCGTGACACTGGCCACGAGGTGTCTGAGAGAGGCCCATGCCCCAACTCTGAGCCCCCAAGCTCTGCCCATCCCAAATCCTGAGCTGCCTAAATCCCTCATTACGTTTGCTACGTGGAGGCAGCAAACCCCTCATTACGCACCCCAGAACCCCGTGACCCCTTCTGCATTCCGACTCCCTGCGTCAACCTGCATCTCCTTCCCACGAGCTGAATCCTTTGGCTCCACTACCCAGCCTGGAGCCCCCTCCTGCACTCCAAACCCCTCCTCCCTGGCCCTACCCCAGAGCCTGAATCCCCAACCAGAGCCCTTACATCCCCCCACCGCATCTCAACCCCCTGATCCAGCCCAGAGCCCCCTCCCAGCTCCTGCACACTGAACCCATTATTTCTGGCTCCACCCTGGAGCCTGCACCCCTCTCCCCCATTACAGCCCTCACCCTTCCTACGCCCAGCAACCTGCCCCAACCCAGGGAAAATGAGAGAGATGGGGCATTCCTACTGAGAGTTAGTGCATAACAATTTAGAACAGGAACTGGAAATAGGAAGAGGCAGGTGTCACCTAAATACTTGCAATAATCATAATAATAATAATTAATAATAACAATAAATACTATTGGTAAGGAAGAATATAATGCCCAAACTGGATTGGTAAGGAGGAATATGCTACCAAAACAACCTCTATCAGCTCAAGGAGCTGACTGGGGAGGTATCTGAGTCTTTAGCTGTCATCTTTGAAAAATCATGGAAGACCGGAGATATTCCAGAAGACTGGAAAATTTAGTGCCCATCTATAAAAAGGGAAATAAGAACAACCCAGGAAACTACAGACCAGTCAGTTTAACTTCTATGCCAGGAAAGATAATGGAACAAGTAATTAAGGAATTCATCTGCAAACACCTGGATGACTCATTTTCGTGGCTACCGCTGTGGATACAAATTTTGTATCCATGCAGGGCTCTACTCAGATGCCACCCATTTGTCAGGCAGAGTAGGGCAAGTTCTTTTCTTCCCAGCACCCCTTTTGCCAGCCACCAGGGGTCTCTGCCTTCCGCCTGCACCCATTTTGTCATCATGGGTGGTCGGCTGCTGGTCCACGGAAAGGTCTGTGTTGAGTGGAGTGGGCTATGGGCCAGAAAGTTTGAGAACCACAGATATAGAGGGCTACCCAATTGTTGGACTATTTCTGTTCCTCAGCCCTCATGTGTGTGATCCTCTGGGAGGCAGTCAAGGGAGTGGAGGGGTAGGGTCTGGCGGGGGAAGCGGGGGGAGAGCAGCAGTGCATGGAGCCGCCTCCTTGCCCCACAAGCCTTATCCGGCCCACAAGGCTCCTGACTCGCAGCGGGAAGCCAGTGCTGGTGCGCCATTTTTGCAGGTGGGGCACAGTGTAGGGTCCCCCACTGCGGGGGGGGCGAGCCCCAAGCCTGCGGCCTGCCTGCAAGATGGCCATGGACCACTAGTGCTCCATAGATCACACTGTGAGAACCACTGCTCTAAATAAAGCAAAGGCTGAAGTGTTGGGATCTTCACCCGTCTGTCTTCAGAGCCTGCTTCCATCTAGATTGGACTTCTGCCTTTGGTGCCCCA
>JANRFK010004893.1:60782317-60798785 GCA_030068395.1 Apalone spinifera | reverse complement strand
AGGGGTGGCGGGGGGCAGAGGGTGACAAAGGGGAGGGGCAGAGGGTGACAAGGGACGGCAGAGGGGAGGGGCAGAAGGTGACAAGGGGCAGCAGAGGGGGAGGGGCAGAGGGTGACAAGGGGCAGTGGGGGGGAGGGGCAGAGGGTGACAAGGGGCAGCGGGGGCGAGGGGCAGAGGGTGACAAGGGGCAGCAGAGGGTGATAAGGGGTGGCAGGGGGCTGCAGAGAGGCCAAAAGAGCAAGTAAGATGCTTCCTCTCCTCCGCTGGCTAGGCCGGGAGGTTAGCTGGGGGGCTGTGGCTTTGGGCTACTGGGAGTGGGGTGCAGAGAAGGGCTGGGCGTGGCAAGGACCTTTCAGATCTCTGGACCGAGGAGCCTGAGGGCTCTCGGGTGGGACTGAGCCCTGCGTGGGGTGTTCTCCCAAACAAGTGCCACGTGTGACTTCCCTTCTGTTCTATGCTCAGACTGGGTGTCTGCGAGGGGGGAGCATTGCCTCTCAGAGGCACCCAGGGGTGGGGTGTGAATTTCCCTGGTTACTGGGTGGGGGCTCGAGCCAGTTCTGGGTTGGATGGATGGAGAGGAACCTGTAAATGTTGAGCCTGGCCCTGGCTGCTGCAGGCGCTACCTGGCAGAAAGGTTACAGTAATAAGACGGAGAATATCTTACTGCCTCTGTGGAAATCCCTGGCTTGCCCACATCTTGAGAACTGCATGCAGCCGTGGTTACCTCGTCTCAACACGGATCTCTGGGCACTGGAAACAGTTCAGAGAAGGGCAACAGCAACGATTCGGGGTATAGAACAGCTGCCACGGAGGAGAGATTAACAAGACTGGGACTTGCAGCTTGGGAAAGAGCTGCCCAAGGGAGGGGGATACGACAGAGGCCTGTAAAACCGTGACTGGGGTGGAGAAGTGACAAAGATTTATTTACTCTCTCTCGTAACACAAGAGCTGGGGGCCGCCCAATGACATGAGCAGGCAGCAGGGTTCAAACAAACCAAAGGACGTTTCTCGTCACTCAGCGCACACTCAGCCCGTCGCACTTAGAATCACAAAACGCTACAACTGGAAGGAACCTCGAGAAGCCATCGAGTCCGGTCCCCGGCCCTCCCGGCAGGACCCAGCTCTGCCTAGACCAGCCCTGGCAGCGTCTGTCCAACCTGCTCTGCAATATCTCCAGGGATGGGGATTCCACACCCCCTGGGCAAGTTATTCCAGTGTCTGACCACCCGACAGGCAGGAAGTTTTTCCTAATGTCCAGCCTGAACCCCCCTTGCTGCAGTTTAAGGCCATTGCCCCTTGTCGTGTGCTCAGCGGCTCAGGAGATCAGTTCTCTCCCTTCATGGAGACTGTTGTGAAGGCCAACACACTAACAGGGCTCAGAAGAGGGCTGGGCTGATTCCTGGAGGTCAGGTCCATCGATGCTGGGCCAGGCTGGGCGTCCTGGCTCTGTCTGGCGGGCGGGGAATGGGCGACGGGGGAGAGGTCGCTGGATGATTGCCCGGTCTGTTCACTCCCTGGCCTTGGACGCTGGCGGCCGACAGGGCTCTGACCTAGCTCTTATGTCCAACGTTCATTAGCCTGCCTCTGAAGATCCAGTTATCAGAACCAGGCTTCTGGGAGCGACAAGCTCCCGCTCAGCCTGGCAAATGTCGTGCTTCTGTGACAGCCAGGACACTGATGTCCTCCTGGCAGGCCAGGGACCGCACAGGCACAAGGCCCAGCATCCCACTGCCTGCTCCCTGAGCCCGCCAGTCCCCCACCAGAGCTGGCTCCGAACCAGTGCCCCCAGCGGAAGTCAAGCCAGATGGTCTAAGTGGCTTATCTAGACTCACAGAGGCAAGGCACCAGCCAATCCCTCACACCTCCTGTGAGCTACGAGCACAAGTCGTGGCAGCCGCTGGACTCAGGCAGGTCAGAGCGGAGCCTGTGGCCGAGCCTCGAAAGTTTCACTCCTCCACGGGGTAAAGAAAGCGGCAGCAGGATCCTTCTGCTCGGGCTGCCCCAGAGGGGCTCCAGCGTCCGGGAGCAACGTCTGCACAGCTCTGCACGCCAGCAGGCTGGCCCCGTGTGCCAGACAGATCCGCCTGCACAGCCAGCCGGTCCAAGAGCCCACAGGCAGGCAGCAGGGCTGTACCCTTGGGGCTGTTCCAGCTCTGTCTTTTACCAGCACAAGTCTTTGTGCCTCCCCGGGGCAGCAGGGGCTGCATCCACACGCTCCCTGGCTGCTTCAGGGAGCCAGACCTCTCTGCCCATGACCTGGGCCACGCACTGCGCCAGGCTGCAGCAAGGAGAGCGGGGAGAGCCTGGCCCACTGGCGGCCCTGCCATGGTACAGAGCTGCCCGGCAGAAGCTGGAGAGAGGGCCTCAGGGGCAGGCCTGGTGCAGTCCACACTGCAGTTCATCCAGGAGCCTGGCTGCAGAGCGTGCAGGGCTCACGTTAACCAGAAACGGCCCCAGACTGGTCCTAGTCCGGGACAAGGGCAGTTCCTGGTCTCCAGCTGCTGGGGAGCAGGGCCGGCACGTGGGCAGAGGCTGTGCCCCTCCCCTGGCCTAGGCCGGCTGGTGCGTGCTGCGCAGGGCTCCGGCGTGGCGCCCTGCTCGCCCTCAGGCCTCCTCCGCTGTGGCGTCGATGCCAGCGTAGGTGAAGTTCTCGAATAAGGCCATGTTCACGTAGGCCTGGGTGGGGAGAGACGGCGTCAGGTGGCTGAGAGCGCCTGCTGGCAGCCTGTTCCCAGCACGCCCCGGCCTGGTGGCAGGACCCATCTCGCTCAGGCAGCAAGTGAACGCAGGTGGGGCTGGCCACACACCTGGCGAGGGGCTTGGGCCTTGTGCCCTGCGCTGGGCGAGGAGCTGCCCCTCTCTGGGCCAGGAGGGGCAGTGTTCTCGCTGGGCCCCCAGCGGGTTGGGGCGGGGCTGCGGCTCGCTGGGTAAGGTGCAGAGCAGGGATCGAGTCCCAGGCAGGATGGGACACTGGGCAGAGCAGCCTGTCCCAGCAGCATGGCTCCCAGAGCAGGGCTGGCCCCGTGGCGCACGCCTCGGCCAGCCATGCTGTCCCACTCCAAAGCCTTGCGGGCGCTGGCTTGGAGAGGAGTCTGAACTTTGACCCTGCTCGGCTGCAAAGCCCCTGGCCTTTCTCCATGCATCACAGCCAGCCTGACATCACTGCCGGCCAGCAGCGCCCAGCACGGGGCCTGGCACTGGCTCCAGCGAGTCACTGGCTCCAGCTGGCCCTGGAGCTGCCCTGATGGCCGATCTCCGGGCCTGAGTCCAGGGCTAAGGGAGGGATGGAGCTGGAGCCAGCCCCTCTGGGGAGCAAGCAGGAGACTAACCTTCCTGGCCTCCAGCATGCGGACAAGCTGCATGGAGATCTGAGAGAAGGGCGGGCGCTCGTAGGGACGGTCTCGCCAGCACTGCTTCATCATCTCATACCTAGGAGAGAGGGCACAGCAGGGCCTGCGTCAGAGCAGCAGGACATGGCGGGGGAGGTGGCAACCGGAGAGCCAGCAGGCTGCCCTGCGCTGGGTCATGGGAGGGGAGGTTGCCAGCTCTCCCGTCCCTACTGCACAGGGACCACATCATGGGACCTTGCCCCCCATCCCCACGAGACCGAACAAGCAAGCTAGGGCTGCAAAAAAGGCCCTGGTTCCTGCGTGTGCCTGGTGGCCCAGGGTCAAAGCCAAGGCCCAGCCAGCACAGCCCAACGCCCCCACTTACACCTCGTCATCACAGTTGCGGGGCTTCTCCATCCGATATCCCTGGGGCAGTTTCTCGTAGAGCTCGGCACATGTCATCCCGCAGTAGGGAGTTCCTCCTGGGGAGAGGGCAGCACACCCCCCATGAGGACAGAACGGCCACCTTGGGCCAGCCCAGTGTCCCGTCTGCTCACAGCGGCTGTGCCAGGTGCTTCAGAGGCACTGGCAGAACAGGGCATCCGTCCCCGGGGGCCAAGCCCTGCATCCGCAGTCGGAGGTTCAGGGGCTTCCACAGCAGGGGCCTGTGCCCCGACCAGCCTGGCTAGGAGCCACTGATGGGCCTGTCTCCATGGACGGTTATTTCTCATTCTGTTTTAACTCAGTTTTCCTTTTGCCTTTCACAGCATCCCCGGGGGGCTGGGCACGGTGTGAAGAAATGCTCCTTAGCACTGCGTGAAAGGGCTGCCGGCCGACACCCTTAGGTGACCTCCATGCCTTGTGTTGGGGGCAGCAGCAAAGAGCACTTCCTTAGCCACAGTCTCTGCAGCAGCCACGAGCGCCTAGCCCCCTCCCTGCCCTCCCCTCTCCAGGCACCTCTCTCCCAAGCAGAACGCCGGCCTTGCGGTCTCTCCTGGCCCTTGCTGCCTCTCTCTGCCCCTCCCAGTTCTAAGAAGTCTTTTTGAGACGCGGCAGCCTCTCCCCCTTCCCTAGAGGTTCTCCCAGTGTCGGCCTTTCCCTGCCGCGGCGCACTGAGCGGGGGTTCCAGAGGAGTAGCCACAGCACCTCCGGGGTCTCTGGGGAGTGGGAGCGGCTACTTCGGACCCATCGTTTGGGGTACAGCAGGGACGATCTTTTCCCATGCGCATTAGTTTGCATTTCTCTCCGTGGCACGTCCCCTACCCTCGTGTTGCCCGGCCACCCAGTGCTGTGAGCGCCTTCTGAGGCTCTTGCAGGCTGCTTTGGACGTGACTCCCTCGAGCAGTTTGGTCTCAGCTGCCCTCCTCTCGCGACCCCTTTTTCTACAGCGTCCCTGAACAGGATCATCCCAGTCCAGCCCCTTGGGCGTCCTCGCTCAGCGGTGAAAACGCCGGGGGCTGTGGGGACCCGGCACCCTCCTCCCGTGGAGCGGAGCTAACGCTGTGGGGAAGCCCTCGCGTGGCTCCAGGGCAGCGCTGAAGCTGGGCCGCTGTACACTTCAGCACGCCCCCTGGGCAAGGCCCACAGGAGGCAGACCGGAGGAGTGCCATCTGGAGGGTAACGGGCAGCAGCCCCCCCTCCTGAGTTTGAACCCCGGCATTTCATACTTGAGGTCTGCTTGAAGCTGCAGGCCCTGACTGCAGAGCAGGGCTGGGCAATCATTTTTTCAGGGGCCACTTCAAAAATTTTGGAAGTGGCCCCGGGCCTCTCCGGAAGGGACGGGGCCTCAAAAGGAAGGGGCGGGGCCAGGATGCTTCGGGCTTCCCCACCCACAGACCATGATTGATCTGGGCATGGGGGAGCCCATTTGCCCCCCCTTCCCACTAAGCACCCATGCCCCTGGCAGGGCGGGAAGAGACTTCCCGTGCTTCCCTACACCCAGGCCAATCAGGGCCTGGGGCAGGGGAGGGGGGTGCAAAGCCTCCTCCTGCCCTGCCAGGCGTGCACGGCACTTTGTGCGCTTCCCCCCGCCCCCAGATCCTAATTGGCCTGGGGGTGGAGGAGCAGCAGGGCCTCCGTGGGCTGGATCAACCTGCTTGGCGGGCTGGGTCTGGCCTGCAGAGGCTCTTTTACCCACCCCTGCTCCAGAGGCAGGTCTTAACTGCAACAGGGTTTGAGCTGGCTGCAGCTGTGCCTTTGGGGCAGGGAGTTGGTTATAAAAAGAGGGAGGCGGGTGATTAAGAGCAACAAAAGGCCGGGCGTTCCAGCCACGGGAGGGTCGTTAGATCATCATGAACTCACGGCTGGGTTCTCCACTTAAACAACAGAGGGGGGAGGGAGTAGGAGTGAGTGTTGTGCTGCTGGGATCTGCATTTGGACCACTGCTGTGAACCTTACAGAGGTTCTTGAAAAAGGGGTGAACAGGGATAGTCCAAAGCTGACTGCAAAAAGCTAGACAGGGTTTCACAAAACTTGATGACTGGGCAACACAAAGGCAGACTGCATCTATCAGCACTGAATACTAAGTAACGCACACGGGGAAATATAACCCTAACCATAGATACAAGACAGCTGTTACCTCTCAAGGAAGAGGTCTTGGAATCACCGAAAACACCTGTTCAATGTGCAGTGGTAGTCTAAAAACTAGAAAGCTAACAGAATATCAGGAATCCTTAGGACAGGAATAGCTAATAAGACAAAGTACCATGTTGCCTCTCCATAAAGTCATGGTATGCCCACACCTTGAATACTGCATGCAGATCTGGTCATCCCATCTAAAAGGCTATATTGCACTGGGAAAAGGTACAGAAAGGGCAACAGAAACAAGAGGGGTAAGGAACAACTTCCGTAGGAGGAGAGATTAACAAGACCGGGACTCTTCAGCTTGGAAAAGAAATGACCAAAGGCTGGGGGATATGTTAGAGGTCTAGAAAAGTATGAACGGTGTGGGAAAATAGAATAAGGAAATGTTACTTAGTCCTTCACTAACATAAGAAGCCGACCCAGTTACATTTATAGGCAGCAGATTTAAAAGAAATAAATTGTTTTTTCACAAACCACTTGTGGACTCTTTGCCAGGAGAGACCCAACTGTAACAGGGGTTCCAATAAGAACAAAAGAAGTCCAGGGAGAACAGGTCCACCAATAGCTACTAGCCAGAAAGGGAAGGGATGGTGCCCCGGGCTTCTCTTTGCCAGAAGCTGGGAACGGGCGCCAGGGGAGGGATCACGGGATGAGTCCCTGTTCTGGTCACCCCCTCTGGGGCACCTGGCGCTGGCCGCTGTCGGAGGACAGGATACTGGGCTGGATGGCCCTTTGCTCTGAGCCTGTCTGGCCGTGCTGATATTCTTATGTAGAGCTGAAATGTATCTGCCACCTGGCTGACACCTCCCCTTCTAGAGCTGAGAGAGAGCCCAGCAAGGGCTGTGCCCACGAAGGCTCCTGACCCCAGCACTATAAAGCGCTACCAGGCCATTGGTTGTTTTTAAAATGTATTCCGCTGTCTTTCTTTGAGATAGGAATTTGATACAGTGCTCCTGTCTGCCAAAAAAAGGAGTTTTCCACTGCCCTGGTAGCCTCTGGACAGAGACGGGGTGCGGTGGGGGGGCGTGGAAGGTGGATGGGGTTGGTTCTCCCCCTCCCCATTTGGTGCTTTGCTTGAACTGAGCATGTTCAGTAAAAGGAAGTTACTCACTTTGTGCAGTAACAACTGTTCTTCGAGGTGCGTCCCTCTGGGGGTGCTCCACTGTTGGTGACGGGTCATCCCCAGAGCCGCAGTTCGCAGCTTTCTCCCTAGCAGTTTACTTGGGCTGCGCATGCACAGGAGGTGGCTCACACCATTGGCGGCTTGACAGCTGCCTCGTGCCTGGCCCGACCCCTCCCCTTCAATCCCTCGATTGTGCCCGAGTATATGTAACTGCAAGCAGAGGGGAGGAAGGGAGGGTCGTGGAGCACCCAGTGGGAGACACACCTCAAAGAACAGTCGTTACTGCATGAAGTGAGTAAACTTCCTTTTCTTCTTTGGGGGACGTCCCGTGGGTGCTCCACTGATGATGACTACAAAGCAGTGCCCACTATGGATGGTGGGAATTATGCAAAGGGGACTTCAAACCTGTCTGACCAGTATCTCCCAGGGAGCGGAACAATGGGAAGAAGGGGGGTGGAGGCCTGGAGGGGGGCAGGGCTGGAAGTGAGTTTGTTAGTTTTTCTGTCGGGGATCATGGAGGAAGCAGCCTAGGCAACGGGGCTGGGATTTAGGGGCCCAGTCTCCCCCATCTCAAGGGGGGCTGAGGCATCCTAGGCCTGCCCTGTAACCAGATGACATCTGTGCTGTGCTGTATCCTGGAGAAGCAATAAACTCCCTCTGTTCTACTGGCTGGTGGAGTGTGTCCGTGCCATTACGGGGGTGCAGGGGATGGGAAAACCCCAACGCGCCGTCACACCTGCTAGTTGCGGCATGATGGCATAATGCCTGGCGGAGGCCTGTTCAGATGACCAGGTGGCTGCCCAACAGAAGTTGCTCAAAGGGACACCGCTGAGGAAAGCAGTAGTTGTTGTGGCATGGGTGGAATGTGCCCTCGGTGGAGTTGTCAAGGGCTTATTATGAAGATCATGACAGTGGATGATACGGGACGCTATCAGTGTGGAGGTGCATCGGGAGGAGATGGGTGTACCCCTGGAATGGTTAGCGACAGACAAAAAGGCGTGTCGTTCTGCTAGAAAGTAGAATGCTAGAGTGGGCCGAATGTCCAGCGTATGAAGCATCGCATTCCTAAGGGAGGTAGGAGGCTTTGGGAAGAAAATGAGCAGGACTGTAGGGTTATTGATGTGGAATGAGGTGGTGACTTTACGGAGAAAGGAAGGGTGGACCAGCCATTAATGTCCCTATCTGACTGGCCCTCCTTGCAGAGGTGACAGCTACCAAAACCAGCACCTTCATTGTGAGGAATGAAAGCGCACATGTGGCCATAGGCTCGAATGGGGCTCTCCTAAGGCAGTCTAGCACTAGACTGAGGTTCCACGAGGGTGCAGGCATTCTGTGGGGCGGATAAAGGTTCTGGAGACCCCTTAAAAGCCTCTTGGTAATAGGATGGGCAAAAACTGATGAGCCGTCCACTTGTTCACGAAATGCAGCAATTGCTGCAAGGTGCACCCTGACCATGGAGACAGATAAGCCCCCTTCCTTAAGGTGATATAGAATGGAAGGAAATGGGGCATTCTGAGGATCAAGGTGGATTTGTTGGCACCAGGATGTGAAGCATCTCCATTTTTGAAGGTAAGTCTTTCTGGTAAATGGTCTCCTACTGTGGAGGAGAACTGACTTCATATGGTCAGAGCGTCAGGATTCATCTCCCTGGAACCAGAGAGGAGCCAGACATGGAGATGGAGCGTGTGTGGCTGGGGATGCAGTAGTGTGCCGTGGTGTTGGGACAGGAGATCTTGTTTGGAAGGAAGCGGATACAGTGGTTCGACCAACATATATTGGAGGGACGAGAACCAGGTCTGCCTGGACCATGACAGTGCTATCAGGATGACCAGAGATCTGTCTAGTCGTATCTTGAGCAGGACTCTGGAGATGAGTGGCACCGGAGGGAAGGCATAGTGTAGTGGCTTGTCCCATGGGATCTGAAAGGAGTCCCCCCTGAAATTACGACTAAGACCCGCTCGGGAACAGAACTGTGGGCACGTGGTGTTGTTGCTGGCTGTGAAGAGCCCGATTAGTGGATTACCCCACCTGCAGAGGACAGAAGCTGCCACGGATGGACGTAACTCCCACTCGTGGTCTGTGGAAAACTGCGGCTCAGGGTGTCGGCCATTATGGTTTTGATGCCGGGCAAGTAGGATGCTCTCAGGATAATGCCATGTTGGATACACGGGTTCCAAAGGTGAGTGGCCTCTGTGCAGAGGGATCGGGAGCATGCACCCCTGCCTGGTTATATAGGACAAAGTGGTCGTATTGTCCATGAGTGTGCCGACTGTGCGATTGGTAATGAGTTGGGCAAAGTGCTTGCACATGTTCCTGACAGCCCTGAGCTCTAACAAATTGATGTGCAGAAGGCTTCGTGCTCTGACCATTTCCCCTGCACAGTATGGTGATTCAGGTGTGCACCCCAGCCTATAGTGAGGCATCCATGGTGATTTGCACCTAGGGTTCAGGTTGAAGGAAGGGGACCCTTGTGAGTAGATTGCAGGGCGGTGTCCACCACCTGAGGGATTGGGGCACATGACCGGGAATGGTAACTGACTTGTGGAGTGGGTGAGGAGATGGCTTGTAAGCTGAGTCAGCCAATATTGCAGGGTGCAAAAATGGAGACGTACAAACTGGACAACATATGTCGTGGCAGCCATGTGGCCCAATATTTGGAGACAGTGACTGGGCTGGTAGATACCGCACTGGCGAGATCGCGGAGGGTATCGAATCGCTGTTGAGGTAAGTAGGCTCAAGCCGATATGGAATTGAGGTGAGCCCCTATGAACTCTGGTTCTTGGAGTGGATCGGGCAGAGATTTCCACTTGCTTATCAGAAGCCCCAGGTAACTGAAGAGGCATCTGGTCTTTAACACCATGTCTGTTGCCTCAGTGTACGACCAGCCTTTGATGAGGCAATCATCGAGGTATGGGGAAATGATGACCCCTCGTTGATGGAGATAGGCTGCCACTACTGCAAGGACCTTTGAGAAGGCTTGAGGTGCTGAGGAGAGGCCGAAGGGGACGGCTGTGTATTGGTAACGGTCCTCCCCAACTGCAAAACGGAGGAAACCTCTGTGGGCTGGTAGTATGGAGACGTGGAAAAAGGCATCCTGGAGGTCGAGGGCCGCAAACCAGTCCCCTCTGCTCAGTGCAGCGATGATTGGAGCCAGTGTGACCATCTTGAAGCACTGTTTTCTCAGAAACTTGTTCAGTTTGCGCAGATCTAGGATGGGCCTCCAACCTCCTGTGCGATTCTGGGTGAGGAAGTAGGTTGAATAAAACCCTCCACCCGATAAGGAATAGGGACCCTCTCTATTGCTCCTATGTGTAGAATTGATTGATCTCTTGCCTGAGAAGGGTCTCGTGAGAGGGGTCCCTGAAGAGGGGGAAGCGACGTGACTGGGATAGAGTAGCCTGTGCAAACAATCTCGAGAACCCACTGGTCTGATGTTACTGTGTCCCAATGATGTAGAAAGGGCTGGAGCCCGTGGTTGAATACAGGTTTCTGGCTTGTTGGCACTGGATGATAGGGGAGGTTGGGCAGACCCCCGACCAAGACGTCACATTTGCTGCTTAGGGGCCTGAGAAGCTGAGGAACGTGACTGAGGTGGACGCTTCCTCTGGGATCTCTGTCTGGGACGGTTATGGTCATAAGGTTTATGTGGGGGCGGCTATAGAAGCTGTCCCTGTTCTTGTTGTAAGGGAAATAGCATCTGCGACAATACGGAGGGGTGCCCATGCCTCATGTGTAGAGGCTTGTTCGGGAATCCTTGCTGCGAGGAAGGATCTTGTCCGTATCTGCCGCCTAAAGTTTTGACTGAACTCTAGTCTGAAGCTCCAGAGGCCCCCAACGGCATGTGTCCAGGAGGCTCTCCTCATGGCTCCGGCCGTGGCTCTAGCGGCTGTGTCTGCCACATCAATGGCGGACAAGAAGGCTGTGTTTGCCGTGGTGTGGCCCTCTTGAGTCACTGGCCTGAGAATGGTTCTTTTGGAGTCTGGCAGGTGTTCGACCAGGTCAGCCAGCTTGGAGGAATTATCAGAATCGGGGTTCGCTAGCAAGGCCGAATAGTTTGCTCTGCGAAGCTGTAAGTGGCGGAAGAGTGGATCTTTTTGCCAAATAGGTCTAGTTTCTTGTGCTCTTTATCAGAAAGTGTGCCCTTGGCCTGGGCTTTAGAGCCTTGATTAGCTGCATCCACGAGTAGGGAGTTCGGTTGTGGATGAGAGAAGAGACATTCTAGACCCTTAGGGGAACAAAGTATTTGCGCTCCGCCTTTTTGCACGTTGGTTGGATGGAAGCAGGTGTCTGCCAGATGTCATCAGACACCTCCATGATCGCCTGGTCGATTGGCAATGCTGTCCGCCCCTGGGCAGTTGGGCATATGTTCTTTAAAAGGTGATGCTGCTTCTCCATTCATTCTTGGAGCTGGACCTCCTGAGAGCTGGCCACCTTTTGGAAAAGCTGTTGGAATTGTGTTAAATCATCAGAGGCTTGCCTGTCCTCTGGAATTACCACATCCGCTGCGCCGAGCAGGAATTGTTGCCCGGAGAGTCGCGAGGCACCTGCATATCGATGTCATCCCCCCGGATCTGACCTTCCGCCTCCTCAGAGTCAATCGCGGTGGGAATAGTGTGAGATGGTGAGGGGGGGAGGTAGCCGGTTCTATGGTGCGGCGTCCATGGGGTGCCCACTGCTCCATGGAGCCCAGCGGGAAGGGTAGTGAGGGGCGGGTAGTGCTGTTCAGGGTACCACGGTGTGTGGCCTGGCCTGTCGTAGCAGCCATAGTACCGTCGAGATGCGGTTGGGGGGGGCTGTGAAGAGAAGACACTCCTCTAGTCGTAGAAGTGAAGCCCCTCATGCGGCGATGGAGACCGGGCACAGCCCCTGCATAAGTGAGGGGAAGAGGGCACAGGGGCGGCTCCCTCGAAGGGGGAAGGGAACGTAACACACACCATTGGTCCCCGTGTTGTTAAATTGGGGTTACTGGTGGCCGAGCACACTGATGGCCGCCCCCTTGCCAGCCTCTGAGGCACTAGAGCCATGTGAGGGTGACGGCCTGTCATCGGGCGGTGCTGGAGTCTTATGGGACTGCTTGGCAGGCAGGTCCCCGCTCCTTCCCAGCGCCGTGCTTCTAAGTGCTGTTGGCGGCGGTGCCGACGTGCGGCATCGGCGCAGTGTTTCTGGCGCTGAGAGAAGCGCGCTGGCCCCACTGTTCTGGGGGTCGTGGTCGCTGTGCCTGTGGTGGGTGCTGGCACCGCAGCCATAGAGGTGCTTGGCACAGCTCTCCTGGTCCCCGGGGGCACAGCGTAAGAGGCAATGACCTCCAGGGGGAAGGCTTCCTACCCCACTTTTACTGGGGCTAGCAGGCACCCGTGTCTCAGGGTCTCCCGCAGAGCGGACAGACTGAGCTTACTGCCTTTTCAGACAGCATCATCCGGAGCTGCAGCTCCTGGTCCTTTCTGCTCTGGCTGACAGGCTGCAGTGGTCACGCTTCTGAGGGGAGTGACTCGCCCCGGCTGCCTATGCAGGAGCTAGGCCTGTCCCAAGCAGGCACGGGCTCCTCGCACTGCTGGCACTTCGGAGAAGTTAACATGCTCCCACTCATCAGCTGTTCTTTGCCTGGCTTCTCCTCACCCTTTTATCCCCACCGCCCGGTAAATAATGGATACTAAGGGAAGCGGGGAGGGAGCGAAGGGCAGCCGGCTGAGGAGAAGCGGAGCTGCTGCTTAGGAAGTGGCCCAACGAACCAAAAAGAAAACATTCTCAGTCTTTGTGTTTGTCTATTTTTCGGGAAGGGCCAAGGAGAGGGCGACTTCGGAGGCGGCGAGCGCTCGTCTGAGGGCATGTCTCCGAGGGCAGAGAGCAGGGCGGGAAGGGAGGGGCCCGCGCCAGGCAGTGGTCAGACCGCCAGTGGCACAAGCTGCCTCCTGCGCATGCGCAGCCGGCAGCAAACTGCTAGGGCAGTGGTGGCGGCTCCCTCGCTTGCGGCTCTGAAAGGGGCAGCGTGTTTCTGTCTGCATGCGGAGCAGACTCAAAATGGTCACCCTTAAAAGGGCAATGTCTGCTCTGGGCTGTGGCCCCCACCCTTTTTTTTTGCTCGAGCAAACAGTGGCTGGGGCTTTTTTGCACTGTATCCACCACTATCTTGGCTCTTCGCCTGTAACGGGTTGGCCACCCCTATGGTAGGGAAAAAGCTCCGAACTGCAGCTCCGGGGGTGACCCGTCACCAACAGTGGAGCACCCACGGGGACATCACATGAAGAAGAACACTGCTGAAGCCTCTGTCCCCAGCCTCCCCACCCCCCATGCTTTCACCCACCCCCATCAAGGCCTGCACAGGCCCCTCTCCTACCAAAATCTGAAATGGTGCCCTGACCCTGTGCCAACTCCTCGGCTTGCGAGTAACTCGCTTGGCCTGAGGGGGCTGGTTTTGAGAGGTCCCCCTGGCTGGCACTGCCATGCTGGACAGCACTCTGAGAATAAGGCTGCCTGGCTCGGACAGCGTTTCTGCCAAAACTGCCTGTCAGAGCTACGGGAGGAGAGCCAGGCTAGCTGGGCACAAGGCCCCCCAAACAGAACAGGCGAACCTGGGATGAGCCACCTGGCCAGTCCTTACCCAGGCTGACGATCTCCCATAGCAGCACCCCAAAGGACCACCTGAAAGAGACACAGCCCGTGGGTCTCCAGTAGCACCTCCCGCCCCGCCCTGCCCCCTCGCCCACCTCCAGGGGTGGCAGCACATCTGCCTGAGGCCGTGTTGTGGGGCGGGGATGAGAGGGGCCGGGTTGCACTAGGGGTGGGGACCAGGAAGATGGAAGCACTGGAAATGGGGACATACTCTTCAGGGTTAGGCCTGCGACCTGCTGTGGCTGAGCAAGGGGGCCCCGCGGTAAGAAACAGGCACCCCTGACTCAGAGCACAGAGGACCCGGGGGGAGTGGGAGAGGAGCTGGAGGCTGAAACAAGGCCTGGAGAAGATGTGGAGCAGTCGCCCCTCCAGAGTCAGCAGGGAGGGGTCGACGACCCATGTATTGGAGCAGCAACCTGTCCTGTGCTGGCGGGGGGCTCACCCCATGGGCATGTCTACCCCACAGACCCGGGGCAGGACTCACACGTCGCTTTTGGTGGTGTACACACTGTAGTTCAGGGACTCGATGGCCATCCAGCGAACCGGCAGGCGGCCCTAGGGAAAAGACCCACTGTAACAAGCAGGGTGATGAGGAAACCCCCCCCCCATGGCCAGAGGAAGGTAGGGTAGGAACCAGCCACACTCAGCCCAGCTGGGGGCAGATTCAGACTAGGGTACACATGCTCCCCCCAGACAAGGAGCTGGGGAGAGGTCAGGTCAGGGAAGGGCTGTCCCCATCCAGCTGTCCAGGTAGCTGGAGCACAGGAGGAGGGGGTTCACGGCCTCGCTGTGCGGGGCAGGAGGGATCTTGCACTAGCCCAGGGACAATTACAGCAATGGGCCCTAGAGCGTCTGGGCTGGGGCACTGCAGCCTAGGCCTGCCAAGGCACAGTGGGATGGACTCACCATGGTCTTCTTCACGTAGACCTCCTCCCCGCGGGAGAGCCCAAAGTCGGCGATCTTGGAGGCCAGGTTCTCCCCCACCAGAATGTTCCTGGCGGCCAGGTCCCTGTGAATGAACTGAGAGGGCCATGCCGAGTGAGGGCTGGCCCTGCCCCTCTGGAGAGAAGCCAGCAGGCCTCCTGTTCCGTGCAGCCCTGGGACACAGGGACCAGCCTTAGTGAGGGGGAGCAGCATCCCCCCTCTGGCACTCCACGGCTGGGAAGAGGCAGGTGCCAGCAGGCCCACCCCATGGTGCTTTGGAGATGCTGAGGGACACTATTTCATGTCCAGCGCTATCCTGGGGCATGACGGGGCTCCAGCTCCTGCTCCCCAGGAAGCTGGTGGCCGCAGGGGACCTTGCTCCGTGCGCCTGGGTTCTGGGGAGTCTCCCCTGTGCCAGCTAGGGGCAGAAGCAGGCAGCCGAGCTGCAGGTGGCTTCAGGGAGCCTGGCCTGGAAGCCAAACTGCTGAACCTAGGCTGGGTGGGGCAGTCCCAGAAAGAGGAGGGCGGAGCCTTTTGCACCCAGTCCTGGGAGAAACAGGGGTGGCCCGTGGGAGGCTGTGTTAGCAGGAGCCTGGCTCAGCAGAGCTGCTCTCCCAGACACCAGCTCTCCATTCCAGCGCCCCAGAGCCAGGACACAGGACAGGCCTGGGTGATGGCGGAGGGGCAGGTTACCGGCTGAGGGGAGAAGCGAGCCCTCCCGCCCTGTGAGGAGAACAAACCCTACAAAACCAGGGCGCGGCAACACCCAGACACGTGGGCAGCAGCTTGGTACTAAACCACAACGAAAATCATCTCCAGATAAACACGCTGCAGGGTGGCCAATTACAGCACCATGCAGCAAAATCCAGCCATTTGCATGGCCCCGGGCAGCAGCCAGGACCGGGCCTGCATGGGCCTTTGCTCTGAGCCAGCCTTAGGAGAAGGGATTTTGGGGTGTCTTGCATGGTTCTTCGGGGTCTGTTCTGCCAAGACGTCCCCGGAGCGTGGTGTCCGACTGGCAGAGCCCGGCTCCTCCCTTGCACTCAACCCGCCTGGCCACTAGGGTGATGCAAGTAACTGACTGGTAACTATCCCATCAAGAGGCGTGTGTGTGTGAGAGCGTGCGTGTGAGTGTTTTTGTGTGTGCGCGTGTATGCATTTGTGAGTGTGCGCATGCGCATTTTTGTGTGTGTACACGTGCGCATGTGTGAATGTGTGTGTGCACGCTTTTGTGTGCACGGGTGTGTGAGCATGTTTGTGCGCATGTTTGTGTGCGTGTGTGTGCGTGTGAGTGTACATATGCTTTGTACTTTGCATTCTCAATACATGTGGCGTATTGTGTTTCTCCCTAGAAAGAGCCCGTGTGCTTCTTCTAAGCACCCCAGAGCTACCTGCTTCTCGCTCAGGTACTGCATTCCCTTGGCTACGTCTGAGGCAAACTGGAGGAGCTGCTGGGAGGTGAGGGTAGAGGCCGTCCCGTGCTCCCTGGCGAAGGCCGGGTCTGTCTCTAGCACGCGGCTTTTCCGGAGGAAGTCCAGCAGGTTCCCGTAGGGCGCGTACTCAATGGCAATGTACAGGTAGCCTGAGGGGCAGAGGGAGAGAGGCCCTTCAGCACCCGCCTGCCTCAGCTCCGAGCAGCTCTGGGGAGAAGTGAGGAGAAGGAAAAGGGACTGGCCCAGCCCGGGGGGGGCAGCTCCCACCTTTGTTCTCACAGGCCCCCAGCAGGTTGATGATATTGGGGTGGTGCCCCAGTTTGCACAGCACCTCCAGCTCCCCTGCAAAGTCCCGGTGGTCGTTCTCCGACGCAAACTCTGAAACAAACCGGAGCAGACGCTGCAGACGCAGACCTGAGACACCAGCCCCCGCCCCTCCCCAGTCCCAGGGCCAGGGCACCTGCCCC
>JANRFK010004893.1:60750607-60769098 GCA_030068395.1 Apalone spinifera | reverse complement strand
GGGGTGTGGGCCTGGGTCATGTCAGGGGCCAGCCTGTGATTTCCCCCCCAGACCCCTCTTCCAGCCATGGCTCAGTTCGTGTTTGAGAGCGACTTGCACAGCCTGCTGAAGCTGGACACCCCGATCCCCAACGCCCCCCTGGCGCGATGGCAGCGCAAGGCCAAGGAGGGCAACGCCTCTGTCACTGGCCCTGGGCCCAGTCCTGCCAACGCCAGCAGCACTGGCCTCTCGCCCATGAAACCAGCCAACCGGCCCCACAGCACCAGCAAAACCCCCTCCAAGACACCTGGTGAGTGAGGGCAGGGGCCGGTGCCCTGGGGAGCAGATGTGGGGCTCCGCCTCTGCTGCCTGCTGCTGTGGGAAGTGCCGTGTGAGACCTTGCTGGTGAGCCCCCTCTGACAGGCACAGGAGGCCGTTAGGGTACCCTGTGGGACAGGGCTCGATGGAGTGCGACATATGGCAGAAGGGGAGGTTCTGTGGGGTTTGATGGGATTACTGATGCTCTGGAGAGGGCCATGCCATGAGCTAACGCAATTGTTGTGTCCTGTGCACAAGGCACAGTGCACTGGCCACGAGTCACTGAGCAGTGTAATGGCAAATCGAGTCTTAAGTCTGACAGTGAAGAGCGAAACTTGTGCTCCCTGTTTACCTAATGGGATGCAAATGAACTGTCAGCCCAGGAAAGAAAACTTGGCCACACTGTAACACGGGTGGGGAACCGCGAGTGTTGACATGCTAGCCCTGTGGCCCCTGTCACCTAGATCCCCACCTTGCTCCTCGATCCCCTTCCTGCTCTCACTTCACTCCTGCGGCTAATACCCTTCCAGACTCTCCCCCAACACGCTCCGGCCCAGACCCCAAGCCTGCTTCCTGGCAGCCACCTCCCACGCACTGAACCCCTCACTTTTGGCCCCAACCCAGAGCTTAAGGACACCCATAAAATCTACTAGCTTGGGACCCCCCCTCCCCTTGCCATGTCTCTGGGCATCTAGCATGTGAGGGGAGTGTCTTTCTGTTTCTCAGTCGGGGGCATATCGGGTGTGGTGTTTGTTTTTGTGTCTCACTTTGTGGCCCCTTGACCCAAAAAGGTTTCCCACCCCTGCTGTAACAGTTCAGTATGCGGTCTAAAAAACACCATGTTTGTTTGCATTAGGGATAGGATGGTGAATAATAAAGGAATACTTCAGTGCAGTCGTCCCTAATTTTCCCTCACTCTCCAGCCTTTTCACGGTCTGTGCTTCCCTCATGGCACTGGGAGTGCGGCTTTGGCTCACGGAGGAGAGGGGAGAGAACACCCAGGAGCAGAGCCATCCCATCCATAGGACAGTCTGGGACAGCTGCCTGGGTGACTAGTGAGGGGGGCCTGGTGCTGGCAGCAGGGGTCAGACAGTGGGAAGCAGAGTGACCCAGCCTCGTTTGGGGAAGGGATGGAAGGGCACCCTGCACTTGCTGGTGTGGCAGTGGGCTGAGTTGCTCTGCTTCCTGCTGCAGCCGGTGAGTGTGTGGAAGGGAACTTGGGCAAGGGGTGAGGTGGGGCCGGGGTGGTGGTCTGGGCCCTGCACCCTACTAGGGATGTCAGTGCGTAGTTGTGTAGACTATTATTAGCGAATCCAAACGACTACATGCACTCTCTTTTTCCACCCCCCCACCTTGCTGCCTTTGTATAGGAGGAGATGGGAGCCACCTTTTAAGCCAGCTCCCCATGAGCACTAGATCCCACGGAGCTGCTTCCCCCTGTGGAGCAGGCGGCTCCCCGGGAGCAGGGCCAGAAGCACTGGCTGCCCTCTCTTCCCCGGGGCTATCGAATCGTGTAACCAATAAGATTTGGTGTGGTTATAGTTTACAATTATTCAGTTAAATGATAGCTAAACTCCCTACTAGATGGCCCTGGGAGCAGAGCTGGCGTAGCATGGGGTCTGGCGTAGGCCCCAGCTGCATCCCTTGACCATTCCTCTGCGCACCTCCCCCCACTTGGTGGGTGTGCCCCACTCACTTTTAGTGTCTTTACCAATATCCCTGAGCTTGCTCCGCACTACACAGTGAAGAGCCCACCGGGCCTCAGAAAGCAACGAGCCTTGGAAAGCTCTTCTGTGCAGAGACCGTCAAGCCTGGGAATGGGAACAGGCTGGAGTGTGTAATTGTGCATACGTGCAGGGGGCAAACCCCTCTTCCTAGAGAGGGCAGATCAGGGATTGTAGATCTTCCTGTCTCGTGACGCAGAACAGGAGAACGTTGAACAACACTGAAAGAGGGGGAGACCCAAAATCATAAACTCACTGCCACAGGCAACCCTGGAAGCCAAGGACGTGTTCTAGAAGGGGTGTCCTAAACACTGTGCACCGGAGCATGGCCAGTCTCTATTCTAGAGCCCCAGGTGCTCTACCTAGACACCTTCCTCTGCTGCGGCTAGTACTGGCCCAGTTTGACAGGACACAGAAGCAGGTGGCCTTTGAATCCCTATCAAAGGCCTTCTGGCTCGGGTCTGTGAGTGGCTGCAGTGCCAGCGCCGAGAGCCTGGTGACCTTTGCCATGGCAGTGCCAGCAATCTGTCCTCCATCCCTCTCCAGAGGAATCTGACTGCACTGGAGAGGGATGAGATGCATGTGTAGATTGAATGGCAGGTCTTGGAAACACATTGAGGTGGTTCTTGGAGCTCTGAGCAAGGCTGCCTGCAGCTGAAGCCATTGCTTTGGAGTGTAGTGTCTCAAGGAAGTTAAGCTGGGAGCCAGGCCCTCTGAAGATGTGCTGAGGCTCAGGAAGGAGGAACAAGAGCACACGATCGCTGCATCAGCCTTTTCCCATCCAATCAGGGTCCTGGGATTTGTTTGTGTGGCTGCTCTCGAGCCTTCAGGCTGGCAAAACACCAATGCCTGGAAAACATGGCACGCAGCCAGCAGTGCCTGAGGACTTGGGATAAGTGCACAGTCAACCTGTGGAACTCCTTGCCAGAGGATGTTGTGAAGACCAGGACTTTAACAGGGTTCAAAAAAGAGCTAGATAGATTCATGGAGAGTAAGTCTATCAATGGCTATTGGCCAGGATGGGTAGGAATGGTGTCCTGGCCTCTGTTTCTCTGGAAATGGATGACAGGAGAGGGATCATGTGATGATTCCCTTTTGTGCTCCCTCTCTGGTGCATCTGGTATTTGCCAGGACACTAGGCTAGCTGGCCCTTTGGTCTGACCCAGTATGGCTGTTCTTATGTTCTAAACCCTATCTGGGTCCTCACTGGGCAGTTTGCTTAAACAAATGGCTTTCTACTGCCTCCCAAACAGGTAAACCAGGAGCCAAAATTCAGAGCACACCTACCAAGGCAGGGGGGGACCGCTACATTCCCAACCGCAGTGCCATGCAGATGGAGGTCGCCAGCTTCCTCTTGAGCAAAGAGAACGAGTCTTCTGAGGATACACCTACCAAGAAGGTGAGCCATGCATTCTAGTAGGCAGGCCTGCCTCATCTTCTCCGGAGAAGCAAACTGCAGGGGGTTCACGTTGCTCCGATAAGCAATTGGTGACGTGCTCTGAGCCGCAGCACTCGTGTTTGTAGTGCGAGGCTGGACTAGAGCTGTACAAAGTTATGGCTTGGGATTTGGGTTGTGGCTTCTAGATACAAAGAGTGCGGGAGGACAGTGTGTGCGTTTTGTCTTGTGCTGTGGGGCCCTAGGCTAGCCTGCATTGCATCTGGCAGGCAGGACTGCAAACCTGGGGAAGTCTGAGACTTATGCACAAAGCGCTGGCTCTGCCAGGCTTAAAGCTGGGACGCTGAGCTGCTTAAGGAAATCCCACACAGCTTGTTGTGGGAGACGTTCTATCACACTGCAGATCTCTGGCCTGTGCTGGTCTGGGTTGGCTTCTCCACACAGGCAAGTCAGAAGGCAGCTGTACAAAGCAAGTCCCTTGTGGCTCTATTTCCACACGGAGTGAGATGCAAGAAAGGGCCAGTCTGGGGGCAGCACAAAACTGGCCCAGCAGGATCAGGATGCAGCTCTTCGAGCGAACTAGAGGCAATGCCCCATCTGGAGCAGAGGTGACTGGCTTGGTCTGCTGGCACATCTGGGGCTGTTCAGCTACATGCCTCTTGTTCATATTCCCTCTGAATGTGGCGAGGGGGTCTGTATGTCTTCTCTACAGGAGCAACAGAAGGATTGGGCGCTCAATTTGAATGGGTTTGATGTGGAAGAAGCCAAGATCCTCCGGCTTAGTGGGAAGCCTCAGAATGCCCCAGAAGGTATGCAAGGTTTGGGATGAGCTGTGATGGGCCGGGGCGAATTGCTCAAAACCAGGGCTCCTTACAGCTGCAAACAGGCCACACACCAGTCACACCGAGCGCTCCAGCTGCCAATGTGGCCAGCAGGAAGCCTCACGTGCAAAACCCCTCGATACCCCAGCTCTCCCTGTGCCACAATCAGCCCCGGGCCGAACACAGGTGAGGGGTTCTAGAACCCGATCTCACCTACTCTGAACGGGTCCTCCCTGTCCCAAAAGACCAGCCACAGTTCCCTGTCAACTTACACTCTGGATCTTACCCCCAAGAGCACGCTGGGCCAGTCCTTTAGAATCTAAAGGTTTGTTAAAAGATAGAAAAGGTGGAGAGTGAGGCTGTTAAGGAGAATGTCAGTGCTTGCTGCAGGCTCTCAGCAGAGATGTTGCACACTGCTAGCGTAGGAGTCTCTGGTGCACATCCTATGTCAGGACGGGTCGGCAATCCTTCCCGCGCGCTGGCCCTCACAACGCTGCATCTGGGATCAGTGGCAGGATTGAAGATAAGATGGATTCTGCCTCATGGCACTTTATATCCATTCCTGGTACCTTCCAAGCCGGAGCAGGTCACATGGCCAAGTGACCTGTCCTTGTGTCTGGTTTGCAGGTTTCCAGACACATTCCTCAGGTGTGTATTGGGCACCTGGAGAGCCATTGTCCCTGGGGCCCTGCTAATTAGCACAGTCACTCATTGGACAAGCCTCCTTTACAACAGGCAGCGCAGGCCAGTATCAGCACAGAGCCCATATTCATAACTGCACATACAGACACCACACAAGTACATGAGTAGCACACACAATCAGTAGAACATGAGCTTTCATTTGACACCTCACATGGCCCCCTTTGTACAGACTTTGGGGCAACCCCCCCTCATGGGTACAGCAGTGAACTGGCTGCTTCCCTTAAAATCCAATACTGTGACAGGCTCCTTTTCCCTCCAAGGAGGGATCCGTACCAGACCCTGACTAGGGAGCTGCGTGCTCTGAGAGCAATAGGAGGTGTGCACATAGTTGTGTATCTGCCAGGGCGCTGGCACACCATGAGTTCCTTACTGGCCTTCCTTGCTCCCCCCGGCCATTGAGCACTCTGTCCAAGCTGAGCAGCAGTGGCACTGCAAAGAGCAGATCTCCCCTAGATGCTTGGGTTGGGCCCTAAGTTCCCTCAGGAGAGGTGCCAGCCGAATAGCATGTAGTGCTTCCCCACGCCGTACCTCCCTGGGCAAGTCGCTTGTCGGGTTCGGAGAAGTGACTCTTCCCAAGCTCACCAGTTTGGATCGTTTCAGCAGCAAAGGGGCTGCCCTGTGAAGGAAGCTCCGTGGGTTCCATGCAAGGACTGAGACTGATCAGCTTAGTCTGCTAGAGGCAGGTGTCATAACTGGCTCCACAATTTGCTCCTCTAGCCTGCAGCAAGAGCACCTCCCTTGGAAGCTGGCTGAGCCTGCAGGGGAAGACTCCCAGTGCTAGCTGAGTCGCAAGGCTGCCAGGCGAAGCTGTCCAGGGAGTAACCATGGCTGTCGCTCTGCTTTACAGGCTATCAGAATAACCTCAAAGTGCTCTACAGCCAGAAGACAACCCCTGGGTCCAGCAGGAAGAATGGCAGATACATTCCTTCCATGCCAGACCGGATCCTGGATGCGCCAGAGATCCGGAACGACTACTGTAAGCAGGCCCGTGGTGGCCCTCTTATCCCCGTCCGTATTGGTAATTGCTGCCTCCCCGGGCAGTGCCCTCTAAATGCCACAAGGTGCCCCTGCTTCACCCTGCGGGAAGAGATTAAACAGGATCAGACCTAAGAATTCTTGCAGTCTGATACCATCTCCACCTCAGAGCTGTCACTTGGTGCTCCAGGTTGGCTGTCCCCAGCCCATCTGTTAGTCCCTGGGAGTGTCCCATTGTAGCTTATGCTTAGTGAGACTTGGAGAGTCTCCTCCATAGGATCCCAGTCTTGTTCGCACCTTGTTCCTTCGCCTTGTCGAGTAGGCTCTGTTTTCTCTGGCCTTGGGTCCTCCTCGCCTGGCTTGCAGGGCCATCCTCTGCAAGTCTGTCCTGAGCCTTGCCCCAGCATCTCGCTAGGGACAGAAGTTAGCCTCACCAGGCACTTGCTGCCAGGATTGCTCGTTGGGATGGTGACTGCAGACCTTTGTGTGCTCCCAGAGGAGCCGTTCAGTAAACCCATTAGCGCCCCAGGCTGTCTCATCACGACCTGCTGGCTTGTCTGTTCGCACTTGGATGCTGCTGAGCTGAAGCCAGGTGCCTCACTCCTCTTGAAGAGGAACTCGGATCTGGCTTAAAGGGTTCAGTTGCAATAAACGTCTGCCTTTCCCTCGAGCGTGGCTCTGGTATCGTCTTTTCCCCCATACCGGTCTTATTGGCACAGCTCTGCTCCTGTCTGGCTCACTTCCACTTGGGGACAAGCTGCCTTGGTTAGCTCTGAGAAATGGCACTGGCAGCTTGTTCCAGGCTTAGCCTGCTGCACCCCATTGTGCCTCCACCCAGACAGGGACCTGTGTGATCCTGCAGCCGCTGCTTCCTTCGTTGTGCCATGGAGGCAGAGTTCCTCCCTCCCCGAGGGGATGCCAGTTCCCTATGGAGTGAGGGGGCTTGGGTTCAGCTCAGCCTTCCTGCCCCCAGACGTGCTGCTTTAAGGAGAAGGTAGTGCCACCTAGAGCGGGGTCTCCAACCTTTCCACCACAGGATCACTCTCTTTCAATTTAAGTGCAACGCTGTAAGATCCACCTCAACCCAGATACCTTTGCCCCACTTCCTTCCCGCCCCTCTGAGGCCTGGCCGCTGCTCCACCCCTTCTCCAGGGCCTCAGCCTGCTCACTTTCACCAGGCTGGGGTAGGGGTGGGGTGCAGGCTCTGGTCTTGGGCCAAGGGGTTTGGAGTGGGGGGTGCAAGCTCTGGGAAGGAGGTCGGGGTAGGAGTAAGATCAGAGCAGGGCCAGTCAAAGACCAAAACGAACCCACTTTGCAAGCAGGAAAAGAAGTGCCGACACTCCCATGCGTGTGGTGGGTCGGGACTGAAAGGGAAGAACAGTGTGTTTGAGACTGGCAGCTTTGCATTGCCAAGCTCCCTCCATCCCCTTCTCTCTGTGTGGAGATCGGGTGCAGGAGTGGGGGGAAGAGGGACACCAGCGCCCCTCCCCCACCCTGCACAGCCAGGGGGACAGCTCCAAGGCAGAGGGCAGGAGCAGCATGACAGTAGGTGCAGGGGCAACTGAAGTGCCAGTGCTTGATAGTTTCCAAACCAGTCAGGATCACCTGTCAGGCTCCAAGATCTACCGGTAGATCCTGATTCCCCTGGCTGGCGACCACTGCCCTAGAGCAAGGTGGGTTGGGTGAAAATAGCAGATAGGGCAGCTCCCGTCCTTGGCCCAGCAGCATGGTCCACAAAGGAACCATGGGGCCTTCTCTGCGCCTGGTCACAGCTGTCAGTGGGATTCCTAGGCTGACACTGGGCAGCTTGCTGAATAGCATCTCTCTGTAGGAAAGGGAGTTCGGAGCTTCATGCAACTGGACTGGGACAAAAAGCTTCGTTGCTGGGACTAGGGCCGTGAGAATGTAACCATGCACGTGGCTCACGGATGAGCCGAGGCTCACCAGTTAACGTGCACGGTTACACGCAGGCTCCCATGATGTGCAGGGAGCTGGCTTCCCACATGCATTGGCTTCCAGGGAGCCGCCTGCCACCCTGCGCTGCTGCTTCTGATACCGAGGCAGCAGTGTGTGGGGAGGAGGGGAGAGGCAGTCGGAGCTGCCTGCCGCCCCTGTGTAACTGGTGACCTTGTCCGAGGTTACCCGATTCCTTACTTGCCTAGCTAGGACTCCAACATGCCACTAGGCCAGTCGCCTTACCCGCCTTACACCTGCAGCACAATAGTTAATTTAGGTGTTTCAGCCCTGGCTGGGATTGAGTTGGGCTGCTCCTGCTTTGGGCAGGGAGCTGGACTCTGACTCCCGAGGCCTCTTCCTGGGATTCTATGAATATAGGACTCAGCAGAGGTGTTCCTGGGCTGCCATCATCGGAGTGGGGAAGCAAGGGGGTCTCTCGCCATGGTGGGAGCCAGGCTGCAGGCAGGATTTCTCTGGGCATTATAATAAGCAGCAGGCATAATGTGTGACGTGCGGTGTCTTCTGATCCTAGATCTGAACCTCATTGACTGGAGCTCCCAGAATTTCCTGGCAGTGGCTCTGGATAACTCCGTGTATCTGTGGAATTACTCCTCTGGTGAGATCATCCAGCTGCTGCAGATGGAGCAGCCAGACGACTACATCTCCTCAGTTTCCTGGATCAAAGAAGGAAACTACCTTGCTGTTGGCACCAGCAGTGCTGAGGTCCAGGTGAGAGGAATCGCACGCTACAGGGAACAGTCCTTTAAATATTGGCTCCTGCTTGGGGACCATTGTTGATGTCATGAATGACCACTGCTTGGAGCAGCTAGTCCTGGAGGCCACAAGGCAAGAGGCAAGTCAGTTTAGGACCAGGCCCTGTGCACAGCTTAAAACTAAAGGTGAATATAGTGGAATGGCTTGATAATAGCAAGTGTAATGTACTAAACTAAACATCCTTGTAGAGGGGAAATACCAGCTCCCTCATCCCCAACAATAGAACTTAGAACTTCCAAAAGGAAAACTAATCAAAAGTGAAGAAGATCCTTAAGCAGAAATTGAAAGCAACAGACACGTGAAACGCTTACAAGCTGCAAGGAAATGTTAAATGATGTAGTAGAGGCTTGACAGTGTATACCCCCCACTATAAAAGGCCAAAAGCCACCCTGGCTAGAAAGAGCGTAAAAGGCATTCCGAGACCAAAAGACTGCCTCTAACAATTGAAAGGCGACAGAAGAATTTGAAAAGCAACTAGCAAAAGACACAAGCTAGCAACAAAAATGTGTCTCTCCAAAGCAGGAAGCCTTCTAAACAAGCAGGGGGGCCACTGGACGATTGAGGTACTAAAGGAGCACTTGAAGATGAGGCCATTGCAAAGAACTCATTGAGAGTCTCTGTATCAGTCTTTGCTCAAAGGATGTGAGGGAGACTCTCACGCCTGAGCATTCTTCTTGGGTAACTGAGGAACTGTGCCGGACTCCGGTTTCAGTAGACATTTTAGAACATGCTGATGAATTCAACAGTGCTATGTCACCAGGCCCAGATGGTCTCGCCAAGGGTTAGAAGGAACTCAAATAGCAATGGCAAAACTACTAAGTGTGAGATGTAACCATCTCTTAAATCAGCATCTGTATTAGATGACAGGAGGGTAGCTAATGTGATGTTGGGTTTCTTAAGGTATGAGGCGATCTTGGCAATAATAGGCCTAACTTCAGTACAGTAAAACTCCAATAGTCCGGCATCAAAATGGCAAGAGCCTAGTGAGTGAGCTTCGGCAAAAAACGAGTCACAAGGTAATAGCGGCAGCAGCTGAACTGAGCAAAAAGGGTAAAGCTTAATATTTTAGTTTTTTTACAGTATACTGTATACAGTATGTACAATAAAAAAGGTTAGAACACTTTATATACAGTATATAATGTATAGAGTGTGTGTGTGTGTGTGTGTGTATATGTATATGTATATGTATATATATATATATGTATATGTATATATATATATATGTATATGTATATATATATATATGTATAAAAAACCAATTTATAGTACCTCCTGATAGTCCAGCATATCTGATAATCCGGCACCACCTAGGTCCCATAGGTTCTGGATTATCGGCAGTCTACTGTACTAGGCAAGCGTGCTGAAACAGAATGATCCAACATGACCATGAGATACTGGGGAAGCGTCAACCTGGCTTTTGCAAGGGGAGATCCTGCCTCGCAGTCCATTGGTTGTTGGGTGGGGTCAAACATGGGCAGGGGTGATGGAGTGTGAATAGTGTACTTGGACATTTCAAACGCCTTTGACGAGTTACTCACTAAGAGGCCTTGAGCAAAGTACGCAGTCCTGGGATAAGAGGGAGGGTCCTTTCATGGGTTGGTAACTGCTTAAGACAGGAACCAAAGAGTGAGCCTAAATGGTCAGTTCTTCCTGGAAAAAGGGACTTGGCAGAGCCCCCACCCCCCAGGATTTGCACCGGGACTTGTGCTATTCAACCAGTTTGTAAATGATCTGAAAACAGACCAACGAGGTGGCGAAGTATGCGGATACGAATGACTGAGCTCCAACGGGTGCTCTCAAACCTGGGTGAATTTCATCTGCCGCTCTCTTGTCCAGTCAATGTTGATAAATACAAAGTAATTCCCATGGAAAAACAATCCAAACTGCATACAAAATGATCGGCTCTAAGCTAGCTGTTACGGCTCAGGAAAGATCTTGGTGTCATTACGGATAGTTCTCCGGAATCATCTGCTCAATGTACAGAAGCAGTCAAACCGTGAGTGGTGGGAATCCTTCGTGAAAGGGCTGGATAGTAAGAGAAAATATGCTACACTAAGCCCATGCTGGGCCCACGCCGTGACTAGTGTAGAAAGCTCTAGTCTCCGTATCGGAGAGTAGAAATGGCAAAGGAGTAGCGACTGGCAGGATACGTTGGCGGGTGCAGTCATGGCTGGAGTGGAGAAATGGAAGAAGGCAGTGCTCTTTACACACACTGATCTGGGCTCATTCCCTGAAATTCATAGCAAGCGTCACACAGCTACCACCTGTGGGACTTGCTGCCAGGCGGGGCGAGAGCCAGAGGCTTAAAGAATGCAGCTCCTGGAGGACCGCTCCATCAATGGCCATTGGCCAGGCCGGGCAGGGATCAGCCCGTGCTCCGTCCTCGCCTGTGACTGCTGGAATGGATGATGGGTGGCACGTGGCTCTCGGCAGCGTTGCCAGATCCAGGGCTCGGTGGGCGCTGCTGGGCTGGCTGTCTGCAGGCTTGTTCGTGGTGCTGGGCTGCGCAGTTCAGAGGTGCAAAGCGAAGCAGCCAGAAGGGGCTCCCCGGCTGTAACAAGTTGCCCTTCTGACCCCAGGGTGTTGGTCACGGCGCTCTCAGGTACATGAGTTGGGCTTGTCCTGGCTGTGAACCGGGTGGGCCTGAGGTTTCTTTGACCAGAGGAAGTGTCACTGTTCCAAAGATCCCCTCCTGCACCCTGAGCTGCAGGGACAGGGGTGGGTTTTGCAGCCCCCAACTACGGTGGCTTGGTTCTCTGGCTCACGTTATAGCAGCTTATGCATTTAGCACTGGAGCTGCTGGTTCAGTCGTTGGTGTATTGGCCCCCTCGGAACCGTGAACTCCTGCCTGGCTTTCTTCGAAGGCCTGGCAGTTCTGTAACTCTGCTAGGCTGGCTGCAGGCATTCCTGGGTGAACCCCTTTGGCCTGTGTGCACGAGGTCAGACTTTGGTTGCTCACGGCTTCAGTCTCTAAACCCTGAGTGCCTGCAAGCCTAGTGGTCAGTGATCCAGCAGCAGGGCTTGAGTCCCTGTGGGCAGCAAAGGGAATGGCACCGCTAGATCCCCCTCTCCTTGCATGTGCAGGGAGTGCAGCTGCACGGATGCCAAGGAGCTGCCTCTGCTCCCGAATGGCATTTGAGCTGCTGGCTGCCAGAGCCCTGTCCTCTTACACCCACTTCAGAGGGGACGTCTGTGTGGCACATGGACTGCAGCCTTCGCATGAACAGGCCCAGAGCTCGAAGGCAGCATGCTCCCGGGCTGCTGGAGTGAGGCTGTTTCCCGTGCAGAGGGTGTACCCTGCGGGTGCCCGCTGTCCAGACCCCTACGCACACCTTCTCGTGGGTGTTGGGGAGATGGCGGTGTGGTGAGCACTTGGGGACTAACTGGGAAGACTCCCAGTCTCACCCAGGAGGCAGGTGAAAACCAGAAGACTTGGTGCACTAGGGTGAATGGGCGCCAACCCAAGGCAAGGTTGGAATGCCTTGACCTGCAAGTGCAGGGCCAGCATTGACACCCAAGAAATGCCGCGGCGTGCTAAGGACCCTATTCTCACCCCCTGCCCAGCTAGAGAACTGACTGCTTCCCTGTCTCCTCAGCTGTGGGACATCCAGCAGCAGAAACGGCTCCGAAATATGAGCAGCCATTCTTCCCGCGTCGGGTCCCTGAGCTGGAACAGCTACATCCTCTCCAGGTAAGGGCCCAGCCGACCAGTCTCCGGGAATGCCAAGCCAGCTTGAGCTGGTCACGTGGCCAGCCGGGAGTTGTGCGTGGGCCCGCGTCAGTGTGACCAGGCCACAGAGCCTCGGGTGCCGCTAGGAAGTGAGTGCGCAGTCCCTCTTGGGCCCCCGCTCTGCCACTCCTCCCTGGTGTCTGGTCTAGCCTCTGGCTAGAAGGGGCTGTACTTGGGCCCCTGAAGGGAGGAGCTGTGGGAGGGCTCTGCTCCTCCAGGGTGCAGTCCATGCTGGGTCCAGGCGTCCCCGGTAGCAGGTCCCACCCCGATGAGGGCCTGACTCTCCAGTGTCCCTCGACAGCGGGGCGCGGACTGGTCACATCCATCACCATGACGTGCGGGTTGCTGAGCACCACGTGGCCACGCTTGCTGGCCACACGCAGGAGGTGTGCGGACTCAAGTGGTCACCCGACGGCCGCTACCTGGCCAGTGGCGGCAATGACAACCTGGTGAATGTGTGGCCATGTGCCCAAGGGGACAGCGGTGACTTTGCTCCTGTGCAGACCTTCACGCAGCACCAGGGGGCTGTCAAGGTGAGTGGGCGGCGCAGCCGCTGGTTCCTCCCCTCTCCCGGCACCAGCAGTCTGCCGGTCCCGCCCGGCCAGAGCTGCACTCGGGCTGCTGTGAGGGCAGTGCAGAGCGTGGTGGCTCTGCATGTCTTGTGACTGGTGCCCTCTGCTAGGCTGTGGCTTGGTGCCCATGGCAGTCGAACGTGCTGGCCACGGGCGGTGGGACGAGCGACAGACACATCAGGATCTGGAACGTGTGTTCAGGCACCTGCCTCAACGCGGTAGACGCCCACTCCCAGGTGAGCTCCGCGCGGACTGCGTGTGGCACGAGGGCGGGCCGGGGCGCGGGGCCCCTTGGTGAGGAGCTGGGCCCCAGAGCAGCGTGTTCGAGTGTAGCCGCTTAACCCTCGACCAGCGCGCTCCTGCTTCTCGCTTAGAGCCGGCCCCGGGGAGGTGGGTTTGTTGCAGCCGGGCTGGCACCCCGACTGCCCCGGAGCTTGCTGCAGGCTCTGCAGCACAGAGCTAGGCTCCAGTGCCGGGAACCGCTGAGATGGGCAGCGGTTAGTTACCTTCTGATGGGCTTTGTAACGTTCCTGCCACCTGCCAGAGTAACACTGGGCTCTCCCCTAGGTGTGCTCCATCCTGTGGTCGACAAACTACAAGGAGTTCATTTCAGGTCACGGCTTTGCACACAACCAGCTGGTGGTGTGGAAGTACCCGACCATGGCCAAGGTCACAGAGCTGAAAGGTAAGTCTGCATCCAGGCGGCTCCGCCATTGCGTCAGCAGCGACCCCGCCCAGGGGAGGTGACAGCTTGGCAGAAGAGGCTGCTGGGGCTCCTGGGACTGGTGGGAGGAGCAGAGCCCTGACGGTGCAGCGCCTCCTTCCCCAGGTCACACAGCCAGAGTCCTGAACCTCACCATGAGCCCAGACGGCTCGCTCGTGGCGTCTGCCGCCGCCGATGAAACGCTGCGGCTGTGGCGCTGCTTTGAGATGGACCCGGTGAAGAAGAAGGAGAAGGCTGGCAGCGCCAAGAGCAGCATCATTCACCAGGGCATCCGGTGAGCCAGGGAGACGCCCCTGGCGGGGGCTGGGACTCCGCTGTACAGGATTTTAATACAATAAATACCTTAGTCTGATGGCGTGAGACCATGGCTTGTCTTGGGCTCCCCAGAGGAGTGGAACGTGCCTCTGCTGGCTCCTGGCAGCCGATGACCCGGTCATCCAGCCACTGCAGTAGGGGAATCGTTGGCCAGGGAGCTACACTACCTGTCTGGGTCAGTCCCTTCCACGTGAGCTGGGCCAGGCCACGGCTGCTGCCAGTGGAGCTCTGAAACTGGCCTAGCTTTGCACAGGTACATGGGGGTGGTAAGCAGGGCTCGACACACACCTGATCTACTCGCCCGTAGCAAGTAGATTTCTGCCAGTCGCTCCGTGCACCCCATTCACTGGCACTTCGCGCAGTGCGGGGCTGCCGAGTGGCTCTCGCCGGGGTTCGTCAAGCCCTGGTGATAAGCCTGAGATGGCTTTTAAAGAGGCCAGTACTGCCCCTTGGGGAGACGGTCTCCTGCTGGGCCCTAGAAGTGCTCAGGGGCTTGGCTCAGACCAAAGGGAAACGGTCCCTCTTCCAGCCCTCAAGGGGATGAAGCAGACACCTGGAAGCAGTGTGGCCCATCTGCCTGGGCTGGCTATGGCTATATGGCCTCCCCAGCTGGGCCTGGCCCTCGCTATTCCTGGCCTATGGCAGACCGAGTCTTTCTGGGCACAGCTGCCTTAGCAAGAGCCGGAGTGATCAGAGTCCTTGCTCCAAGAGCAGCGGACAGGGCCATCACAGGAGCCTGGGCTACCGCTACAAGGTGCTGCTGAGGGCAGCTTCCCCGTCACGTGATACCTGAGACGCAGGAGCTCAGCTGCCATGGCCCTGCAAGTCCTTCCTTGGCAGCATGGAGCGGGGCAGGGGCTGGGGCCAGTTGGGGTGCTTCCCCCCTGAAGGCTTCGCCCTCCAATGCTGCTCCTTGCTGTTGGAAATGACCCAGGAGCCCCGCTTACTGATTTGTCCATACAAACAAACAGTGAGTGGGGCTGAGTCGCACACCTGGTCTGCTCAAATGAGGGTTGTAACCTACTTACAGAAGGGAGCATCCCTCTCAAAAATGCCATTACCTAATTCTTCTGCCACGTCCTCAGTGCTCCAAGAGGACGATTGTGGCTCAGCGTCTTATCAGATAAATCTCAAACTCAGCTGCTACTTTGTGTCTATGCCAGCGGGTCCCACAAGGGAAAAGGGGGCTGTCTGCTCTGAGCTGTAGGTGGTCATGGGAGGACCGCAGTGTGTGGGACACAGGCTCGAGCTCTGCTGCCAGTACTGACCATCCCTCCTGCCCAGGGCAATTCTTAGTAGACGGTGCTTGTGTTCTCTAGCCCTTAGGTCTATGCCGTAACTCGCGTCATGGCAGCTTACACCCTAGTGCTTGTGACCGGAGCCTACTTACTGCTCTGGACTGTTCTGCTTGATTACTGTAAGGCGTAGAGAGGGTGTTTTGAGACCAATTTCACCCGGATGAAAGCACTTGAGTTAAATGAGCTGTAAGAAAGAAAGCAGAATATGGTGGTGATCATGAGGATTCATTTGAGAACACCTGGCGTGATGCTTTCGTAGTCACAACCCTGCCCAGGAAGAAGGCTTTCTGGTGTTTTTTCTAACACCCTGGGCTTAGAGGGAAGTGGAAGCAGCCCTACACTGTGTATTTGTAATAGAGCTGGCAGAAGAAATCTACGCAGAGTTGGGGACAGCTAAGGGTTTTCAAAATACGAGGGCGCTGGAGCTGGTGGAATTATCAATGCAGATGCAAGAAAACCAGACCTGTTAAACATTTATTTCTTGGAAGGCTGATGCTATGGTCTCCTGCCACTGTGCTGATTACCGAAGCACAGTGGAGTGATTAACGAGCACCTAACGGTAGAGCCTTTTAAACTAGCAAGCCCAGGTACGGTTGTCAACTAAGAAAAGGTTAAAGAAGATTGGACACTTACAGAGCCCCGGCAGGATGAGGGAGCAGCTGCTCTGTGGGATGTGATTAATAAAGAATTGATGGAGGATAATAGAGCCCTTCAACCTATTCAGGCTTCTCAGTATGATTGCATGTATGGCTGCTACAGGCACCACGTTGCAGTAAGAAGCAGCTGTGAGGCAATTGACTTGGTCCAGGGGATATTTGGGTTTTTAAAACCCTAGGATGGTTAAAAACAACTGACTCATTAAATGGATTAAGAAGTGGCTGAAAGATCTCAAAGTGCAACTCCATGGGGTGCACCATTCATCCGCATGTTTCCAGTGTGGGGCCCCTGGGGTGAGTTCAGGGCCTTGCGGATTAAACAGTTTTATCAACGCGCTAGAAGCAAACAGGGCAGTCTGCAGCTGACCCAAGTGAGGGGAAATGATGAATAAGGAAGAGGGCAGGTCACACATACCAACCTCAGGGGCAGGACTTGGAAAGTTAGCTCCATGCACAATGGCTGCGTCTAGACTGGCTGCTCCCGTTCGGGCAAAAGTCCCTTTTGCGCAAAAGGGCCAGTGTAGACAGCTGCCATTTGTTTTGCGCAAAAAAGCCCTGATGGCTAAAACGGCGATGGGGGCTTTCTTGCGCAAAAGCGCGTCTAGACTGGCAGGGGCCTGGCAGTGCAGCTGTGCCACAGCTAAGAGGCTGGGAACCACTAACTGTCAGTTCTGTTCCTTGCTAAACCTCCAGGGCCTGCCAGGCTGCCTCTGGCACCCATGTAACAATTCCTGGGATGGGCCAGCTGGCTGTAGCGTGGGCCTGGCTTAACACTAGGTTACACAGCAGTTAGGCTAAGTTTACACTCGTGGCTTCTTGCACAAGAATCTGCAGCGCTGCCACGCTGCCCGCCCGCTCTTGCGCAAGGAAATGTACAGTGCGGCGTGGTAAGAGGGCAGTGTGGCTGCTCGGCGGGGATTTCTAGCACAAGAAACCCCTATGGCTAAAATGGTCATCGGAGCTTTCTTGTGCAAGAGAGCGTCACGCTGCCATGGGTGCTCTTGTGCAAAAGCACAGCTCGCACATGGCAGTGTGGACGTTTTCTTGCACGAGAAGCCGCCAGTGTAGACGTAGACAGCACAGTGGGTGCGGGTGCACTGCTGTTACCTTACCCTGCTGCTGTGTTGGGGGCAGTTTGGGGCCTGCCTGCTACCCAGGCCAGGCTGGATGATCACAATGGGTCCAGCTGCCCTTGGGAAGCCTGCAGAAGCCATTGGGGTAAGAGCTACACTTCAGTATGTGCGGCCCCAGGCTGCTTCCAGCACAGCAAGGGGCCAGCTGGGGCTACTGTAACAAAGCGAGGCTGAGACGAAACCCCTACCACCACCTACCCTTTTGCTGTCCAATACTGAGCCAAGCAGTGCCAGTGACTAGAGGCCCCTGCCCCTGCCCCTGCCCCACTGCCGGGAAGACAGGCTGCACTCAGAACCTAGGGCAACACCTCTAGCCCTCAGGGCTGTGCAAAACCCACATCTGATGGTTGCTGTGGGCCCTGGACAAGGTGGAGGGGGGCGGCTCCATGCACCTGGCAGGGGCTGGGCTGGGTCAGTCTGGCTGTACTGACCTATGCTCTGGTGGAGATAGGGCCAGGTCAATGGACGCATGCTAACTCCCAGTGCTGGAAGAAAAACCCTTCGGTTGTGTATCATAGAACCACAGAACACTAGAAACGGAAGGGCCCTCAAGTGGCCATCAAAGCCAGTCCCCTGCCCTCACGGCAGGACCAGGCACCAGCTAGACCAGTGCTTTTAAAAAAAATTGTTTGATGTTCCTCGGTCTTAAAAATGTTATGAGGAACACCAAGGATCAGTTGTTGAGGGGGTAAAAAAAAAGATTGGGGGGAAAGTTATTGAGCAAAAAAAAAAAAGTCGCCTGCCCCTTTAAGGGTGGCCATTCTGAATTCTGTTGGTCTCCGTGGCACACCTCCGACTTACTCCCAGCACACCGGTGTGCTGCAGAACACAGTTTAAGAAACACTGATCTAGCCCATCCCTGAGCGGTATCTGTCCAACCTGCTCTTAAGTAGCGAGGGCGATTCCACAACCCCCCTGGGCAATTGATTCATGTTTCACCACCATGACAGTTAGGAAGTTTGTCCTAATGTCCAACCTGAACCTCCCTTGCTTCTTGTTCTCTCCTCAGAGGCCAAGGAGAACAATTGTGCTCCCTCCTCATGACACCCTTTTAGATATGGGAACATGGCTATCGTCCCCCCTCAGGCTTCTCTTTTCCAAACTAAACAAGCCCAGTTCTTTCAGCCTTCCCTCAGAGCTCATGTCTTCTAGCCCTTTCATCATTCTTGTTGCTCTTCTCTGGCCTGTCTCCAATTTCGCCACAGCTTTCTTGTACTGTGGTACCCAGAACTGGACACAATACTCCAATTGAGGCCTGATCAGCACAGAGTAGAGCGGAAAAATGACTCCTCGTGTCTTGCTCACAACACTCCTGTTCATGCAGCCCAGAATCAGATTTGCTTTTTTTTGCACCAGCATCACACTATTGATGCATATTTGGCTTGTGGTCCCCTATAACCCCCTAGATCCCTTTCTGC
>JANRFK010004893.1:60736896-60748233 GCA_030068395.1 Apalone spinifera | reverse complement strand
CTGGCAAGTTTTTCCGGAAAAGTGGCTGATTTTCCAGAAAAACTGGCCAGTCTACACACAGCCTAAATGAATAATGTTTAAAACAAACAAAAGGCAGTATTTCATCACACCACACACAGTCAACCTATGGAACTCCTTGCCAGAGGATGCTGCAAAGGGCAAGACTATAACAAGGTTCAAACCGAGCAAGATACATTCATGGAGGACCGGGCCGTCAGCGGCTCTTAGCCAGGGTGGGTAGGAACGGTGGCTCTGGCCTTTGTCTGTCAGGGGCTGGGAATGGACGACAGGGGAGGGATCACTTGATTCTCTGCTCTGTCCATTCCCTCTGGGGCACCTGGCAGAAGACAGGACACTGGGCTCAGGGACTTGCTTGCGGTTCCTCAGGAAGCCCTTGAGGCGGCAGGGAATTGAACGTGGCTCTCCCCCAGCCCCATGGTGTGTTGGTGCTGCAGGGGGTCAGCTCATTAAACATTGGGTTGTACTCAGCTGGTAGTTCCTGGGGCTCTGCCAGTCCCTGAGGAACAGAGGGGGAGAAGGCAGCCACATGGAGGCAAAGGAAAGGGGTGGGCAGGCACAGCCCCAGGGCAGATCTTAGGGAGCCCTTCCATTGAAAGCTTGGAGAGCCCTGCTCTAGCACCCAGGCCTTGTGCTGCAGCCAGGGAACAGGCGCTTGCCCTGCTGCATGCACGACGTGACTGCTGGAAGCAGGGGCATCCAGGGGACGGCGCATGCTGCCCCCGCCCCAAGTGCTTGCCAGGAACTGCAGCCACGGGGAGCAGCAGCTGCAGGGGGAGCACACAGGCACCTGGCGCTGCCCCCTGGCGCAGCTGAATGGGTGGCATGCTGCAGGTTCCAGGAGCTGCTTGAGGTTAGTACTGTCTGGGTCCTGCACCCATGAACCCCTCCCCTCGGCCTGAGGCCCCTGCACCCCAACCCAGCCTGGAGCACTCACAGCCCACGCCACCAGCTGCAGCCCTCACCCCCTCCAACACCCCAATGCTCCGATACCCAGAGTGAGGTGTGGCTCTCAGGCCAAAGGGTTTGCTCAGCCGTGCACAGAGCCAAGCTGCGGCAGCAGTGCTTGGTGCAGCTACAAGCAGAACCCAGGGACGGATCGCTTCTCCGCTCCTCTCACCGGATCCCAACCCCTGCCAGGGGCTGGGCTGGCCCCGCCCCAACACAAGCAGGAGCCAGCCTGGCCCAGGGCAGGGGCAGGCGCCGAAGGAGAGAAGAAAAACATTCAGACCAAGCCCTTCGGAGAGGAGAAGGTAAATGACTGACAAGATCACGACTCCCAGACAAGGGCACAACGTAGCCGCTGCTCCTGGGGGGACCGTGCCCCGAAACTCAGCACCTTTTATTCATCAAGACACTGCAATACACTCGGGTTATCTCCTGCAAGCAGGCCAAGCTTCGCCCCGGAGTAAGAGCTACAGCCACCCCCACAATAGCCCAGCCCGTCCCACTGGCCTGCTTTTGCAGGGCTCCACACCCGGGGTGCAGCACAGTGCCAGGTGGACGAATGCTGTTCCCAGGAGCCCCGCGCTTGAGAAACAGCCACAGCCGGGTGGTACAGGTCCCTGCCTGCTGCCTCGTCCCTCGCGCCATGATGGAAGCTCGGTGGCCCCTCACCCCCATTCTGCAGTGGATGCCGAGCTTCCTAGGCCTGCATAATCAATGGGGCAGGCTGGGGCCCAGACTCCCCCAGCCCATCTTTCATGGGCACCCAGGGGCCACGAGCCCCAGCAGCAAGGCCTGTGCCCTGCCCGAGGGCTGGTGCCGGCAGCGGTCAGTTGCACGCAATCACCCTTGGGAGCAGCAGCAGCTGGAATGTAGCAGCTTAGCTCCTGGGCGGGGAGCTGACAGCCACCGCCCGGGGCGGGGAGCAGCTCCACATGCCTGGAAGGGGCAGGGCCGAAAGCGCCGGTGCTGCCCCCCAGTGCAGCGCTTCCTCCCCCGTGCAGCCTGGAGTGCCCCCCCCACCGCACAGCATACCACAGCCCTGCTCCCACAGCAGCTAGGGCTGCTGGCCCCGCGTAACCCCGCCAGGCCTGTGCTCTCTGGCAGAGGCTGCAATTCCCACCCTGCCTCTGCTCTTTGAGGCCAGCTGCCTTCCCCAGGAGCTGCAACCTCGTGGGTCCTCCTAGCCCCCAGCTGTCTCCTGGCTCCCCGTGCCCCCGCAGAGGCAGCCCTAGAAAGCAGGAGGGCAGAGCCGCGTCTCCTTCTCTCTTTATTTCTGGAGATACACAAGAGCAGCCCTGGCTCTGGGGAGCGGGGCGCAGGCCCCCACCGCCCTCAGGCTGCGCCCCCACAACGCTTTGGCTACAGGCAGAGGGGAAAATGCCCATGAGCAGCCCCCTGCCCTCCACCAGGAAAGACCCCCACGGGCCTGAGGGCACTGCTCCGGGCGACTGCACCAGGGCCAGTGGGGGCACCGGGCTGCAGGAGTCCAAGCTTGGCTGCTGCTGGGCCGGCCCAGGCTAGCTCTCAGGCAGGCAGCCACAGCCAGTCCGGGATGAAGGGAGGAGGCAGGGCGGAGCATGCGCTGGCAGCATGGCCCCTGTGCACACATGGCCTGGGTGAGAAAGGGCAGCTGGCCCAGCCTCCCATTCAAGTAGTGACCGGGCGAGCCAGCCTGGAGCACCAGAGCCCAGCAGCCCCGTGCTCTGGGGCCTGGAGCAGGGCAGGGACAGGCAGGGAGCAGGAAGGAGCCAGGGTCCCTGAGGTGGGAGTGAGGTTCAGGGCCTTGCACTCCTAGGCAGCAGCGCTGAGAGCAGAGGGGCACAGGAAGTGACACCCCTCATTTACACGTGGCAAGGGGGTGGACTCCACGGCTGGTCCCACTCACCCGGGAGCAGCCTGGCAGAAGGGCAAACAGGCACTTATGGGGAAGTTCCTTTGGACACACGGGAACAGGGCTGTGGCCCCTCTGCCGCTGATGCAGGTGGCTGCCCCTCTGCTCACATGGCAGGAAGCAGCAGGTGCCCCCCAGCCCTGGGGGAGCAGAGGGGCCACTGCAGGCAGGCAGACGGCAGCAGAGAGCGGCGCCAGCACTTGGGGTACAACAGTCTGTAGGCACTTGATTTGGCTATAGACACCCAGGAGCAGGGGACAGTCCCAGCCCCCGCTGCCTGGGGCTCTCCTTGGCGCGGGGAGGGGCTGGCCCTCTAGTTGGCTTTGAGCTTGCCGTTGGGGACAGTGCTGCTGCCGTTGTGCTGGAGCAGGGCGGGGTCCTGGCTCCCCTTGGGCAGCCGCTTGCCCTTGGTGTAGGAGTGGTACCAGAAGTTGGAGAAGAGGATGAAGAAGATGGTCCCATAAATCCAGATGAGGTGGATGAAGATGGGGAACTGGTAGTGGCAGCTGGGCATGAAGTAGTACTGGGAGATGTGGATGGAGACGATCACAAACTGGGCCTGGGAGCCGGCGTGGCGTACGTACAGCAAGGAAGGGGAGGCAGAGAGAGGACTGGTTACTCATGGGAGAGGGTCACCCAGCCCGGGGGAGAGACAGCACCACAAAGGCACCTGGCCGGGGCGAAGGCCCAGCCCCCGGGCAGCCACAGCCCCACTGGGCCTCTCGTGCGGGTGCTGGCCCTGCCGGAGGATCGTTCCCAGGAATGCCCAGCCCCGACTCACCAGCTGCACCGCAGTGATGTGCTTCTTCCACCACAGGTACTTGTGGAAGGCAGGCCCTGCCGCCGAGAGCCCGTAGTAGGTGTACATGATGACGTGCACCA
This sequence comes from Apalone spinifera, assembly GCA_030068395.1. Classification (NCBI taxonomy): domain Eukaryota; kingdom Metazoa; phylum Chordata; order Testudines; family Trionychidae; genus Apalone; species Apalone spinifera. The sequence goes on along the minus strand of JANRFK010004893.1, from coordinate 60,744,494 downwards.
TGGAGTTGATCATGGCATGGAAGGAGCCCATTCCCCCTGGCGGGCACAGAAGAAGTGAGCTAGTGCCAGGGGCAAGCCAGGCTGCACCACAGCCCTCCCGTGTCCCCGCAGGGCTCCCAGCCACTAGCTGCAGCCAGGCTGGGAGAAGACCCATGGCGGGAAGTCTCGCCTCTGGGCAGCAGAGTGGGCTGGGGCGGTGCACTAGGAAGAGCTGGCAACTGGTAGCAGTGCGGGAACCCTGCCAGCAGGGCCACTGACGGGTGCACAACAGCTGCCCCGGAGCCCAGCACGCCCGGCCACAGCTACTGCGGCCCTGGGACTCCGGACTGCCGCAGCCAGGAAGGGCTGGCTTGGAGAATCTGGCCCCCGGCTCCACCCCTTCTGCCCAAGCACCTTGCCAAGGACCCCAGCGAGTCCTGCCCATTACTTCCACACCTGCTCCTCCAACAGCAGTGATAAGATCTGCCCTTGCAGAGCCTGCTCTGAGGCCAGAAGGGTGCGCAGGTCTCCCATTGGGAGTGTGGGACCAGATCTACCCTCACCTGGGCCAAATTTAGCTCCCCACCACCAACTCCAAGGCAGGACCGAATGGTGGAAGAGGTGCAGGAAGGTGATCTGCTCGTTCTTCTTGCGCAGGACAAAGATCACCTGAAAGCAGAGACAAGCAGGTGGGTGGCCAAGCCAGCAGGAGCTGGAGCAGGTAGGACAGGGCGCCAGTCTTGCCTCACTGCTACTGAAAAGGCAGCAGCTCAGCTGGGGCGCTCTGGGCCCTACAGTGAGCACGGAGGCTCCCACCTCAGGGCAGGTCCTCCCAAAGTTCCCACAGGCTGGGCTCACTGCCTGGATGGGTCCTGGCTTCCTTTCCCCTGTGGGCCTGGGGAATGAGGCATCTTTGGTCACTGCTCCCAGGCTAGGACCTAGCAGGAGGGTTAGGGAGCTGGCTCTCAGCCAGGGTGGGCAGGGACAGCCCCATGCCCTCTGGCTGCTGGAAGCTGGGACTGGACGAACTGCCCTGGCCCCCAGCTCTGAAGCACCTGGAGGGCAGGGTACCGGACTAGCTGGGCCACGGGTCTGAGCCAGCGTGGGTGTTCTTGTGACGCTCGTTATTCCTGGCCAGGCGAAGGGTTGCCCAGCACTCGAACTGGGACTGCCAAGCCGTACACAAGCGGATCCATCACTTACCGTGTCCATCAGCTCAATGAACTTGGAGAAGACAAAAAGCCAAGATACACGGACCATCTGCAACAGGAAGAGTGCATGGGCATCAGAGGGGCTCTGCCCCACAGATCAACCCTCCCAGGCAGGTGCGTTCCCTGCAGACAGCAAGTGCCCATGAACGCTGGGGCCACGCTGCTTCCCCCGTGGCTCAGCAGACTGCCCGGGATTCTGCAATCCCTTACTCGGAACCCGCCCCCACCCCTGCGGGCTCGGCCTCTGCTCAGCTCCAGGTTCCTGGGCCACACGCCACAGGAGACACCAAGCTGCTGTCTTGGCAGAGAGCTCCAAGCCCAGGAGGAGCCGTCACAGCACACTGCCCAGGGCCAGGGGAGCCCATTGAGCTTGCAGCAGGAGGGGAGAACTTACCCGAAGGGCCTTGGGGTCCTGGGATACATCCACAGGGTCACATCTCCAGGTGTATCCCGTCAGCCAGCCCGCCATCAGGAACTGCAGCGGGGGACAGCAGCAGACCAGCGCTCAGCACAACCCACCGGCCATGCCCTCCCTCCCTCCTTCCCCCCTCCAAGAGAAGGCAGCCACAAGGGGGAGCCGCCAGGTGCAGCTCAGCTGTCGTGGCAGGGACCGGTGGCTGGGGCCTCACCTCATAGACGATGTAGAGCGAGAGGCCCACCAGAAAGAAGTTGTAGACCACCATGAACTTCTTTAGGTCTAAGGGCTTCCTGTTGGCCATCAGCCGGGGGCCCAGGGACAGCACAAAGCAGACATAGGTCAGCAGGGTTCCCATCATGAGGAAGGGAGACTGCATCAGGGGGTACTCGGCTATGCGGGGGTCTGCGGGAGGAGCACAGAGGCCGTAAGGAGGAGACCAGCCCAAGCCCCTGCTTGCATTTGCCTGCACCTGCCCTGCCGTCAGAAGACCGGACTCTGCCACTGCACCAGTGTGGCCCTTGGAGGCCCCTGCCCGGCCTGGAGAATCCGGTGCCCAGCGCCCAGGGAGGGCGTGTTCGGAAGCACCCGATGCCCCCAGCAATTCCCAATGCACCCCAGGCTCATGGCAGCCCCCCACACTTGAGACTTCCCCTGCCCCTTGGATATCTCCACAAGACCACAGGGGAGGCTGGGGGCCCTCCCACGTGGCTCAGGACCAGTGGACCTGTACTCCACTAGGCACCGGGATGGCCAGCGAGACAGGATAGTCCTGCGGGTGGGGGGCAGAGGGATCACGGAAGGACGATCTCACCTGCCCCCTTCATGAAGTCCTGGTACGCGGTTATAATCGCTTCCATCGTGGCTGCAGCTCTGCAGAGAGGCAGGGAAGTGTCAGGTTTTCCGGGCTCAGGATCCCCAGCCCCACTGGGCCTGCTGATTTACCCTGAGAATAAGCTTCAGCGTAAGCCGTGAAAGTTCACCAGGAGCCTCTGTAATCCGCAATCAGTGTTCTGGGAGAGACGCACAAGGGAGACGGTAAGCGGCACTAAGCCAAGCAGACCCGTTGATGCAGGGGCGCTCAGCCTTTCCAGCCCCCGCACCCTTTCAGGAGTGTGACTTGTCTGTGTGCTCCCGCGTAAGCGAACGGCTCACAGAGCCCGCCAACAAGACGGACGTGTCAGGCGCCCTGTCCCGAACACTGCTGGCTCCTTTTCACCAGCTACCGAACACCAACTGGAGCGGGCCCCTTTCACAGCTTGGGGAAGCCCAGATGCAGCAATAGAAACGAGTCACTGTCTGTAGTTCTAGTTTGCACCGACTTCGCCAGGGCACCCTCTTGTACCCTAGGCAAAGGTCTAGATACGCTGGTGAGGCCCTGGAAGAGCTCTGGCTGAGCTCTACCGTGCTAATGCACCAAGGACTGAGTTCGGATTACACCTGGTAAGCCAGGGCAGGGGGACTGAAGTTGGCCCTAACCGATACAGGCTATGCCACCCACGTCCCTTCTGGAGAAAACACCTTCGCAGGGGCAGATCAGAAAGCTGGCTCTCAAAACCCCCGGCTGACTGACCAGAAACGAGGAAGACCCAAGCGTCGCTATCATGGCTGCCACCTCGCCCCACCACCAGGCCTTCATCGTCCTGATCCCGAGAGCTGCCCTGACCAGACCAGGCCAGGGAGAGGGGCCCAGATCACACTGCCCCTCCCAACACTACCAGGGATGTAAAACTGGGCCACCCCTCACGTGTCCTTTTCCTTCCCCACCTGCCAAGCCTGCAGCCAGAGGTGAGCGAAAGCCATGTCCTAAGCAGCCCAACCCTCGAATGGAGTCTGGCGCCAGGCCTGCCTCTCCCCAGCAGCATGGCAACGATGAGAGTCAGGAGCAGAGAGAAGCTGCTTTTTCTATCTGCTGTTATCTTCACCTTTTGTCCTGTCTAGAAAACGAGCCCAAACGTTACCAGCAACAGCCGCCCCAGCACCACTCAGCTACCTTATTCCCCCCAGAAGGGCTAGAACCCTGACGCGAAGAGTGATCCTGGAGAAACAGGCCTCACCTAATGCTTTAGCGTTCATCCTCCCGGGGTCTCCAACGAGGAGGGGCTAATACCATGTCTGCCGTGGCCTGACGCAGGCCGAGCGCCCCCAGCCAAACACCACACCCCGTTTAAAACGCAACAGTGCCAGGGTTGGGCCGACACCTTCCCCTGCGGCAAGCCTGTGGAGGTCACTGAATCACTTCCCCGCCATTGCAGGGCCCCGAGCACTGGTACACCCGGCCCACCCTTGGCTGCCTGTGGCACCCCCGACTCCAGTGGGTCTTCTTGTGGGTGCTGGGCTATTGTGCAGGAGGTCAGCCTAGGAGAGCCAGCCCCCCTGCTCCATGCTGCTCAGCCCAGTCCCTGCGGGCCAGCACTGAGCCACATGCCACGGCAAGCAGGCGTGGCCAGCATCCATCCCTAACAGCTTCATCTCATCTGCTGCAGCGCAGAAGTCACCTTTGCCGCAGAGCGGGGCCGCCCCTCCCCTGGCAAAAGGGCTTCTTCCCAGAGCAGGGCCATGTCTAGGCCTTCTCACACCCGGACAGGCCCCAGCCCTCCACCTGGCTACAGCCCAATTCCTCCACCCCACCCCTTCGAGCCCCACACATAACAGAGCCAGAGGGGTGCTGCTCACGCCCATTGGCTGGGGGCTCAGCACCAGGAAGCTGGCCCCGTCAGGACAAGGGCAAAGCCGGAAGGGGCCCCAGCAGCCACCAGAACACGCTGAGCTCCCGTGGGCCCCAGCCAGGGCAGGACACCGCCCCGGGCACAGACCCAGCCAGGCAGAGCAGCAGCAGGGCCGGCTGAAGGCTGCCAGCTCCGGCACCTGGACACCAGCTCCCTGGTGGCTAAATCCCAGGCACAGCTCCGTTGGCCTTCAGCCTCAGCCCACCCAGCATCCCTCAGAGGGGAGCTGGGATGAGGCCAAGCGCAGCTCCAGGGCGAAGCTGAGGGACCTGGCCAGTCCGTCGGCCTACCTAGCGCACAGCAAGCCAGATGCTCCTGGAACAGCTCTGAGGACAGCCACCTGCCGGGCCCTCCTCCACCTGCCTGAGTGTGAGTGGGACAGGAAGGGAGGGGTGAGCGTGCCTGGCCCAGCCCTGCCTGACTCAGCCAGGGAACTCCCTCTGCCCTCCTGCCAAAAGGCTCGCTCCACCCACTCGCCCGCTGCAGACAGCAGCCCCCTTTCTGCAGCCCCTGGGCAGGGCACAGTGCAAGTGCAGAGGGGCCCACAGCCCTCAGCAGCTGGCCAGGGAGGGCACCCCCATGCCCGGCACACAGGAGAGAAGGCACTAAGCTCTCTCCTGGAGATTCTGCCTGGCCCACAGTGCTCACCCCATGGGCAGCAGCTCCCCCCCCACAGGGCACCACTACAGCAAGTGATCCCACCCATCCATACGGCCACAGTTCCCCTTCCAGTATCCAGCACTGGGGAGCTGTCTGGGGCCGGGAGGCGTGAAGCCACCCATCCAATCCCCTGCCCCCCCCGTGTGCCACCCAGCTGAGGGCTTGTCTTTTCTGCAGGGATCACCCAAGCGCCTTGCGCTGCAGGAAGCTGGGCAGCTCTATGAATTCTGCCCAGTGGAAGCGGGGGGCAGGGAGAGAATTGTGCTGGGGGGGGCATTCACGTGATGCTAAAGAGGCCAGTGTGTGTTGCGGACACTAGTAAGATGAGGGCCTAAAACCAAAGCCCATGTAGCACAGGCCGGAGGCCTAGCTAGTAATGGACAACACCTGGCTACCAAAGCAAAGCCAAGCTGTGAGCAGGAAGTGGGCCCTGCTCACAGAACGTGGCTGAGAGTCTAAGACACTGTTGGTAACAGGCCCGGCAGAGAACGGGAATTGGCACAGGGCAGAAGTTGAAAGCCCATTCCAAAAGGATGGTACCACCAGCTCGTTAAGAGAGAGCTTGGCACCCACGCCCCACAGAGACCCACCCCGGTTCAGGAAAGGGTCTACAACGACAGCATGGTGGATAGAGATGTTCGCACCAAACCACAAGGTGCAGGGTGATGGGTTAGGGTTGGCAGTGATGTGTAACTTGTTTGTACCTGTGTTTGTACCCTTGTTTGGGCGGCTCTGTCCAGCCAGGGGGCAGTGGGGGTGTCCCGCTGGCTGAGCCGAGGCCATCGTTACAGGGTACACGTGCGTAGTGGTTCGGTCGAGTCTACCGACCACTGTTACCGCACTTCACTTAGGAACGAACCTGGCCAGGCACCGTCGATCCTTATTGGTTTGTGGTCTTTGGGGGCCCTCTCGGGGTCTGCTGTGTTAAGTGCACACATCCCTGAGCGCGCGCACACGCAGCCTTCTGCCTCATCGGCAGAGCCAGAGAGCTGTCCAGACACCATGGCAGGAAATGCTGGCCTGCAGCAGACAGCTGCTAGCGTGACGCACATTAACAGACTGCAAGACCAGAAAGGACGGACATTGCTGCTCTCCTCTGACCTCCTGCATCAAACAGGCCACAGCCCCACCCTGAATTCATTCCAGCTTGACGGTCAACAGCTGTATTGGAACTAGAGCAGCTCTGGAAAACCCACCGGCTGAAGAATCCCCGACTCACCGTTGCGGCTCAGCCCCTGCTTTGTAGCCTGAATTTGCCCACCTTGCCTCCAGAGCTCACTACTCTCAAACACCTGCTCCCCAGGAGGTACAAGTCACCGCCACCCGCCTGCAGTAAGAGCAGAGCTCGGACGCGTCAGCACAAAGGTTAGAAACCAAGGCTTTAGTCCTTCTCATGGCTCCTCTGAGCCCTCTCCCATCTTTCCAGGTCCTTGGCCTGGTGAGACAGCCAGAGAACGTGACCTACTCAAGAGGCCCTTTTCCACAGTCTCCCTCGTGCCCCAGGCCAGTCCTGTGAACGACCACGCTCTGACGCCTAGCACTAGCACACAAGCTATGGACCTCAGCATGTGCCCCAAGCACCTTGGCACGATCCTCTACCTCGGTTCAGTGCAGGAGAACTGGAGTGAACTCTCCTGAGGACGCATCTCCTGCCAGCTCAGCCACATAACAAAAGCCTTCTTGCTGTCCCCTCCACCCCATGCAGATCAGGGCAGTAACTGTGCTTTGGAGTCAGAGGGTGCCAAGATGCAGCTGCGCTGCTCAGCACCCAGAGCCAGGGATTAGGGCCCATGGGCATGAAGTCACTTTACCAACAGCAGCCAACACTGCTGGCACCAATTACCCAACACCACCGGTCAGTCAGTGCCAGAGCTGGAAACGGAGCCCAGGCACCCTGGCTCCCTGCCCCGTGCTGAGACCACATGGTTACTCTTCCTTCTGTGTGCTCCAGAAAGGGGCTGGAGAGCCATCAATTGGCTGGCCCAGGGCAGGATAGATGGCAGAAGAGGCTGGTGCCTGTGCCCCTCGGCATGCCTAGAAGGAAGCAGGAACTGGAGAACCCAAGGAGAAACACCCCTTCCCCCTGGCTCTGCAGAAGCAGAGTAGGCCAAGGCCATCCTGAGAGGCCGCAACAGCATTGTGCATGGGAGCCCAGCCACCTGGACTGCGGAGCATGCGTCCAGAGGGGCTGGCGGGGCCAGGCGCCCTGCTGGTGCAGCGGGGGAGCAATTCCAGTCGTCTGCCACCAATGCTGTCCAGCCTCACAGCTGCACAGACAACATGCAGCCGTGAGCTACCCCAGCCCCGGAGCGACCAGCACCGCTACAGACGAGCGGCAGCCTGACCCTTTCTGCAGGAGCCCCCGCCCGATGCGCTGTGCCAGATCCCGCTGGGGGGAGGCTGCCGACGCTCCCTAAAGCGTGCCCCTCCCGGCACCAGAGGTCTGGCTGGATCTGGCTGACCACCTCGACCTGGGATGCCCACAGGCCCAAGCATCACACACAGCCACTAACACGCTGGCGCCCCGGAGCCCCTGAACACTGAGCGGGTGGGAGCATCACAGGCTGAACTAACCTCAAATGAAGACGTGCACAGAAAGCGCCG
>JANRFK010004893.1:60688084-60709256 GCA_030068395.1 Apalone spinifera | reverse complement strand
CCAACTGAGGCCTAACCAGCGCAGAGTAGAGCGGAAGAATGACTTCTCGTCATTGCTCACAACACTCTTGTTAATGCATCCTGCTGACTCATATTTAGCTTGTGGTCCACTATAACCCCTAGATCCCTTTTTGTAGTACTGCTTCCTAGACAATTGCTTCCCATTCTGTATGTGTGGAACTGATTGTTCCTTCCTAAGTGGAGCATTTTGCATTTGTCCTTATTAAACTTCATCCTGTTTACCTCAAACCATTCTTCCAGTTTGTCCAAATCATTTGGAATTATGATCCTATTCTCCAAAGCAGTTGCAACCCCTCCCAGCTTGGTATCATCTGCAAACTTAATAAGCGTACTCTCTCTGCCAAATATTGAACAGAACCCAGTCCCAAAACAGACCCCTATGGAACCCATTTGTTATGCCCTTCCAGCATGACTGTCAACTATTAATAACTACTCTCTGAGAATGGTTATCCAGCCAGTTATGCACCCACCTTAGAGTAGCCCCAGCTAAGTTGTATTTGCCTAGTTTATTGATAAGAAGGTCACATGAGACCGTAACAAATGCCTTATTGAAGTCTAGGTAATACCACGTCCTGTCCACCACTTCTCCCTTATCCACAAGACTCATTATCCTATCAAAGAACGTCATCAGATTGGTTTGACATGATTTGTTCTTTACAAATCCATGCTGGCTGTTCCCTATCACCTTATTGTCTTCCAGGTGTTTGCAGATGGATTAACACAGCAGGGCAGAGATTACCCAGTAAATTCTTGGAATGTACTGGAAAAAACTTTTTTATTACAGAAGGTGGAGAAAATGATTAACTGAGAGGCTGTTCTAAATTTGAATCTGAAAACCAGGGAGGAAGCTGGCTGGGAATTGGAAGATGGAAAGCAGCTTGGGTGAAATGCTCACGAAAGGACTGATCCTAAGAAATGGGAGGAGGGAAAACAGCAGAATACAGACAACAGATTTCAAGAAGGCCAACTTATCACATTTCTCCAAGTAGCTGTCTTGTCACAAACCAGTTCTACAAGTCAGATCCACAGGGAAGCTTTGGAATTACAGTTCATCTGCAAATTCAGTTCACTTGCTAATGGACTCAATCGTGATGAAAGTTGGTTGGGACACTACCAATTTAACAACCATTGAAGGTGCAAACAGCTCTTTGTGTAGTACCCTTCCTGACAAGGGAGTCTATCTATTGACTTTGATTCTTATCTGCTTCGGTTAACTACCCAATCTTCAGATACTTACTAATTCCCCCTGCTCTCTGTCTCCCGCCCCCCTCCCTTTTTCTTTCCTCCCCCTTCCCTGTTTATTTTGGGTGCACACATCCTAAACGCATAACTTCGGTCATTTGAAGAAGTGGGCTGTGCCCACGAAAGCTCATGATCCCAGCTACATGTTTTGTTAGTCTATAAAGTGCTACCAGACCATTGGTTGTTTTTATCAAATCTGGTAGGCAAGATCCCATGGGAAACAAGGGAAAAGAAGTGTTCAGAAGACTCGGCGGGTTTTTGTAGAGACACTATTAAGGAAGGGCACAAGAGCAAACCGTTTCAGTGTGTAGGAAAAATAGGAAGTAATGTATATGACCATCCTGTTTAACCAGGAGATCTTCAATGATCTGAAACAAGAAAGTCCTACAAAAAGTGGAAACTAGGTCAAATTACAAAGATTGAGCATAAACCAGCAACATAGGAATGCAGGGACAACATTAGAAAGGCCAAAGCACAAAATAAGATTGGAACTAGCCAGGGACATAAAAGGGTAATAAAAAACATTTTACAAATACACGAGAAGCAAGAGGAAGACCAAGTACAGGACAGGCCTGTTACCCAACGTGGAGGAAAAGACAACAGAAAATGCAGCAACAGCAGATTAAATACCTTTTATGTTTCCAATGTAGTGAATGAACATCCTTGAAAATGGGGTAGGATCTGAGGTCAAATAGGGAAAGAATCAGTGAATTAAGAATTACTTAGACAAGTGAGACGTCTTTAAATAGGCAGGCCCTGACGAAATACAACCTAGAAAACTGAAGGAACTGATTGAAGAGATAACCATTAGTGATTATCTTTGAGACCTCAAGGAGGAAGGGACAGACCACAGAGGACTGGAAAAGAGTAATTTAGTACCCATCTATAGAGGGAGAATAAAAGTAACCCAGAGAATTACAGACCAGTCATCTTAATTTTGGTACCCAGAAAGATAAGGGAGCAAATAAACAATCAGTCTGTAAGTACCTTGAAGATAATAAGTAACAGTCAATATGGATTTGTAAAACAAATTATGTTAAACAAACCTAATATCCTTTCTTTGATTGGATAACAAGCCTTGTGGCTGGGAGGAAAGCAGTAGATGTGACAGATCTCAACTTTACTAAGGCTTTTGAGATGGTCTCATATGACACTCATACGCAAACTAGGGAAATACATCCTAAGTGAACCTACTATCGTGCGGATGCACAGCTGACTGGAAAATCAGGTGATCAATGGCTCAGTGTCAATCTGGAAGGACATACTGCCCTGGCTCTGATTCTGTTCAGAATCTCCATGAAAGATTTGGATAAGGGCATTAAGAGCACATTTCTAGAGTCTGTGGACCATGCCACGTGGGGAAGGGCTGCAAGTGCTTGGCAGGGCAGAACTAAAATTCAAAATGATCTTGACAAATTGGACAAATGGCCAGAAATACACAAGATACAACTCAATAAGGACAAGTGCTCCACTTAGGAAGAACAATGAGTTGCACATACACAAAATGAGAAATGACTGCCTAGGAAGGAGTACTTCAGAAAATGGTTGGGGGTCACAGTGGATCACAAAATAAGCATGAGTTAACAGTGTGACACTGTTGCAAAATAAGTGAACACCATTCTAGGATACACTAGCAAGAGTGTAGTAAGGAAGACCTGAGAAGTAATTCTTCCTCTAATACTCAGCACGGAGAAGGACGCTGTTGGAGTACTGGGAGTGATCTGGATGCAGAACCAAGCTCAACATTTCTATAAAGTGTAAGCAGCGCTTACTCTCAACACAACCTCAGTCCAAAACCTGGGCCTGTCTGCCTTTGGGCCCAGGCCATGCACGGGACATATCAGTCACAAAAGCAAGTGCCTCTAGGTACGACTACTATTTGAATACAAGCCCGTGGCTTTGGGTAGATACAGAGAATATACACTCCTTAGCAGGTTCCTTCCTTCTGGCTTGTCCCTCTGATCTCCTGGGTCACTTCTCTCTCCCCATCTGCTAAGGTCCCCTGCTGTGGAGAGCTTTGGGCTGCACAAGCACATGCAGAGAGGGAAAATCCATCACTAGATGCTGTCACGTTACTGGATTTTGAGGGGAGCAGCCGGGTCATTGCTGCACCCATGGGGTGCGGGGGGTGTTTGCCCCAAAAGTGGTACCAAGGGGGCCATGTGAGGTGTCAAACAAAAGCTTACTTTCTACTGATTCCATAGATGCTATTCATGTAATTACATAATGTCTGTGTGTGAAGTTATAAGCATGTACTTTGTGTGGAGACCAAATGTTTCTCTGTATGTGGTTGAACTATGGGCAAAGCAGCTCAGCCTATAGACATGCTAATTAGCGAGGCTCTGTGGAACAATAGCCCTCAATAGGCCATGGACAAACCTCAAGAATGGGGAATGACACTTAAGGGCTGCCAGCAGGGAACACAGGGACAGGCCGCTGACCAGGTGACCTGCTGCAGCCAAGAAGAGACCAGGAAGGAGGGATAAATAGGCCATGTGGCTGACTCCATCTTGGTACTCAGCTCAGCACTTCATCCCAGAGGCAGCAGTGCAGGGATGGAAGAGCCGGGAAGAACTGTGGACCCATCCTGACCTAGGATGTGCACCAAGGACTTTTAAGCCAGCAGCTGAAACATCTCTGCTGCGAGCCTGCGAGAACTAGGAGATTCGATGCATGTAATGTATGATACCTTAACAACCTTACTCTCAGGCTTTTCTTTCTTATAGTAATAAACCTTTAGATGTTAGATTCTGAAGAATTGGCTCAGCTTGGTTTGTGGGCAAGATCCAGAGTGTAAATTGACTTGGGATCTGTGGCTGGTTTCTTGGAACCGGACAGAACTTGTTCGGGGTAGGTGGGGTTGGGTTCTAAGACCCCCCACCGGTGTATGAGGCCCGGGGCCATCTGGGGCACGGATATTGCTGGGGTGTCGGAGGGGTTTTGCTCGTGAGGCTTCAGGCTGGCAGCTGAACCACTCTGTAGGACTGGTGTGTGGCCTGTTTGGAAAGTTCTCCGTCTGGGGGCTGTAAGGAGCCTTGAATTTGAGCAATTCGCCCTGAGCGGACGCCCTCAGCTGTGCCCAGACCTGGCTCAGTCTGTCACAGATGCAAACAGAAGAATGGTCAATACAGACGTGGAGAAGGCAGAAGCAATCAAGAGTGTCAGTCCTGTATTTGGGGGAAAGTCACTGAAGTAGTCACGTTGTACAGTAACAAGACTTTCCATTCTACACACCACTCAGGAGGATGTTACACAGCTGCTCAACACAGCCATGTAAAGCGAGTGGCTCCAAGTGACATGATTTGGCCACTCAACCTGATCAGCACCTACGCAGTAAGAGTGCAGAGAACGTGGGTTGTAGACATTCTTTTTGGGGCAGGTCTGCCCTGTGCTACCCCGGCAGTCAGACTAGAGAATCACAATGGTTCCTTTAAATCAGCAGGTCCAGATAACTAGCAACCCAGTGTTTTAAGAGAGCTGGCTGCCCAGCTGGCCGGTCTTAACAGGGATTTTCAGTAAGACTGCAAGCATTGGGGAGTTCCGTCAGACTGGAAGAAGTGCCAGGGTAAACAGGCCTGCCCCAGTGATTACAGGCCTGTCAGACTAGCATTGAGCTGGGCAAAGCAACGGGGTGGATGACAGACGGCTCAACGAATGAAAGGAGAGTAACAGAACTGATGCCAGTCAGCACAAATGCGTGGACAACAGAGCTAGTCATAATAACCTGAGCGTTCTTTTTGATGAGATGACAGGTTTGGTTGATACAGATCATGGTGTTGATGTGATACAATTACACTTCTCTGCAGCAACTAACTTTGTACGGTGCAACACTCTGAACTAGAGCGATGCACAACTCACATGGACTCAGTGGATTACAACTAGCTAACCAAGAGCTGATGCAGCAAAATCACAGGGCTACGTCTACACTGCAGGCTTCTTGCACAAGAACTGTTTTGCAGAAGAGTTCTTGTGCAAAAACTCTTCCACAAGAGCGCGTCCACACTGCCATGTACTTTTGCACAAGAGCGTCCATGGCAGTGTGGACGCTGTCTTGTGCAAGAAAGCTCTGGTGGCCATTTTAACCAAAGGGGCTTCTTGCGCAAGAAATTCCTGTTGCCTGTCTACACTGCCCTCTTATGGAAGAGCTCTCGCGCAAAAGGGCTTATTCCTCGTGGGGAGAGGAATAACTCTTCCGGAAGAAGCCCTGTTTTCCAACCCTGTACTGTACATTTACTTGCGCAAGAACGCATGTGCAGTGTATACACCTGGCAAGTTTTTGCGCAAGAATAGCTGTTCTTGCGCAAGAAGCGTGCAATGTAGACACAGCCCAGGAGGTAACTGTTCCACTCTGCTAGGCACTGCTACGCCTTTAGCTGGAGTGCCATGACCAATTTTGGGACAATTGAGGAGGAGAATTAGTAACAGTCTTTAACTATGCAAAAGACCAACGTAAACAGGACTGTGATCAATTGTTCTCCGTGTCCACTGAGATAAGAAATAATCGGCTTTGTTTGCAGCAGAGGAAATTTAGGTTGGATGTTAAGGAATTTCTAACATATAGGATGCTTAAGCACTGGAGCTGGCTACTTAGAGAGACTGAAAGTTACTGATCTTATATGAACAGGAGGTTCTTTGAGCTGTGGGAGCCCTGTCTGTAGTGCACTGGGGTAAGCATGTGGCCCTTACCCCTGCAATCAGTGTTCATTGGTCCACACAAACGCCCTTGCTCTACTTGTGCCTCCACCTGAGGCTGTAAAGAGCAGAGTGGCCCAGCCACCTCTCCAGCTCCTTCTCTGCTGCAAATCCAAGGATGATGCAAAGCAGAGGGAAAGGAGGAGTGGGACCCTGACAGGGACCGTCCAGCTCAAGGAGCCACCACTTACTATACAGTTAGTAACTCGCTCCTCTTCTCCGAGGCGGTGTCTCGAGATGTGCCCCGTTGTGGGGACTGTGCTCAAGGAGGAGGCAGGCCTAAGGATGCTATCCCGTAGCAGTCCTGTCCTGGCACATACTGCCTCACCAATGTGTGGGTGGAGCTCTGTGGGGCTGCTCTGTAGGTGTCCAGGGGAGGTACAAAGCCATTCCCTGAGTGTGCGCTCTTGCAGAATGAGCCTTCACCCCATGAAGGGGCTGGAGACGACACCGTGGAGAGCAGAGTAAAGGATACAGCAAGGAGAGACCCTCTCGGCTACGGAAATGAGTAGTCTGGGAGATTTTCTGATGGGCTCTCTCCTCGGTAGGTAAAAGGCTCACACCAAAAGAGTGAAGTCTCCTGTCCTCAGATGAGTGTGATTTCATGAGAAAACACAGGTCAGTAGAGTGGTTGAGGTGACCCTCTGAAACAATTTTTGGGGGGGGGGCGGGTGGGGGCTTGGGATGCAAACGAATTACAACATTGTCTCTGTGGGACAGGTGCTCCAAGATCACTCCCTGCTGGAATGATTAATACTCTCTGAAATTATGAATGTGGGAAACCAAACCCCAATTTAACCATAAAGTCCCTTATTAAATTCAGAGGCCAAGTGGAACTAGTACTATGACTCCAAACATGCTTAGAAAGGCCAAGTAACAAGCAATACCTCCAAACAGTAACAAAACATGTCTAAGCATTTGCTCAAGATACTTACAAATGGGCTAGCACCCAGGGGTGCCCAGACCAATATAGGCTGGCTCCAGGTTGGTCAGGCAGGTATTAGCAATGAACCTTTTGAGAGTTTACTATTTATCCCTTTAACAGACAAGTGATGTCACTGCCAATTACTGACCTCAGCACAAAACCAACTGGAGACAGATCAACCTTGTTTCCAGCCTCAGTCCAGAGAATATTTACAGTGTCCTTTCTTCCCAAGGCTGCTTCTTCCCTCCTCCTTGCTGTCCAATGTCCCTCTTGCGCTTGGGTTCACACAGGCTGTACCGCTGGGGTGTGGGTTGGGGGAGGGGCATGTTGGCTCATTCTCTTTATTTAAAACCATCTTGTTTCCCCTATTAGTCAGAGGCCTTCTGTTTAGAAACTGCCCCTTATCTCAGTCGTTACTCTTTGGACCAGACATCCTTCCTATTGTATTCCTTCTGGCCTTATCACTTATTATTTTCAAGGCCTTCCTTCTACGTGTTGGGCAGAACAGAAACACGCCCTCACCCAAACTTGGGCTCATTTCATTTTGTACTTACCCTACAACCCACTGCTGGCTGAGGTGATGGCTGCCAGGAAGGTACCCTTCCTAGATAGGCCAGGCCAGGCACAGGTAGGCAGCGGTTCCAAGGGCAGCTTAGTGAGCTCTGAGAAGACAAGGGTTAGGTCCCCTTGAGGAGTGGGGCTCCTTCCCGGCAGAAAGGTTCTAACTGGGCCCTCCTAGACTCTGGCAGTCAGTAAAACCTGAGTTCCCATATGAAGGTAGGAACTGACTGGTGGTAGGTCAACTCAGAAAAGCGGATGGAAAGACCCCTGCTTTGAAGGAAAGACGATAGTCCAGAATAAAGGGAATACCTGGAATTTCGGGCGGTGTACGGTCTTGTTGGGCCTAAGTAGTAAGGGCCACCATACAGTGGAACTGTTTGGACTATTAGCGAGGATGCTTTTCATGGCTTGAGGGCTGAAATGTTCTTGAGTTGATGCCCATGCAAAAGCCATGCCCAAGATGAGTGTTTGGGGATTGGGCTGCGCGATCCCTCCCTTCCCTGGGTTAGGATATTGGGAAAGGGCTGAATTCTGATTGAGGACTGAGACGACAGGTGGACAAGACTTGGGAATCCAAACTGTCTGGTCCAGATGGGGTCAATGATGATGACTCGAGCCTTGTCCTGATGAATCTCTGCAAGACCCAAGAGAGGAGCGGAAAGGATGCTGGCCTACACATAAAGCACTAGGTGTCTATGGGGCGCGATGCTGTACTCCCTGGCTGTTCTGAGAGGTGAACAGGTCTGTAGCGAGGGCCACCATGCAGCAAAAGTACCGTTTACCAGGGAATCAGGTAGCTCCCACTCACGCTTGACAGCAAATGTCTCCCGGGGGACCAGCAGCCCATTCTGATTCCCTGAAAGGAAAGCTGCCAAAAGGCTGAAGTGGTTGCTGATGCCCAGTTCCATGGACTGACGGCGTCTGCACATGGGGGATGGCTCTCCCTGCTCGCCGATATAAAAGATGGCTGTCACGCTGTTCAGTGTGAATAGGACACAGTGACGTTGTCTGGACAGGAGACAGGCTTCGCAAGCCTCTCCGACTGTCCACACTTCCAGAATGTCCATATTCAGCCTGGCCTCTGGTGATGGGCAAGTGCCTGTCCACATGGGCTCGCCCAGTCGAAGAGGGAGGCACCTGCAATGCTCCCGCAGTCTCGCGGGGCCCTGCCACCACCGTAGGGAGGAATACCGCAGCGGGAACGGTGCCTCTCGTGTCCATGGCCTGTTTCTCTGATGAGAACGCGGTCTGAAGTCAGGCCTGCAGGCGACCAAGATGGAGTCTGTCAGATGATGTGGTGTGAACACAGGAAGCCGTATGTCCCACACAAGAGAGAGGAATTTGGGCTGCTGTTCAAGGTTTTTGTGACCTGATCTATAAGGTCATTCCGTGCTTAGAACCCGGCCAATGGCAGGAAAGCCCTTGCCATGGCTGCACATAGGGATGGCTGGGTGATACCCAAAGTCTATGCTGGAGTTAGGCCGCAGACATGACCTTCAGGGCCCGGCAGTGCCACGTACCGAGAGCGGAGTGCACAGACGGGCCGACATTCAAAGAACCACCTGTTCTTATGGGACGGAAGAGTACGAGGAACCCGGGGACAATGCCACGGGGCATGTCGGACAGAGTCCTCAGCACAGCAACAGCCTAACCTCTCAATTTTCTGCTGGCATCACAGTAAAGGAGGGAGCGAAAGGAGGATACTGAGGTAGCTCTGCAGATGTGTACAGGGAGCTCCTCCTACGCCGGGGGGTAGCAGAGGAGAAAGCATGAACACTCTTGTTTGAAAATGTAGCACACAGGAGATACAGGCTGGCATCATTGGCTGGGAAGAGCTGGGAGTTGATAGCACAAGAACGAATGAGAGATGATGAGCAAAGCAGGGACAGGCCGTGAAAGTGAAGACAAGCAGCTTACGTCTTTGGGACAGACAAGAGGGAACAAGCGTAGAGATGCACAGAGAAGGGTGTCACAGCCCAGGAACGTGGTCTTTGCAGCAGCACTCAGAATGGACATAAGCAGGGCAAGGCTGGATTTGTCAAGCTCAGACAGGAGGGTGTGGACGACAGTTTTAGCTGTGTGGCTGGACAGAACTAGGCCTTCTCGCAGAGATGTTACGCAGAAAGACTTGGCAAGATCAGAACATAGTCTGGATGCAAGGACTCAGAGGCTGGAGCTGAAGATGATGCCCAGAGAATGGGCCCAAGTGACAGGCAGTCGGATGGCCCCGCCCATAGTGACCAAGAAGGGAGTGAGAAGGATGTGGGGAAAGTCAGGAGCAGTTTTGGCCAGGGTGAGCTTGAGCTGATGGCTCAACATCCCTGAGGAGACAGACGGGCCGAGATTTTAGCTCGGATACAAGACATGTCTGGAGTAGAGATTGAGCTGAGCCATCAGCCTCCACCTGGGAGTCAAACATGTATTTGTGGATGAGCTTATCCAGTAGAGATGTGGCGAGGGAGACAGGAGAGAGCCCAAGGGAGTCACCAGGAACGCAGATGAGGGTCCCTCTCCAAAGGACGTGCTGAATGTGGGTGATGGTGCCAAAGGTGGCTGACAGGTTGAGGAGGGTGCTGTTCTAGTTCTGAGCTTTCTCTAGGAAGGGATGCAACCCGTTGTACAGGGAAGCAATTCTATACTTCACGGTAGGCAAGGAGCACAACTTAATTTGTAATGCTAGCAAGAAGCCAGGGTGGCTAGCAGGGTGGAACTGGTTGGGGGGAGCGGAGGCTGTGCGTAGCTAAGGAGAAGTGCGAAAGCCGTCCCGAATGCCCAGATGGTCAAGTAAGAAACTTGGACAACCAGGAAGAATCCATTGTGGCTGAAGCTAGAAACGAATGAGCAGACTCGACAAAGCTTGTAGACAGACAGACAGCCACAAGGGTGAGAAGACAAACAAGAGGTAACTATGGGAAGCCTGACAATGACCATCAAAGGATAATTGGAAACCCGTGAGATTAACACGATTTAAGGATTAACGATTCTAGCACGACATTGCAAAATCCACAGATTTAAATGGGTGTGTACAAGCATAAAACCGTGGTGCTTTTGCCAGGGTTCTCTGGGTACAGCTGTGCCGCCTCAGCGCACCAGATCATGACCAACAGAGCCCAGCTCTTCACTCCTGTTCAGTCTAACTGGCCACTAGATGGACTTGAGCCACGAGACCGGTCATGACAAGAACATATGCAGGACGTGCGTGCGTGCTACTTTTCAAGCTGTATTTTCAACCAAAGTGGCGTATTGTGTTTTCCCCTGAAAAAGATCCTGTGCGCTTCTAATAAGCACAACAATGGCTATGGTTGGGGCAGAGCTGTTCTACAGCTGTTCCCAAAGGGAAACGACAGTCAGGCTGCAATACTCCTTGGGACTGGACACAGACAGGCGTGGTCACAATGGCATGGAACACGGTTTTTATTCGACAGTGGGAGGGTGGGGGAGGAGGCAGTGAACCTCCATGGACCGCTTCACACAGACACCAGGAGAAGAGTTTCTCTGAGGGCATTCAGGGGATGAGCCTCTTCACGCCAGGCAGGGTTCCCTAAGCACGTGGCCCCCAGCAGCTCTGCACAATCCCTCTAGGTTTGAATAAAGCCACAGAGGACGGAGACAGCCTGGAGCTCCCAGGAGGAGAGAGCACGCCCAGAAATGCACGAGGCTGGCGGGGATCTGACAGGCATGGAAGGAAATCCCGGAGCGGCAACCGGCAGGAACAATGCTTGTGCTGTTTGGTCAGCCAGGACGAGGCTCCTCCCTGCTCATCTCTGATAGGGGTGCATTGAGGCGGATTTGATGTTGGTTTTGATGCCACTGGGTATCTTACCTAGAGAAGAAAGAGGAGTTGTGCAGTCACCTGAGAAAAGAAAGGGTCTGCGAAGGGTAGTCCCACCAACACACCAGTGTGGAACCAGCCCTCCTGGGAGCCATCTACTCCCGACCCCAGGTCAGACCAATGGTCCGTATAGCCCAGTGCCCTGTCTTCCGACCGAGGCTAGTGCCAGGCACTTCCCGTCTCATCCCGTCATCCAGTTCCGGGCAGTCAGAGATTTAGGGATACCCAGACATGAGGTTGTGTCCCTGGCCATTTTGTCTAATAGAACTGATGGCCCTAGCCTCCAGGAACGCATTTAATCCAGCCCAGGTATAGTTTTGGCCTTCAAAACTCCCATGGCAATGAATTCACGGGTGGACTGTGCGCTGTATGAAGTATTTCCTTCTGTTGTAAACCGGCAGCCTATTAATTTCCGTGAGTGACCCCTGGCTTGTGTGTTATGGAAAGGTGCAAAAACCATTTCCTTATTCGCTTTCTCCACCCGTCACAATTTTATAAACAACGGTCACAGCCCCCCGTTGTCGTCTCTTTTCTAAGATGTCTAGTCCCACTCTATCACCTTTCTTTGTACAAAAGCTGTTCCATGCCCTTCATCATTTGGTTGCCCTTCTCTGTATCTTTTCCTTTGTAATCTCTCTTTGCTGTGATAGGGCAGCCAGAACTGCATACGGTAATCAAGGTGTGGGCATACCACGCATTTATATAGTGACATTGTGATGCTGTTTTATTATCTATCGCTCTCCTAATGTGTCTAACCATTGTTAGCTTTTCTGACCACTGCTCTAAATTGTGCAGATGTCTTCAGAGAACTCTCCATTATGACTCCAAGAATTATTTCTTAAGTGGTAACAGCTAATTTAGACCCCCATCATTTTGTATATATAAGTTTTCTAATGGGCTCTTTGCATTTATGTGTCACTGAATTTCATTTTATTGCCCAATCATCCAGTTAGGAGATTGCTTACTGCAGTCTTCCTGAGATTGGTCTAATTTAGCTAAGTGTCCCAGGTTTTGAGACTCTTGCCTCTCACAAGAGAGAACATCTTTTGTGGCCCTGGCATTCCTTGTCAATTTCCTTTTGCTTGCAATTTTACCCCTTGCCCCACCCAAAATAAATCCTTCCCCTCTCCTTGCTGATTACACCCTTCCTCTCATGTTTGCAGGCAGGCAGGCTTGCTACCACTGGTCATACGTTATAATGTGCTCTGCTCTAGCACTTTTTCCACTCCACAGTGATCTCAGAGCATTCATGATTAACACTGCAACTCTCCTTCCTTAACGTTAATTTAGAGTTAAAGCTGTTGCTCACAGATGTTTGGCATCAGTACCATCATTGCACAGCTGGGAATTCACTGGTAGGCACTGAGATACCCACACTAACACCTTCTTCCCCAAACGTCATACCTGCCTTCCCCGGACTCGGAGGCAGCTTCAAGGACAATTTAGAAAAATGGAGGTTCTTTAGTGAATTAAATAGAAGTAGCTCAACCAGCTCAGCTTTCCTTGCAACTCCATTCAGCTGTTTGTGTGCTGCCGAGTTCTGTATTGACACTACATTGGCATTTCATTGCAGAAGGTGTGGGGAGCGGGGCAGGAGCGTTTGAGAGAGACATTAGCTAGATGTTTCTGCTAACAGGACCAGCAGTGAAATCGCTAACGATGCCGACACTGACACTCTTAATGGCAGGGCTCATAGCTATCACCCACTGAGATCAATGTGGCTGTTCTACCACTCTGAGCCTCTGTTTCAGACTGCTGCTGACTCAGGCAGACACTACTGCATTGGTCATGCCAGGTTACATTTCAAAGGTATTTCTTCACAACCGTGAGGGCTAGAAATCACAGAATCCTAGAACTGGCAGGGACCTCGAGAGGTCATCAAGTCCAGTCCCCTGCCCTTCCGGCAGGACCAAGCACCATCCCCTGACAGGTGTCTTCCAGCCTGCTCTTAAATATCTCTAGAGACAGAGATTCCATAACCCCCCTGGCAATTTATTCCAGTGTTTCACCACCCTGATGGGCAAGACATTTTTTCTAACGTCCAACCTAAACCTCCCTTGCTGCAGTTTAAGCCCATTGCTTCTTGTCCTTCCTCAGAGGACAAGGAGAACAATTTTTCTCCCTCCTCTTTTTAACACCCCTTCAGAAACTTGAAATATTTTTTCTTGGGGGGGCGGGAGGGAGGAAGAGACCGTTTATGACATTAAACATATGCACGTTTGGAATAAAGCTGAGTTTCTGGAGCACACATCCACAGCACAAATCTATGGGCCCAGATTCTAATGCTAAACAGCAAGAGAGTCAGCACCTGGGTAACTCCCTTCCACTTTCAACATCTGCTGCGCAATGTGGAGTACCTTAGTGATGACTCCAGCAGCTCAGGATGTAACAGATAGGGCTTTCAAGGTCCACACCCCCCAGGGGAGATCAGAGTGAGCCACCACACCCATTAAGTTATAGTGCAAGATTATCCAGTGTGCAAAGTACACTGAGTAAGGCCTTAAATCACAGCTTGGCATGTTCTGAGCATGAGGGCCATTATGAAATAGGCACACAGACTGGTTAGGGTCCATATATACACAGGGAGAATTACGCTAATAACCTGTACTACAACTTTGGCTCCAGCACACAGCAGGGAAGAGTACCTCCTCCCGCAACCAGCTCCATGTCATCAGCCACCATCCACCCAGGGAACAGATCATGACAGAGGAGGCGCGGTAGTGAGGGGACACCTCAAAGAGGATTCCCTTTTGAGGCAGGCTTTCGCCCAGAAACCAAAGGACACCTCTGGGTGAAAATGAGGGCAGTCGGCAACTGGTAAATTCCCCCCAAGGCAGGGGGCACACTGGAAAACTGTCCACAGGCAACTTGCAGAAGCAAAGGGATTTTATCGAAATGTAAACTGTGAGCTTGCGTTTTTATCTTTAGTTTCTATGTAACTAATTTGTGCTGGAGTCCCCCACTAGCCCATCTCGGCATCCCTGGCTTGTCCCAGAAATCCAGGTCTGGTTTATTTCTTATCCCCAGCAGGTCTCTGCTGTGCAAACCGTGGGGGCTAATTCCACGCCACATGTGGGGAGTAAGGGCTGGCAGAGGAAGGATTTGAGGAGTAAGGACTGGAAAAAGTCAGTTAGAGCCAGGGTGAGACCTTACGCTTGTGGGCTGGCCTCTGATGTCAGGCATCTGAACCACAGCGGTGCAGCACGAAAGCCTCCTGCAGGCAGAGACTGAGCCCTGCACCCCTCTGGGCAGTCCTCAAAACTCGTAACAGACCACAGTCCAAACAAATCTACCATGGGCAGCTTAACTTCTCCTGCAGGCAGAGACAGAGCCCTGCACCCCTCTGGGCAGTCCTCAAAACTTGTAACAGACCACAGTCCAAACAAATCTACCACAGGCAGCTTAACTTCTCCTGCAGGCAGAGACAGAGCCCTGCACCCCTCTGGGCAGTCCTCAAAACTCGTAACAGACCACAGTCCAAACAAATCTACCACGGGCAGCTTAACTTCTCCTGCAGGCAGAGACAGAGCCCTGCACCCCTCTGGGCAGTCCCCAAAACTCGTAACAGACCACAGTCCAAACAAATCTACCACGGGCAGCTTAACTTCTCCGAGGCGGGCGTTAGGAAAGTGCAGGATGCGTGGGGGTCAGGCAGGGCCTTACCACTGGGGCGCTCACACTCTGCTGGGGCAACATGGCACAAGACACTTGCCTGCAGATGCCGTGTGCCGTCCCCACCGGGGGCTGTGCATTTTGACACTCCTGGCTGCAGGGTGCTTTCATAAAACGGGATCCTCGCTCATTCCACGTGGAGGGAATGAGCATGGGCCAGCAGGGGGCTACCCAATGAAAGATCCAGGAGATTAGCCTGGCTTGGGCTGAGCTCTGGAGAGCTGCGTGGCTGTATGCAGATGAAGCTTCGTATTCGGGTGTCTCATGTACAGGAGAATATGGGTTCATTTCACTAGTTACTGTGTGGACATGAACAACCCTTTGTTGACGCCTGCTCTGAGTTATTAGTTTAGAGCGGCTGGGCTCAGACTGGGGGTTAACCTAGGTCCCCAAGACACCGCAGTCTACTCAGCTAGTCCGCTCCCTGGTGCCCCCCCACGCCGGCCCTTCTTGTCACTCTGTGCGCAAGCGCTCAGCCACGCTCAGAGCTGTGCGCGGCAGAGCCAGAAAAGCGCAGTCTTCTGTTCAGAAAACAGCACCAATGGGAAGCAGCCACACTTAGACCCCCGGCACAGATCCCCCAGGGACGTAAGCAGGTTCTCCATGGCCTGCTGTGTGGTTCAGCTGGGGGGCAAGGGGCACTGGGGAAGTCTCTGGCCAGTACAGGAGGTCAGATTAGCTGGTCACAATGGCCCTTTTTAGCCTTAACCACCACGAATCTGCGAGCAATTCCGTACTGCCTGGATTGTAGTTTCTTGAGGTCTCCCAGGAAGCCAGCTCTCTTCCGTTCCCTGCCACGCGTTCTCTGCTCTCCCTGAACGGATCCCCCTTTGCCCGCGGAGGTCTTGCTCAAAGCCCTAGCCCCCCCAGCTCAACTACAGACCCCTGTGCTCTCCTGGCTGGCTCCTCCCAGCAGGCTGGCTACGAAGCTTGGGGTAGGACCGCTGGCTTTGCTGTGCCTTTCTTTCTCCCCATGCACAAGCACTCTGAGGCATTCTTCTGCCATGCTAATTTACCTGGCTGGCCTGCCTGTGGCATCTGCACTCCTCCAAGCATTGGCTGCTGTTGGCTGGAAGCGCCTGACATCTGGACCTGCTGGATGCCGGAAGCCCCTGCTAGGACGGCACTGGCACCCGGCTGGCTTGCTTGGACAGGCCCCCCTGAGCCTGGAGGCCTCCGGTTTGACAGCCCTTTCCCAAAAGCCACAGCTGCCACCAGTGCATTGGTGTCCGCGGGGTTGAAAGTCTGCTTGTTCTGCCGCAAGCCTGCAGGGAAAGAGAAGATTTCTGGAGCATTTCAACAGCCTCGCCCATTGGCCACTGCCCAGGAGGCTCTGCGCCTGTAACAATGAACCCAGCGAGGGTGCCAGTAGATGGAAAAGGATGAGCTAAGGAGCTAGTGGCACTCAGGAGACCCTCAGGGAACGTGCAAGTCTGTCTCTGTGCCTCGTTCCCACTCCGTAAAACGGGGACAATAGCCCTGCCACGCGAGAGTGCAGGCTGATAAACTCACTAAGGACTGCGAGGTGCTCAGACACTGCGGGACGCCGGTGATACATCCATGAGACTCCATAAAGGGTCTCCGAGATGCCATGCTAGACACTGGGCAGGGAGCTATGCAATGAAGTGACCAGCTTACACTGGCGGTTGGAAAATTAACCCTGTGCTCCAGAACAGAACATTCCTGGGCCATGCCGCGCACACAGACCGATCCACGCCAGCCATGGATAGCGTGTTTAGAGATGGGAGGTGTTCTTTGTGGACAGCGCAGAGAACTTCAGAGCCGAGGCTCCTATAGCGTATGAATGGTACCTGCTGCCCACGTGCTCCCATGCGGCACGGACAGAGCTTGCCCTGTCGGCAGGGTTATGCTGCTAGCCAAGGCATAAAGGCAAAGCTGCCCTAACCTTCCCTCTGTCCCTTCTTACCAGAAAGCAGCACGTTGGAGTATAATGCTGAGGGGAGGAGGGGCCATGGACGCAGCTCGAAGAACAACAGTTACCAAACTGGTGAGTAACCGGTCGGGGGAAGAGGGGAGTCTGTCTTTCCTTCTTGCATGTCCATTCCACTGAGGGTGCAGTTTGGCCAGCAGGAGGGTTTCGGAAGTGGGGGGAGGGATAGCTCAGTGGCTTGAGCATTGGCCTGCTAAACCCAGGGTTGTGAGTTGAGCCCTTGAGGGGGCCATTTAGGGATCTGGGGCAAAATCTGTCAGGATGGTACTTGGTCCTGCCATGAGGGCAGGGGACTGGACTCGAGGGCTCTTCCAGCTCTGTGAGATAGGTATAGCTCCGTATATTATAAAGTGACCTGAACAAGAGCTGAAAGGCTACTCCTCCTCCAGACCAGCATCTTTCCACGAGGCTTGGAAAACAGCAATGACTTGTGAAAGCACATCCCCGGGTGCAGGCTGTAGCCCTGCAAATGTCACTTACTCCAGGAATGCAGCTGATGCTGCATGAGCTCTGATAGGCATGACGATTACCACTTGTACCTGCAGATCTTCAAGACAGATTCTGCATACTCCACTCATGGGACATACTGAGTAATCCGGGGCACGAGTAGCTCTTTACTGAAAAGGCTAGCCAGCTTAGCCAATTGTATACATTGTCTTTTGGAAACCACAAAGGTTATTGAGACTTGCAGCGTGAGGAAGCAAGCACAAAACAAAGGTCTCACCCTCTGGGAACTGGTTATCCTCAGAGCTTTGATTTCTTAGATCAGTAGGAATTCTACCAGAGCTAAAACACAGAATTCAGCTGAGTGAAGCCACTCCGTTTGTGCTGCGAAGCCACACCATAAATGCAACAATCCCCAGACAGACCCTGCTCAGACAAGCAGCCCCATGATGAGAGTAGATTCCCCACCTCCCACTCGAATAGTTACATCAGATGCCTCCACAACAGTTTAGGGAGTGTCTCAAAAATCAACTAATCCAGCCAGGTCTACACTAAACCCGGAAGGTCAGTGTAAGGTAGCAACTCCAGCCACATAAATAATGTAAATAACGTAGCTGGAGTCAATGTACCTTAAGACAGCGGGAGATCGATGGGAGCAAACACTCCCGTCGGCTTCCCTTACTCCTCAGGAATCAAGGAGTATTGGCACTGCCCTCAGCACTGGATTTAGTGGGACCTTACCAGACCCGCTAAATCGAATGCCAGAAGATCAATCTCCAGCATGGTAAGTATAAATGTGGTCTAAGTATTTGGCATTTAAACTTCATGAAAACTATGTGATGTTACATGCATTGGTTTTGCTTATCTGTATCCTGTTCTGACGTAACAGCGAACATTTACCCTGTTATACCTCTGTAACTTAGCAGCCCATCAAATGCGAAAGAAGCTTTGTATAAAGCAAACAAAGATTTTTAGCAAGAAAGTACTTATTCATGTGCGTTCAAAGCGAAGTGGTCACTTTGTGTCATGATCAGCAACCCAGGACCCTAAATACACCCTGGGTGGTGGCCCTATCAGCTTGCTTTCTAGAAGCTATAAGCATGGACTCTGGGAAAAATCCTGTATCTCTGGGCTATTTGGACTCTTTTAGGGAAGGGCCTCAGGCCAGGTCTACACTGGCAGAGAAAATCGATGCAAGATACGCATCTCCAGCTATGAGAAGCACTGACAAAAGTGCCCTCAGCGTTTGATTTAGCTTGCCTTTACTAGACCTGCTAAATTGAACCTCAGAGGATCGACTGCCAGAGCTTCAATCCTCTGGTAACTGGAGATGTGGCCTCAGATGCAAAGCGGGGATTCCCAGGGAATCTGGGTACCTCAAAAAGACTTTGGGAAACTAGTCATTTGTTACATCGTCACATTTCGAATTCTGGACTGTGATTCACCTGTGTATACATTTTATCTGCTTTAACATCTCAATAACTCCCACTTCCTTTTCTTAGCTAATAAACCTTGAGTTAGTTTACTACAGACTGACTACTAGTGTTGTCTTTAGTGTGAGATCTAGGAAGCAGCATGACAGGGAGCGTGACTCTTTTTTTATCACTATCTGCATTTATCACTATCTGCATTATTGGCCATTTATCACTATCTGCAGTTTGTCAGAGTAACAAGACAGACTGGAGAGTCTAAGGGGACTGTCTGTGATTCCACAGAAGGTACTGCCTTGGTGAACTCTAATTACAGAGCACACCGCCAGCTGAGGTCTCAGCCCTGCTTTGATGTAGTCTGCCCAGAGGTAGGCACTCCCGGTTGTGAGCCACTCCCCACAGCATGACAGGTTATGCGCGATACAGCTGAGGTCAGACTCTCAAGCAGAGATGAAGGTGAAATTAGTCCTGGAAGGAAACCACATAGCTGACTTAGGAGGTGGAGGTCAGAAGATCCTCAGGACGAAGTGTCCCATTTTTGCCTTTTGTCTGGAGGAGAAAACTGAGGAGGATGCTTCTCAATTAATCTCTTTCTTATTCTGGGTGAGGAACTATTCAGACCTGTGGTGCCCTGTAGATCCACATGAATTGGAGCCATCACCATGCTAAAAAGAACTGGAAGATATGAAATGCTCAATCCGGGTGGCTTCTTTGGGTAGTTTACATTGGTGTGATCCAGGGCTATTCTGGTTTTAGGCTGTGGATCTTTAGCCAACTGTGGCCCCATGCTGAATTCACAACCCCAAGGATCTGATGACTCTGAAATGGAAAGTCTTTTCCAGCTCCAAGATACGTCTCATCTTGGCTTTCTGATTGCCTGGACTCATGTCCTCAGGTCCAACATGATGTCAGGGGGTTAAGACCTCTGTGCGGAGCAGCCTCTGTCAAGGGCTTTGCCTGTCTTTCAACGGGGCTGAAGGTTTAGCTCCTGAACAGTTGGGTGCCTTAGAAGAGGAGCTCAGTGCAGAGCCAGATGCTTTTGGCGTAACTGACTTCCTGTTTGGAAATGCCTGGGCCTGATTAAGACCAGCCGTTCTTTCCCTCGGGTGATTTTGATTCCCCCAGATCTCCAAGAGACAGTCAAAACTTCCTGTGGCTTGAAATCTTCTGTCTCTCCTGCTGGATGTGGGGAGTAAATGTGGGGCAGACAGAACAGCACAAAGGAAGCTGCCTTTTCTTTAGGCATTTGAAGCACCTGGTGTGGGCATCTGAAGCTGGGAAGACCATGGAGCATCACACGTATCTTGTAAAGCCGCACTTCTTGGTCTCTGGGCCCACCACAGACACTGGTATTGTCACGAGACTCTAAAACCTAAACTACAGTGAACTACCAACTCACCAAACTAAACTTACTAAACTGCCTGACTACCCACAGAGAATAAAGGCCCTTATTAAAGTTCTTCCAGAGCCACAAGATCTGGGGAAGGCCCATGTCTGTCCGAGAGCTGTGCTTGGAAGGAAATGAGATGGATGAGTTGTGCTGTCTCTTCGTGCTAATCCACTTACTTCCCTTGTATCTAAAACAACTTAGTGCTGTGTCTGAACTGAAGGGACTCTTAGCTGCAGTTAAAGTAGGGAACCATGCTTCTGCCTCTTTAAAGGAGCAACAAACTTGATTACTTCTGAGTATCCCTGGAGAGGCCTGGGCTGTTCAGGTCAGATTGTTCTGGGGTGCATGGGGCAGGGGCTGTGTTGGGGTCACCCAACAAGCAGCAACCAAGGCTGGGGAAGGCCAGGGTGGGGGCTGCAGAGAGCTGACCCAGGGCCACATAGCACACAGGGCACTGCCGGTTGGTGTGGAGGCTGAGTGCCGCAGCCGAACAGGGTTACAGGACAGGTGGCGCCATGGCCTCTCATTGGCCAGGGTGGAATGTAAAATGTGACAGCTCCTACTAATGAGTCAATAACATCAAAGCAAATACCCCACCCAGCCCCCACCCGCCTGGGTTTCCTGTCCGCTACACATCTGCCTTGGAGACGGAAAGCCCACTGAGGCAGAGGAAACCTCTATTTTGGATCTTGGACACCACCACTTACAGCATCAGCAAGGAAAAAACAAGAAACAGCAGCCCACATGGAGCGGTGCCCAGATTGTCTGTGCAGGCAGACGTGTGGCTGGGATAACGTGGAAGGGTGCTCAGCACCGTGTCACTCAAAGTAAGACAGAGTAGGCTGTTTTAAGTCTTGAAACACACTTAACCATGGGGCATGCATCACCCTAGGGCAGGGCTACTCAACTTTGGAGGCCCTGGTGGCCCACACTGATACTCACATGCTGAGAGCCGCAACTTCAGTGTGGTTGCATATACATGCAAATATATATGCAAATAGCTTCTTTCACAC
>JANRFK010004893.1:60617046-60631103 GCA_030068395.1 Apalone spinifera | reverse complement strand
GACACTGGGCTAGATGGACCTTTGGTCTGACCCAGTACGGCCTTTCTTATGTTCAGGGTGGATTAAAGGAGATGTCGAGAGGCATTTTCTTCTGAGGCTTTCCAGTCTTCCTTACGAAACCTGGGAACTCATCCAAGTTTCCTCAGCTCTGGAGAAGGAACAAAGTGGCAAAAGGAAAAACAAAACTGGCACTCTGGACTATCATCCAAGCTGGGGAAGCCCTGGAAAGCTAACAGCAGCAACCAGAGAAAACGATCCGTGAAGGAAGAACTCCTGGGTAATCACTCACTCTCTAGCACAAGAGGAAAAATATGATCTCAGGAGGTGGATCTGGCCCACGAAAGCTCATCACCTGTTAAACCATCTTGTTAGTCTTTAAAGTGCTACAAAATCAGACTAACAAGGCTACCTCTCTATTACTATTCAAGAGGAAAACAGAGAGGGAGAATGAAAATCAAAATCAAAATGAAAAATCCTGGACAGAGTATTCTGTTTTGAACCCTGCAAAAGGGAAACATATTTGAATTTTTATCATGAATGTTTTTTTCTAGTCTGGAGGCTAGAAGAGAAGGAAATCAGCTGTCTTGCACTGGAGGAGCATTCTGGGTAATTGACAGCATGCAAATGAACATCTCGCTTTGCGAAGAAACCCGACCTGCAGCTCCAGCACCAGCAGCTGCTGAGCAGGGACAGAGTTTAACCAGGCCAGATGCGCAGCTCTCAGGATGTGTTTCTGCATGTTAAGCCTCAGCAGCCTGGGGGCTGCATGGGGCATTGAGATGCATGCCTGTGACCAGTACAGAAAAGCAGTGGGGCGCATGGTCTCTGCAGAGCGGGGGGGTGAGAGGTTCTTGTGCATGAAGACAATTGTGGTTTTGCTGGCAGTACAGAGACCTGGCAGCGTGACACGTGACTGGAGTGCCAAGAGGGAGCTGCGGCAGGAAGCGCATCATTAGGGGGAATGGGGACGCAGCACACAAAAGCTGGGAGTGCAGCGACACACGGGAGGAAGGGGCGGCAGCGAAAGCCTCTGGATGCCAAAAGCACTGTGTACAGCTCAGCACCAAGTCATTCCTATGCGAGCCAACGTGCAAATGAGACACTGCAATGCTAATGTGGATGCAATTGTGCTCAGCCCCCGAGCGTGCCCAGTGCCAGCTGAGTTGTTTCCAGATGCCAGAGCCTCGTGCTGCCAATGGGAAGAGCAGGGCACTCTCTCCTGGCCCCCTGGCTCCTGAACGCGCACTGCTGTCATGTGAAATGGTTTCAAGCTGCCCTGCTCACAGGCAAACTTCCAGGAAGAGAGAATTTGTTTCAGCAACAGTTGGAAACATTTCTCAGCGCTCCGGAGTCTGCTGAGGAAGCAGCTACTGAGCCAGCAGGATATCTGCCCATATGGTGAACCGTCTACAGCAGAACCAGCTGGCTTGGTGGCTCAGCTCTAGGGCCCGTGATGTGGGCTCACGTCCAGCTAGTGGACTAAGTACTATCGTAGGTTCATGGCACTTCTACAGGAGAATGAGGCTTTGCCACTGATTGCGGAGACTTTTAAGCAGATCTCTAACTCCGGAAGAAAGTGTTATTGGACTCATTTGTATTCATAATTAAGGCCAATGCAAATTAGTTGATGCCCATGTGACTGACTTAAATCTTAAAGTTCAAACGGCGGATCCTGGAAAGCCAAGTGACTCATTCAGAACAGACTCCCATGAGGATTGAGGGCTATGGAGGGGACCGAGGGTATTCCGGAGCCAGGCACTGGGCGAAGGAGGGTCAGCAGGAGGGCTGTGCATCGGTCCAGCTCGAGAGGAGGAAGGAGTAAAAAGCAAATTTGCAGAGGCAAATGCAAAGCACGTCTCTAAATAAACAGCCTTCACGCCTTTAGGGGCCAGATTGCCAAGCGATGCTCTGCAGCCACGAGGGCTAGAAGATCGCTCTTCTCTTCCCAAAGCTACCGCTGAGATTCTCTTGGTTATCGCTTGACTCTAGGAGATGGGGCTTAAAGGAACACACACACCAAATACGGAGACACCCATGGGGAAATCACGAGAGCTAGCAACACAGAGCTGGGCGCCAAAAGCCCATCCCTGTGAAATCTTCCCTCTGAAGCCCAGATGTCTCACAAGTGACTGCAGGGGTCTAACTTGTGAGATCGGAAAGGATCCGAATGTGCTGAGCAAACTCAACATCAGCTCCGTTAAGGCCCAAATTTGAGCGGCCCTGGAGCCACTCGCTAGTTATTTTTCAACATCTTGGCTTACATTTTCAAGAGTCTGCCTGGTGAGAGTGCAACCTGGGAGAACTGAAGCCAGATTTTCAGGGGTGCTGACCACCCCAGACTCCATTTGAAGTCAGCAGAAGATGCAGGAGCTCAGCACCTCTGAAAATTGAAGTTAAATATCCCAGGTAACACTGGGACAGTCAAAACCAGTGGATGCTTTTGAAAATGTAAATTTAAATGAGCTCCTCTAAACTGGAAACCAGAGCACAGCGTAATGTTACCCTAAGGACAACCCAGAACAGTGCAGCTAACGAAACTAGTCAGAAGCCTAAAGCAATACTTGTGTCACAGTTTGGACATACAAAATACCAGCACAACAGCTGGTACTTGTTTTAAAAATAGTGTCATAATAACTTCCCAAATAATAAATCCCAGTGTATTACCTTAATAGAACTAAGAACCTCTCCTAGCTGTGAAATTAATTAGAGAGGTTTGCTGTAAATGCCACAGAACTGCATATAGAAAATTCACCCCTTGTAGCGTGCCAGCCCCAGTTCTATGCAATGTATAAGTCCCACGTAAGCCCAGACATTCACATACAAAAATTCACCTACAGAAGCCACATTAGTGCTGGGTTTTCAGCAGTTCTGTAGCAGCCCTGGTTCTAAAAAACAGCAAACATTTGCTATTATAGGCCCAGCCTAGAATTCCCAGATGCCTGGTGAGGCTCAAGTTCTTAGGAAAGAGAATACCATATTAAGATGGGTCACTGGGACACTAAACCATCAGAAAGAAAAAAATCCATTAGCCCTAATACATAAAGTAAAAACGTAACCTGATATGGAAAATTGGGGGCGGGAGGATAGAGTTCACAGGATCTGTAACTGAAGAGCCAAGTGCAATAGAGAGACACTTTAATGAATAGTAATGCCCTTCACAATCTTTTCATGTGTTTATCCTCCCCACAGCCCTGGGAAGCAGGGCAGGGCTCAGATGAGGAAGTAAGGCTGGGTCCACACTGCAATGGTAAGTCAGAAAAAGAAACGCAATTTGTGGTACTCAGATTGCGTATCTTTTTCTGCTTTACTGTTGAAAGAGGCTTTTCTGAAATTTGGTGGGTCTACATGGTCCAAATTTTGGAAAGAAGTGCTCTTTCGACACATCCCTTCTTCCTCGTAAAACAAGGGTTACAGGGATGGCAAAAGAGCGTGTCCGCTTTTTTGAAAATTTTTCCAAAAAAAGCAGAGACATTCCTTGGACGCGGAATTGCTTTTCTGGGATACCTCAGGCGTCCCGGCAAAGCAGTGCAGTCTAGACGTAGCCTAAGGCACAGAAAAGCTAAGGAACTTGCCAAAGTCACATAAGAAGCCTGTGGTGGAGCAAGAAAGTAAAGCTGGGTCTCCCACATCCTTGGCCAGGACCCTAATTACTAGACTATGCTTCCTCCCTGCAAAGTACACCACTGAAACAACACTATCACAGGCCAACAACTATCAGGGCAGCTACGTTCTCAAAAGAAAAAAATATTTCAGTATTACATAAGGGGCATCTATTTTGCCACATAAATGTCAATGAGACAAGCTTGTAGCTAGCTCCTACAAGATCTTTAACGTATCATTGGGATGTTAGAAACCTATGTGATTGCCCTTTAGTATTAGTCCTACTCCTGACACATTTCAAACAGTAATTGTTTGGCTCTTTGAGGGCTGAGGTGTTGAAGTTTTGATGAATGTTGTTTAAAATGGGGCTGGGACTCAAAAAGCTCAAATGAAGACTTACGTAAATTTTACAGACAGCAAAAAAGGCACTTCGGGACAGATCTGAAAATGCCAAAACATGGCCTAGCAGAAATTATCTGTATTGGTTCTTCACTGAGTGAAGATGGTTTCATTGCCAATTTACATAGAATATATGCAACAGCAGGGATGCTCAATCTATACTGAAAGTAAATCTACAGGCATTTATGGGGATGATAAACTACTTAGCAAAATCTATTTCAGAATCTATGGTCAATATTCTCTTACCAGAATAGCTGGCAACTGAAATTGCCTGGCACTGAGCAGACAGCTAAATAGACACTGGAAGGGTAAAAACTCTGATCATCAGAAATCCAATATGCAGAATCATTGCAGTCACTGGCCTGCCAAAGGCTGACAAATCCTAGGGGAAAAGGTTCAGAAAGAGAGCTGTGTTAGTTTCTAAGGTGCCACAGATACAGACTAACACATTTATTAGGGCAGAAGCTTTGTGGGTAAAAAGCACTTCATCCGATGAATTGTGGTGGAGTTTCCAGAGGCATAGGCATGTATAAGGACAACCAATGAAAGAGGGCACTTACGTAAATGAGGCTAATCACGTTGGGGGGAGGGCGAGGGTTTGAGGTACAGAACAGATATCAACCCTGGAGCAAGCTGTTAGTGGCCCTGTCCCAAAAACCCAGCCTGAGCACAGAAATAAATGGCATCTGGCAAATTACCCAAGAGCCTTTGAAAAGGAAGTTTTCAAAAACACATTGGCCAGCTTCACTGCACATCTTGTTTTCTCAAAGTTAAAAGCTTCCCATTCTTGTTGGCTCACTCTGACCTGCCCCCAGTGAAGTCAATGGCAAACCTCACATTGCCTGCAAGACAGTAGGATTTCACCTCTGCGCTTGAAGTAAGAGTGACAGGGCGATGCTAAAACTGGATGTGGGGCTGACTCTCAAGGGAAAGAAGCTGGCAGTGAGAGTTGTCAGGGATGTTACTAGGACTGCAGGCTCTTCTGGCAGGTTCCACAACCTACCCCCGGTGCTAGGCGCTTCCACCCTACCAATAAACAGCAGGCTGTGGGTTATTCTCCCAGAGAACCCCTTGCATTGCTTAAGCCTAGGCTGGTCCAGACACTGGAGGAAGTCCCACGGAGAACAGGCCTGCTATAGCCCCAGGGACAGGCAGTGTTAAACTGCCTGCATGGAGCACACCCAGCTCGAAGGCTGAAAAGCACCAAAAACAGGAGTACCACACTCTGATATTTTCTATACAGGAGCCGCACCCTGCGTGTCTTGTGACAAGGCTCCAGCCTTGCTTCAGCGGGTCCCACAGCTCCTGGTGGACTATGCGCCCAGCAGAGGTTCATCGTGGCCCTCAGCACGGCCTCTCTCTCTCTCTCTCCCTGGAGGCCAGGCCCCAGCCTACAGAGCCACCTCCATCACAGGCCAGCAAGGGTACTGGTGGGAGAGTTCTCATAGCCTCTGCTCCCACTCAGGTTTAACGAGAGCAGTTCAGCCTCCGGCTGCCCTCTCAGGGTGCTGCTGTCATGGATCAGAGAGGGCTGGGTGAACGCAGGCCCCTCCTCTACTCTGGTTCCAGCCCAGGTGCTCTGGCGGCAGCAGCTGTTGGCAGTTTTCCCTTCACTACAGTTCCCAGGGTCACTTCTCCTTGGCCTCTCTGTCTGCCTTTGCCTCTGTCCCTGTGACTAACCAACATTTTGTGATCCAGCACTCCACAGACTGACTAGGGGAGAGCTTTTAAACAGTCTGGGTGGGGCCTTAATTGGAGCCAGGTGCCCACCTTATCTTAACAGCCCCAGCTGACCCTCTCTGCAGGTTAACAGGAATCAAGCCACCACATTAGCCTGGAGTAGCCTTGGTTCTGGATTATCCAGAGAACAGAAACTGCTTATCCAGTAGCCAGTACCTCTGCCTTTGACTACGGTACCCTCCTGCCTGGCTCTGTCGCATCAACACTCTGGAAGTTTCAATAAGTGTGTATGTCCTATCCATGTGTGTCATAAGGACCATGCCATGTTCGTTACAACAGGTCGCCTTGCTCAGTAAGATGATCACTGATCACTGCTTTCCATGAGTGGCCCGAGGACAGAGTGAACTCCTTTGCACTACTCGTGACACAGTGCTTGTCGGGATGTTATAAAATGGAGTAAATTCTCCAACTGCACACAGTTAACAAACAAGGCATGTCTAGCAAATGTTCCCTTTTAAAACATAAATGGACGGGTGTGCTAGTTTTTTTTGCAGGTGAATGTACTTCATCTGACTATTGAAGAAATGGTAAGCAAACATCTAAGAATCTATTTGTCTTCTGTCTGCTAAGCGAGTAGTTGGTGAGTTAATTTTTCCATGACAACCACCTCTTCTATTTTTTTGTACCGTTTCTCTGGAGTTGAACTATTTTTCTTGTTCCAAAGAAAGCTATTGGTAATCTAGCAGAGGATAAGTTAATTCTTCATTTTCTTTTGTGGGACCATTTCTGCTAGGAAGCCCTAGGAAGATTATTAAAAAGTCATTTGTTAATACAAATATATCCAGCATTTTACAGTAGTTGGTTCTGAACTGCACTCTGTCCACCATATATGCATAAAACCGCCCCTCTCACAAGTATTTCTCTAACATTTATCCTCATTCTATATAGTGAGGTACCTTTAAAGCAATATCTTAAAGACATTGTCTTTCATTAAGCTTCAGACTGAGGTTGTTAGTTCTCTTTTCCAGCCCAAACCCTGTCTCTCTGGGGTCATTTGTCTGGCCACATTCTTTTCTCCACATGCTATCTATGGCCCTGTTTGATTAGGAAAGCTGTCTGCAAAGTTGGATGTAAATCAGTTATAGTTTTGTCTGTGTGCTTCCTAATCGACCACATGCCATCCTGTCTGGACAAAGTCAGATTTGAAACAAGGCAACATTTTTTACCAGCAAGTGTAATTAATCATTGGTGCAATTGACCAAGTGGTGGATTGTCCATCACTGGCAATATCCCAGTTAAGACTGGATGATTTTCTAACTGCTCTGCTCTTGAGTTACCTGGGAGCAGGTCTCTGGCTTGTGCTCTACAGTTGTCCCTGCCAGCCTTGGAACCTATTACAGCTGGCTTTCTGTTTATTACAGGTATCCAGAAAGCCACCAAACACAGTGTGTTTCTTGAAAGCACTGCTACCAGGGGAGAGTGAGCCAATTAAAGGTAGTTTTCATCTCTGAGAAAACTTTGCTTGCTGAATTGCTGGCCAAACTTGTGTGTTCCATGGCTCTTCCAACCTTTAATGCTCTCTGGATTGTAACTTGGGCCAGTCTCTGGATTGTTGGCAGTGGTGTGGGTGAAGAACTTATATCATCTCTGGCTGGGTCCCAGGCCCATAGACGCAGTCTGTACGAAGGGATGGGCATACAGTTCAGGAGGGAATGGCTTTTTTTAATTCCATGATAGCCTCTGATGTTTACACTGCTGCCTTCTTCTTGTTCAACAAAGACCCAGTATGGTGCTGGTCAGAGCAACCCCACTCCGCCACCGTTTGATCTGGCTGGCTGGATAGTGCCATAGAACATTTGGGAAAGCGCCCACCCTGTTTAATGGCAATGTACACAGCATCTACACTCTGGATCCTTGCTTGTGCCATCTACATTAGAACCACAGCCCTTGTGTGCCTACTAGGCTTTTCTCTGGGAGGAGCACAGGAAGACTTTAAAACCAGACAGATCCTTGGCAGAATGCTTTCCCAGCCAAGAAACTGCAAGCGCCTCCCCCTGCCACCACCACTCCGGATCTCTTTTTATTCGCTGAAGAAGTGAATTGACTTTTGGATCATTTGGCTTTTCCAGGGGGCTCAACATTTGAATTTATTTTCTACATTTCCAACTTCTGCTGTCATCAACCCACCCTGGACAAGTGCATATTCCACACGGTCTGTTACGGGACTCAGCCCTGGGAACTGCTGAGCACCAGAGCCTTAATCCAGCAAAACACATGAGCGTGTGCTTAAAGCAGTGATTCCCAACCTTTTTCCCATGGAGGAACCCCTAAAATAATTGTTCATATCCCGAGGAACCCCTACCTATGAAAACGTTTGCTTGGCCAGAAAAAGTTGACAGCAGGGAGTGCAATTCAATTACTGCTAAATTATTGTCAAGAAAATTTATTTGTAAATAGCTGTTATATACAGGGCTTGATGAACTGCGGCAAAAGCCGCTCGCCAGCCCCGCACTGCGCATGTGCAAGAGCCGCATTTCTCGTGGAACCCCTGACGATGGTCTGCAGAACCCCGGGGTTCCACGGAACCCTGGTTGGGAAACACTGGCTTAAAGGTAAGCACATCCGCTCTCCTCACCTACACATATGCTTACTCCTAATATAGGTGCTTTGTGAACCAGCATCCTGTGGCTTCTTGCATGATCATTGCTATGCTGATTATTTTCAGGAATAACGGCATTGCGTAAGAGGGTTTTTCTTGCGCAAGAAGGGGCAGTGTAGACAGCTTCTTCTAGCGCAAGAGCCTCTTCCGCAAAAATGGCGGCTTATTAGGTATGCAAATGAGGCTCGGTGATATTCCAAGCTTAGCCTCATTTGCATACTTCTGGTGCAACAACCGGCCAGTGTAGACATAACCCTAGTATGGTTATTGAGCAATGCAAGTGGTACCTAGACCACAGCAACAGTTAAGATCAAGAAACCTCTACAGCATGGGCTGGGAGCCAGTTGGCTTTTAGCTCAGAGGGTAGAGGCTCCTATACTCAGCTCCAGGGGTCCCAGGTTCAAATTCAGCTAGTGGTGGTTACACAGGCACTAGTAGTACTGCCAGAACTGAGCGGGAGGGCCAGTCCTGCCTCCTCTGTCTGATCTCACAGCCCCGTGATATCACTGAGTGTGCGCAGTTCCACCAATACCCATCTTGCAGGTCAGGGCAGTCCACAGGGCTTGCAAGGCCTGGGACACCCCTTCTCATCCTTGCCTTGCCCTGCCTCGTTTCCACTCCTACCCCTTTTCTCTCCCTCTCCTCCTTCCCCCAAGCCCTGCTCGTGCCTTTCATCTTCCCACCTTAGCTCCACCCCTTTCCCACTGCACCTTTTTCCTGAGCCCCGAAGCTGTGCAACCCAGGGGATTAGTGGGGGCCTGGCACAGGGTGGCAGCAGGGGTTAGGACTAGCCCCACTCTCACCATGATGGCAGGGGCCCCAGAAGTGGAGTGACCCAGCAGCCTGCTCCGGTCCACCACCCGTCTCCTGGAGTACAGCGACCAGAGCATCTTGCCCAGTGGATGGTTCAGGGGGGTGGCCGTGGGGCCCCCCTATTGCACAGAGTCCGGGGTGGTTGCCCCAAACGTATGGATGGGACAGCTCTGCCGGCGGAGCATACGAGTCACAAGCTGAAAGCAGTTTCTGTAAGCTAGCTGATCCTTCAGGCTGGGTCTACACTGGCCACTTGAATTTCCGCAAAAGCACTGACTTCCTACTGTAAGAAATCAGTGCTTCTTGCGGAAATACGATGCTGCTCCCGTTCGGGTAAAAGTCCCTTTTGCGCAAAAGGGCCAGTGTAGACAGCTGAGATTTGTTTTCCGCAAAAAAGCCCCAATTGCGAAAATGGCGATCGGGGCTTTTTTGCGGAAAAGGGCGTCTAGATTGGCACGGACGCTTTTCCACAAAAAGTGCTTTTGCGGAAAAGCGTCTGTGCCAATCTAGATGCTCTGTTCCAAAAATGCTTTTAATGGAAAACTTTTCCATTAAAAGCAATTCGGAAAATCATGCCAGTCTAGATGCAGCCTCGGTATTGCAGGCTTTAGCTGAGGGCAGAGAATGGGTTATTTTGCTGCTGGAGGCAGAAAGCCTGAGGCACAGCTCTGAGCTGAGACACTGTCTGTGCTGTGCCCGGGGTAGGAAAACATTGATTTGGGGTTGCAGGTGGCACATGGCAGAAGGGACACGCCACTGGCAGTTTTCACAAGTCAACTGGTTTGTAAATGGTGCCACCATCAGCATCCTTCAGCTCCTGGGCACCACTTGGTTTCTCCATATGGCCACAGATAGTGAGTGAGGGTGCCCAGTGAGCGCTTTGCACTGACATATGTTCGTTTCTGTAGGAAACCTGCCACCTGGCGCCCATACATGTGCTACGCTCATCCATCTGCTGTGCTGTCAGCAAGGGCCAGTGGGTGTGGTGCTATTGCCTTATGCCCATTCAGATGAGACTGGCTGATAGTCAGATCTTGTCACTGATGGCTGAGGGACGGATAAGGAGCTGTATTCCATTTCACAGGGTAACTGGGGCCTCGTGGAAGGATTCCCTGTAAGCTGAGCACTTGAGCGGCCACCCAGAAGAGATTCAAATGCCCACAGCTGGCAGCATGTGTTTCTACTGGTGGTGCACACCTGCACATGCCTTGGTGCACAGGACAATTTATTCTGCACACAGATGGAAAAATTTAGTGGGAACCCTGCCTGTTAGCATAGTTTTCACGGAAAGAGTTCACAGCTGACCTGGGGCATACAAAGCTTAGGAAGGCAGAAAAGCAATATGAAATTACACAAAAGTGAGGTGAGCCATCGGAAATAAGCAGAGTCTATAAAGGCAAGTGGAACCATGACCTGTTTATTAAAGCCCCAAGAACAAGAGGACACAGAATCAGCCTAAAGATCAGCGGCTGATGGTGTAACTTTGTACTCAGGACACAAAGTCTTGCTGGTAACATGCTCACATTGTGTACTCTCAGCAGCCTGCCTTGTAACAGCTTTGCTCCTGCCCACCGTGCAATGGTTAACCAGGGAACACTGCAACCTAGACACAAGAATAGACAAGAACAAAGAAAAACTCTGCAACAGAAGGGGAGCAAGCCAGGGAGACTTCACAACAGCACAGATTTCACAGAACTGTTTGTGATGACTTTTCAATAATCATATACATGTGGGGCTGGAAGGAAACTTAAGAAGTCATCAAAGTTCAGCCCCCTGCTCCATGGCAGGGCCAAGTAAACCTAGGCCATCCCTGACAGGCGTTTGTCCAATCTGTTCTTAAACACTCCTACCCGCAGGGATCCCACAGCCTCTCTTGGAAGCCTGCTCCAGAACTTAGCTACCTTAGAATTAGAAAGATTTCCCTAATACTACCTAAGCTAAACCCCCCTTGCTGCAGATTACGCCCGCTGCTTCTTGTCCTGTCCTCAGTGAGCGTGAGAACAGCTGTTCACTGTGCTCCGCAGGACAGCTCTTTACATACTCAAAGCCTGTGATCAGATTGCCCCCCACGTCTCACCAACCTTTCCTCATAAGTCAGGTTCTCTAAACACTTGACTACGTTTGTGGCTCTCTTCTGGGCCCTCTCCAAAGTGCGGTGTCCACAACTGGACAAATTACAATAAATCTGGGGAAGCTGTGCAGGAAGTAGAGAACAGGGCTGCCAGGTGTCCGATATTGGCCCTGACGCGCCGGTATTTTCGCCTCCTGTCCGGTAAAAAAAAACCAGAAAATACCGGACACCTGAAATGTCCAGTACTTTCTGATTTTCTCCCAGCCAAGGAAAAACGTGTGCTTACCTGGTTCCGCGGGGAGCCGTCTGGCCCGGAGCAGGAAGACAAGATGGAGATGGCCACTGGCAGCCCGCTAGGGCCAAAAAGCCTCAAAGGCATTTCTTAAAGGTGCCATGCTGGGTTTTTTTAAAATTTTATTATTTATTTATTTATTTATTGCTCAACAACTTTGGTCTCCCCCTTTTTTTCTCAACAGAATTTTTTCCCCGGTGGTTTTTTTTTGGGGGAGGGTCAGTATTTTTGGTTAAACCATCTGGCAACTCTAATAGAGAATTTATTTGGAAGCAGAGAGGTCAAGACAAAAGGCAAGAGTACCTGACAAAACTACACCTATACGCAGTGTAAATATTTAAGTGTGGGCTAGCAATTGGCTGGAGAGTCAGGACCAGAGAGGCAAAACCTCCAGTGGAGTAACAGCTTCAGGAGTCAGCACTTGGATCTGTATGTAAAATTTCATTAGTAAGAGAAAGATGTAATATCACCTGGGATTAATTTTAACCAGATGGGCATCAAACACACAGCTGAAGGCAACCAGAGTGACCAGGGACATTAAGGCAGTGGACTGCATGCAACCAAAAAAGATTCCCTGCCAGTAGATATAAATCCATAAACCTAGAGAGAAGAAATAAACAACACGGCTGAGAGACCAAGACTAAGAGGTGATAAAGCTGCTATAGTACGATCCTGACATATAATGTGGTTGGGAACAAAGCCAAGACTCTTCTCCAGTGTGTCTGTATGAGGCGAGGAGGAGAGAAAATGAATGTCCAGACATGCCTTTGTAGGACCTCATCTGCAATGCAGGGGGGTCTGGCTGGTTTATTCTATTCCAGTGTTTTCCCAGGAATTGAAATGGGGAAGGGTGGATCAAAAATATGGGGAGGGAATGAGGACAGATGAGGGATGAGACTGCTAAGGCAAAGGTGGGCTGTATGGCACCATAGTGAAAAACAGAAAAATGTTTCATGACCATTTAAAAACTCATGATCATGTTTTTAAATCATCACAGAAATTAAAGGCAGCTACACAAGCCTGCTATGGAGCACTCTAGCTACTGCCTTCCTGGTTTCTTTTAATTTTGCACAACTCTGTTAAGTTTCTCAAATGCAGCGTGTTCACCTCCGGTGGCTTCTCATGTGTCCGGTACTCCAGCCCTTTGTGATCTGCTTCTGATCAGGTAGAAGGCGACTTCTTTAGAACACACAATTCTACTGAATGAGGAAAAAGAATGTTCAACTGTAGCTGCTGTGACTGGGACTAGAAAGAGATGAATTCCTGCTTCTTTCATCCTAGGAAACGCAGCACAAACATTGGGCTGAACCACTAGTGATGATGAAGAAGAGTTGACATCAAATCTGCTTCTGTTGATCATATGATATTCCGCTTTCTGTTCAAATTCTCTAGTGTATCCTGATCACCTGGCAGCCCCACTGCCGGCCATGTCTCACTTTACTCAATTGTCCATGTTTGTAAGACAGGCATCTGTAAAAGCTACATAGAGGCGGATAAAAACCAAAAGTTGGTGGTGTGGATCTGTAAGAATCAAATCTATGTACTTTACTTTTTCAGCTGGCTTGTCACACACTTTTTGTCCTCTTCATTAAAGCAGTTAATATAAGTGCCCTAATTTCAGCCCCTGAACTGAAATCTTTGTTTCTTTCAGTACATTTTCAATGGTTCTCTCTCCAGTTGATCCAAGTGCATCTTCCATTACTGGACAGAGATCTAATACTGTTGTAGCAGATGCCTGGATTGCATTGTTTAATGATCCAAGTGCTTTCAACAATAGACTTACAAGAGAAAATAGGGATTGTGTTCTCTAACTTTAGTTGCAAAAGTAGTCCACCAACCTCATTACTTAGAACTGTCCCATCTTGGTAGATACTTTCCAAAACCAATAATAATAGACGCAGTAATTTTAAGACAAAAGCCAAGAACCACTCATGAGAAAGCCAGTGGGTTTTCCCAAGTTCAACTAATTTGAACTCCAGTTCCCCATTCTATATTTTCCAAGAAGTACAGTCTTTTTGGACTCTTGCTGAAAAAAAGAATATAAGGAAGATAATTCAACGTCTGGCTTTTTAAGTGCCTTTTGAAGATTCTGCAGCTCGTAACAGAGCTTTTTGGAGTAGCCAGCATCTGCAGTGTGTATAAGAGAGTTTAGAGTTACACTTTTTTCTGAGCAAAATGTGTACTTCACTGTGTCTTCCAGAGAAGTTTGCAGTTCCATCAAGTGCACAAGCAGCCATCTCTTTTGGGTTCAGTTTACAAGCATTTAACTCTAAGACATGGGTTATCAGAGATGCAGCTGACATGTCTTCTATAACCTGAACATCTAGATATGAATATACTGGCCTACCACTGACATCGAGATAACGTATGCACTGACTTAATACTTGACATCCATTTGCACTGGTTCATTCATCAGCCACATATGCACATTTGCTGAATGTGGTGAGAGAGTTCTTCACTTTAGCAACAGCTGAGTTTTTCTCTGTTGCACTGCATGCTTCTAACCAGTCCTCTGAGTTTCTCACAGAAATACAGTGAGCATT
>JANRFK010004893.1:60591778-60603227 GCA_030068395.1 Apalone spinifera | reverse complement strand
A
Organism: Apalone spinifera; assembly: GCA_030068395.1. Taxonomy (NCBI): domain Eukaryota; kingdom Metazoa; phylum Chordata; order Testudines; family Trionychidae; genus Apalone; species Apalone spinifera. Next base: position 60,603,226 of record JANRFK010004893.1, on the reverse strand, counting down.
TGCTTTGCTGTCCCTCATCGAGGTAGGCAAGCAAGCAGGGAAACTTGAGAACCGGCTGTCCAGGGAAGGTCCCTTTAAGCACAGGCCTCAGATAGCCTCAGGCAGCATCCACACAAAGTAACTCCTGACCTGATGCCCTGCTTGATGGTTCTGGCCGGCCTTAAATGCGATTCAGCATCCATTCAGTGTGGACGCGCTATTTCAAAATAGCAAAACACTATTCCGAAATGCATTTTGTGTGTAGACACGTTATTTTGAAATAACTTATTTCGAATTAACTATTTTGAAATAAGATATTTCAAAATAACGCTGTAGTGTAGATATACCCTCACATACCAGAGGTCTGGGATTAGCTGCCGCAAGAACAAACCATTAGTTTCTACACTTGTTCAAGATTGCAAATCTAAAATGTAACATTATACTATAGCATGGGACTGCTCTGAAAAGGGGCTCTGTCGAAACGGGGCTCCCTGATTATTGTGTCCCACCATCCTTGGAATCAAAGGGTATGTCTAGACTACATGCCTCTGTCGACAGAGGCATGTAAACTAGGCTACCCCACATAGTCAAAGAAGCCGGGATTTAATATCCCTGGCTTCATTGAAATAAACATGTCTGCCATGCTGTGCCGGCTCAGCTGATCATCAGCATAGCGCGCGAGTCAAGACGTGGATCGGTCGACAGGAGAAGCCTTTGTTGACTGCTCCTGTAAACCTCGTTTCACGAGGCATAAGGGAGTGGTCGACAAAGACTTCCCCTCTCGACCGATCCGCGTCTTGACTCACGCGCTGTGTCGTTGATCAGCTGAGCGTGGCCATGTTTATTTTAATGAAGCCAGGGTTATTTAGGCATGTCGTCTAGACATACCTAAATTTACACACACGCATGTTTTTCTAAGTAGTGGCTTTCCAACTCATTTTGGGACCTGAAACTCACTCGGGGGTCTTTCCTGTTTGCTTGTTATTCTCAGCAGGAAATCTGCAGCAGGTACACTCCATGCTTCCTTTACATTTGCACAATCATCTAATTATACAGAAGCATTGTCAGAGCAGTAGTGAGGGAGGACAAAACTCAGCCCTGCAGTCAGAACTCAGGGGCAGGAGAGAATAGAATTGGTTCTGCAATACAAAAATGAGTCTATAGTAACAAAAACGATTTTTATACTTATGTTGGCTGCTATCACTCTGATAGAAGCAAAAAGCAGAGTTATTTGAATGTACAGCTGCTATTTTACAGAATTTTTTATATCAAAATTGTATTTTAAGATATTTTTCTTGCATTGATAAACAATATTTTATATTGTTGCATCTGCTACACAGATCACAATTTGACACTTTCTGGAGTAGTTTTATTGCGGGAAGAAGGTGTTGAGATTTCCCTCAGTTAAAAGTACCAAAGCCTGTAACCAGGTCTATAATTTTGCTCTAGCGCTAAGGTATGTTGCTACCTTTCTTTTCTAAATACTTATCGGGAAATGCACTTAATCAAAAATCCACACTTGTACACAGCAGACTGTAGTGGGTAGATAGCAGCATTCCTCATCCAGTATATACAAGCCAAGTTTGAAGTTTTAAAACAACATTTTCTCTAAGACATTTGAGCACCATTCTAACTTTTCATGTCTGCTTTTTAATGATTTAAAACACGTTCTTGTAACAAAGAAACAAACAAAAAAAACCCCACCAAATTGCATAGCTGACAGAAAAGATTGATTTTTTTAGCTAGAGAGCAAGCAGGGGATCTTTCAGCCCTAAAGGTACATTTTATGACAAAGTTAATGTTAACTGGATACAGGAGTTTTGACAGAATATCAGGGAAAGCTTCTTGACAGCGAGATGCATTGACCGGTCGAAAAGATACTTTCCTTCCCAAGCAAAGTATCAAAATCCCCATCACTGGATCAAGCCAACGATTCTCCCACACCAAAGTCCTGAATTAGATTTAAGGTCTCCATCTCGTCTCTGATTGCTATGGTCTGTCAGTTTGAAGTGCCGATGACATCAGTGGGGGCTGAGGGCTCTCAGCCCCTCTCAGAAATAGTTCAGAATGGAACCCTGGTGCCCACCAAACTATAGAGGACCAGTGCTGATGGGCTCCAGAAGTCCTGGCTAGTGTTCATTTGCTGGGCATAGAGGCCATGATAACAAAACCAGCAAGAACTTGGAGATCCTCAGAGGCCTAAGAAGGGTGGGGAGGAATACTAGAAAGACTCTAAACCCTAACAGGCAAAATAATGACAGGTAGTCTTATGGCACCTTAGGGCACGTGTACACAGCAGGGCAAAAGTCAAATTAAGCTACGCAACCTCAGCTAAGTCAATTGCACAGCTGAAGTTGAAAGAGCTTAATTCGGCTTTTGGCACTGTATTCACAGCAGGAAGCCAAAGGAAAAACACTTTTCCTTCAACTTCCCTTACTCCTTGTGAAATGAGGATTACAGGAGTCGGAGTAAGAAGTCCTCCAGCTCGACATTATTTTGAAATAATGGCTTGCTGTGTAGACGCGCTCTTTGTTATTTCAGAATAATGTCAGTTATTCCAAAATAACGCTGAGGTGTAGAAATGCCCTTAGAGACTAACAAAAATATATAGTACAAAACATCATCTGAAAAAGTGGTTTTTGCCCACAAAAGCTCATGATACTATACATATTTTTGTTAGTCTCCAAGGTGCCACAGGACTGCTCGTTGTTTTTAAAATTACAGACTAACACGGCTCCCCCTCTGAGACAAAATAATGAGATTTGTAAAAAAAACCTAGCTTGCAGGTTTTAATAAGGAGATTACATTTACGAAGTTTGCAAATCTGACCTGTGGAAATAAAGGAAGGTTCTCAACTAAATATTATTTATTGTGGAATGATATCTTGAAGTTCCAGTTGAGATACGGGCCCGATGATGTTAAGCACTGCACAGACACATAGTAAAACACAGTCCCTAAGAGCAGGGTCATCTTCGGGGGGGTGCTGGGTCTGGGTCAACTCCCTGCCGCAAGTCCAACCCCTCTTCAACCCCAATCCATCCCTCCACCAAACCCTACTCCTCTCTACTCCTGCTTTGCTCTTTTACTGCCTCCCCCAAACAATGTGACCCAGGGGATTATAAGGGCCTGGCACAGCACTGGCAGCAGAGGTCGCATTCTGCCCCCATCCATTACACATGCTGCAGGAGCTGAAGTGGCCCAACAGCGTGCTCCGCCCTGTCATTCTGCCGGCTTGCTACGCCTCGCTTTTCTTTGGGCAGTGGGGTGGGTTGTTCTGCTTCCCGCTGCCGCTAAGAAGCCACACGCAATGGGGTGGTGTGACATAGCGGGGATTGTGTTCACTTTATGATGTGGTGGGTGATTCCTACTGTCCTGTCCTGTGCGTCTCGCTCTCTGTGTGTGTGTGTGCGCGTGCGTGCGTGCGTGCGTGCGCGCGCAACCAGGTGACCCTTTGCTCGGGAATCTGAACAAAGGAGGAAGTGCCTGGTGAGCTGGGACCAGTTGCAGGGTGTGGGAGTTACTTTTTGGCTGACTTAGGGAGAAGGGAGTCTAGATAGTTTGGGGAACTGGGAAGGGGCCCAGAGCCCCCCTATACTCAAGATGGATTATAATGAATGCTCCTGGTTCCTCTAACAACAAGTCTGTGCTACACTGTGTCCCTGTGAACCAATAAACCTTTTGTTCTACCTGCTGGCTTAGAGTCATGTCTGATTGCAGATGGGGGTGCAGGACCCGGTGACTACCCACACTCCATGACAGCTGGGAGGGCACCAGGGTAGAGCACAGCAGACAGCCGGGCACCTGTTCCCACCATCAGTGTTGTGAATATGTGGGAGGAGGCAACCCCTGCTGCTACCTCTGTGCCAGGCTCCTTTAATCCACTAGTCCCTCCACAGCATGGTTAGGGCAGCCGCTGTGGGGTCCTGAAGAGCATGGGGTTTGGGGCGGCCACCCCAATTCATCCTATGGATGGGACAGCTCTGCCTGACACTAACAAAAGATGGGAAGGGAAACAGAAGCACAGAACATAAGAACAGTCATGCTGTGTCTTCCAACAGCAGCTAGTGCCAGGTATTTCAGAGGGAATTAATAGACCAGGGAGATCACCAAGCAATCAATCCACTGTCCCAGCATCTGCGACTGAGTCTTGTCTAGAGGAGACCAGGCAAATACCTGTTTCAATAAAACACAGTTTGAGACTGTCTTCAGACTCTGCCTTTGCAACACACAGCACCTTCTGCCTCCAACCCAAGGATGAAAATGTGTCCAAGGACTGTGCTGACAATGCCTTGAGGCATAGCTGTATTTGTAACCCTTCCTCCAGGAACTGTCAATCAGCAGCAAAATCAGACAGGTTCAATATTTGAAGACTTACCAGTGGTTGAAGACCCCACCCAGACACCTGGGAAACTATTTACACTAACCTGGGCACCTGTGATGGCCAATATTTCCCCAATTGCAAGAAGTGAGTCCACACATTTACACAAAAAGGGAGGGAGGGAGGGAGACAAGAGAAAACACTTGGGAAAAGCAGCAGTTAATATTAGGTAAGCCTCTCCCCCCCAGGATATTTTAACAATAGTCCTAACCTCAGTCCTCCTCTGGGAGCAAGTGGCAGCTCCATTCTACCTCCTCCCTCCTAGCTTGGCTCTGCACTCACAATTTGCTTTCCTGAGCTGGAGGAGTCCAAAGATTCTGCCATGCCCCTGTTGTCTCAGCCCAGGTGATTTCAGCTTTTATTTTTGGATAGGGAGACCTGACTCCCTGAGGAGGTAGGCAGGCTGCTGCTGCTGCTTCTCTCTGAAGCTTCAATTGCCTCAAAATCACTTCCACCCTTTAAAGAGAAATCACTGGTATCTAAGCCCCTTAACAGACTCCTGACAAGCAGGCAGAGAGGCTCTTGGCAGAAAGCAACACTCTTTTCCCCCTTCCTTGTAGCCCAGCCTAGGAGACTGTATCCAACTGTGCCTGACTGAGTGACTACAGGAGCACTTGGGACAAGTGTCCTCTGCCTTCATCTTCCAACTAGGGATGTTAAAATGCAATTAATTGACTAGTCAAGTCGTCAATGAAATTTCCATCGACTACTCGACTAGTCATAGACACTACCACATTCCTCCTTTGAAATGTACGAGAGCCCCAGCAGGGGCTCTCGTACATTTCAAAGGAGGAATGCAGAACTCCAGGTACAGCCTGGGGCCAGCAGGAAGTCCCACGGACTCTGGGCTGCATGTGGGTGCCTATTTTGAAATGTACAAGAGTCCCCAGGGGAGGCTCTTGTGCATTTTAAAGTCATGGAGCCTGGAGACTCAGAGCCCACCGCTAACCCCAGGCTCCATGCTGCGCTGCATGCCGCACAGAACCCGGGATCAGGTTGCGACTCTCCAGCTGATCCTGGGTTCTGCACGGCATTTCCCAAAACCTGGGGTCAGCTGGTGGGGAGTCTCCAGTTGATCCTGGGTGCCACTGAAATGCCTCTTGGAACCCGAGGTCAGCTGGGGAGTCCCCAGCTGACCCTGGGCTCCACGGCACTTCGGTGTTTTAAAGGGGCAGCCCCACATAGCTGAGCCACGGATCAGCTGTGCGGTGGCTGTCCCTTTGAAATGCCACCTTGGACCATTCAGACAGTTCCACCCGCTCTCCCATAGATCTTGGCAGAGAGCTCCCTCCTGTATAAAGTTCCTGTCCATCTGCAGCTTTTATAAAGCTCTGGCCTGCACTTCTCTCTATTCACCAACAGGTGTCAGTAGTAAGCTCCCTTCTCTCTATGGCTTCAAGACATAGGGCTTACATCAGGGATAGGGAATCTTTTTTGGGTCAAGAATCACTGACCCAACAGAAAAATCAGTCAGGGCCACACACAAAACCCCCCCACTGACTGGTGCCCAACTGAGAAGCAGAAAGACAGTCCTCACAGTCCCCTCACACACCAGAGCCTAGGAGACCCATCATAGTAGATTTTGTGTTCTCTAGCCCCATGATGGTGCAGCAGGGGGTCTGGAGCACTAAAATAGGCTCCCCAGTTGGGGGGGGGGGGATAAGTCTCAGGGGTTGGATCCAGACATGCTGGGGACTGTGTCCAACCCCTGGGCCTGAAGTTTCCCACCCCTGGCTTACGTATTGAATATAACTACGCCATTGCCTTTGCTACGCCTCACCTCTTAACAACATTTCCATTGAAACAAGATGTGACTGCACCAAAAAACTAGAAAACAGGTTTCCCTGCATCAAGAAAAAAGAACTGGAAGCAATAACTTAGATAGAAAACTGAACTATTATGATAAGCACTGAGGATACTTAAGTGTGGTATGTAGAAGAGACACCAAGACTGTTGGCAATGTGCCAAGGCTACTGCTGCACTGTGCACCTAAAGAACAGCAGCAACTAAGGGGGACAAGGCAATAACCCCCAGCGCACCAAAATCATCAATGCATATGAGCCATGGCAGCCAAAAACCTCTGATTATTTCAAAGCCATATAGCTAATTCAGGCAACCTCACCTATGCACGTTGAAGCATAAAAGGAGATACTAGTGCTGCAAGGAACTGCTCTGAGGCCCAGGGGACTACAGAGAAAAATCAATAAAAAGATGTATAAATACCATAACAATCCAAAGCCTGGAATAACCCTTAACAGATACAGCTTCCTAGCTGAACATGCTCAAAATGGACCTGAAATAACAGCTGGATTCAGAGTGGAGCTCATCTGACAGTGCCTCAAAGGGACAAAACTACTTCGTGCTAGAGGAGCTCTGGTTTATCACAGTAAGGAGCCAAGCGGCCCAAAAGTGGGGATCTAGTCAATGTGTGCCATCATAAGAGAATGTAGGTTTTACTACATTTGTCCTAGACATGTGCCTCACAAGGCTTCCTTCTGATGGAACTATTGTTACGTGTCATCACATACCAGTTTCCATGGCCCACTCCATCATTTCCCTCTCTGCTATGAAGACCAGGGAAATTGGTTGAAATATCAGTAAAGAACAGAATTATTAGACACTCAATTGAACACAATTTGTTGGGGAAGAGTCAACCTGGCTTTTACAAAGGGAAATCATATCTCACCAATTTATTAGAATTCACTGAGGCGGTCACCAAACAGGAGCACAAGAGGGATCCAGTGGATATAGCGTATTTAGATTTTCAGAAAGCCTTTGACAAGGTTCCTCACCAAAGGCTCTTAAGCAAAGTAAGTTGTCATGGGATAAGAAGGAAGGTCCTCTCATGGATCAGTAACTAGTTAAAAATAGGAAACCAAGAGTAGGGACAAATGGTCAGTGTTCAGAATAGAGAGCTAAGTAATGGAATCCCCCAAAGGTCTGAACTGGACCAGTGCTGTTCAGCATATTCACAAATGATCTGGGAAAAGGGGCAGACAATGAGGCTGGCTACATTTGCAAATGATATACAATTATTCAAGATAGTTAAATCCAAACCAGACTATGAAGAGTTACAAAGGGATCAAACAAAACTGGATGACTGGGCAACACAACTAATAGATGAAATTCAGTGTTGATAAATGCAAAGTAATGAAAATTGGAAAACATCATCCCAACTATACACACAAAATGTTGAGGGCTAAATTAGTTACCACTCAAGAAATAGATCATGAAGTCATTATGGATGGTTCTCTGAAAACATTGATTCAATGTGCAGCAGTAGTCAAAAAAAGCAAACAATGTTAGAACTTCTTAGAAAAGGGATAGATAATGACACAGAAAATATCATAATTCCTTTATATGAATCCATGGCACACCCACCTCTTCAATGCTTCATGCACACCTGGTTGCTCCATCTCAAAAAAATATACATTAGAATGGGAAAATGTACAGCGAAGGGCTACAAAAACAATGAGGGGGACGGAACAGCTTCCATATGAGGAGAGATTAAAAAGACTGGGACTTTTTAGCTTGGGAAAGAGACGACTAAGGGCAGGATACATCATCCCCCAGTTTCTCAGGACACCTCTTGCTAGGATGTCCATCAGTGAGGAGGCAGCACTTACATGGAGAGTGTCCTCCTGTAAGTGACACTCTCCATGTGTCCATGCAATGAGGGGAAGAGAGGAAGTAGCCACTTGGCTGGCTGAGTTCCCCAGCCTCACTACATCAGGCTGCTGCTTCTTATCTGCTGCCGGAGTTCCAGCTCTTCCTGCTGCCAGCTTTGCAGACTGCTGAAATGAGTCGGGGTGGAGGAAGAGGCAATATGTGGGGCAAATACATGCTCCCCCAGAACTTTCGGATGTGCTCCCCTGCTATCTGCAGTTCCATGTGGCCTCTGGAAGCAGGTTTAAAACAAATAAAAGGAAGCACTTCTTCTCACAACATGGAACTTGTGGCCAGGGGATGATGGGAAGTCCAAAACGATGACGGGTTTCAAAAAAGAAGTAGATAACTTCATAGGGGACAGGTCCATCAATGGCTATTAGCCAGGATGTTCAGGGATGCAACCCCATGCTCCGAGCAGCCCTAGACACTGACTTCTAGAAGCTGGGCATAGACGATGGGGAATGGATCACTCAATGATTGTGTTTTCTGTTTATTATCTCTGAAGAACTTGGTACTGTCCACTGTTGGAAGACAGGACGACACTGGGCTAGGTGGACTGTTGGTGTGGCCCAGTATGGCTGTTCTATGTAAGTTGCTAGTTAGCTCCTATTGTAAGGTAGATATTTGTCCACTGTGAACTTTATTAGGACCACCAACTCATCCATTGTAGCTCATCAATCAGAGAGCAAGGACTGCTGATGACTTGGTGAACTGGGCTGAATTCAAGACAGTTCCCCCAAACCTTCTCTTTGTCTGTTAAAACAGTGAAACCATTAATATGTAAAAGCTGACTAGTGAGCATGCACTAAAACTCTTCTGGCATTAATTTAGTCATATTAATGTTGTGATGGTTCCATGTTATGGATCAATGACAAAACGAATAGGATTTACATTGTAGATAATATGTAGATGAAGAGCACCACTTGCTAAAAAACAAATTAAAATAAATTCTGGGATTAACAAAAGATCACTCCCTTTCCCTTTCTCCTCCTGCGAAGTGTGGGGAAGAAGAACAAAGGCATTGCAAGAACTCTGCTACTCCCAGCTTGAATGAAGGAGAAGCCTTATTTCCCAAGCCAGAGGCTCATTTTTAATAGGGAAATTGCCTGCTTGGTTTTCTGAACCATCCCCTTTCACCACACCCAAACTGTCTTGTTCAAAGATTATGCCCCATTTCATCTTTGATGAAAAGGTAACCTCCAGTTGCCACAATCTGTTTAATTCTCCAATTGCTGCTGTGACTGCTATTGCCATACACAGGGCATCCCCATGGTGCACTGAGGAATCTCTACTATTCCTTGCAGAGTTTGGGCTCACATGTTACTTGGGTGATAGGGGTGATAAAAATCTAGGGAAGAGAGCAATGACTGGGGATGAGTGGGCAAGTGGAAGGATGTAGCTGGGTGGGTTGTCAAAGAAAGGATAGAAACAGTAACTGCGATTCTGCATCATTTGATGCAAGGAGCTGGGAGTGCTTTACAAACATTAGAGAATGGAGCAAATACCTTTCCATTCCACACCTGTCCCTCTGGTGCAGCTCTGTTCTTTCTTAAGGGTTGTTGAATTATGAAAGGTAGTACAATGGCTGCTGAGGACCTCCTTCAGCCTTATCTGCACTGCCTGGGAGATATCTCACTAATTCCAATACCTGGCCTCTGAGAATAGAACAAGAAGCAATGGGCTTAAACTGCAGCAAAGCAGGTTTAGGTTGGACATTAGGAAAAAGTTCCTAACTGTCAGGGTGGTTAAACACTGGAATAAATTGCCCAGGGAGGTTGTGGAATCTCCATTTCTGGAAATATTTAAGAGTATGTTAGATAAATGTCTATCAGGGATGGTCTAGAGTAGACAGTAGTGGGTCCTGCCATGAGGACAGAGGACTAGACTCGATGACCTCTCGAGGGCCCTTCCAGTCCTAGTATTCTATGATTCTATTCTATGATTCAATTCCCACCTGTCTCCCACCCCTCAGCACTGGAAGTTGCCAGCTTCAAAACCACTTGCACTTACGACCATGATATGTGGGTGCGCCCCTCAATCATGCTGGATAGATGACCTGGCAAAGCTTGTAGCAATAAAACTCTAGTTTTGGCAGCTGGGAAGGACTGACTTGGGGGGAGGGGAGGGGCTAAGGAAGAAGATTCTAAACTGGAAGCTAAAAGGGAAGGAAAAAAAGTGAGTTCTGATCTGGCAACCCCAGGCTGACTTTAGGAGGAAAATGGAACAGAAAGAACTTGACTATAGGAAGAACAGTCAAAAGAACACAAGGAATAAGTCCAACAGAGGGATGGAGGAATGAGAGAGAGAGAGAGATGTGAACTGAGAGGGAACAAATCTATAAGAGATTTAAAAATGTACAGGAGAAAAAAGATGAGAAAGGGAAGTGAATATTACTGTATTTGGATGATCATGGTTCTTGCTTCTTTCTTCTGTCTCCAGCAGCTCCTTCTTTTTGCTCTTCTGCCTGGCTCCTGGCTCTTGTTTCTTCTTTTGTCTCCATTTCTTCCTCTCCAAACGTGGCTCAGATATAGCTCTTTAGTGTATGCCTCGTAAATCTTGGCCCTCAGGCCAGGCTTGCCCCAACAAGCATAAACTCATATAACACTATGAAGAGGTAGTGGATTCAAGACATGGTTGAAAATACACTATGTCCTTTTTATTCATGATTTTAACAGCCCCAGGAATGTGTGAGGTGCACAGGGGCCAAGTTGATGCACTCTGGTGCAGGTGTTCAGGAGGAGCACCTCTCCCCTGTAGGCCTTTCACAAAAGAGGGAGATAGGTTTGTCTGTCTCCTGTCTGATACCATCTGTCTCAACTGCAGGGGAGGGACCTTCAGGCTGTGAGCACCACCTGAAACTGTGGGGCACTAGGGGAGAAGAAAGCCGGAGGCAGTCTGTCCCTGGCTACAGCTGAGATTAGATTAGTGCCTGGGCTACTCACACATCCCTGTGAACCCAAAACACTAGAGCAACAGTTTAACTCTTTCCTACCTGTTCCCTCAGGTGAGAGCACTGCTACCCAGAGGGGTGCCCAGCTGTCCCAGGGCAGGCCTGGCACAGAGCAGAGAGATTCAGATGGGCAAGCTCCATAAGGCAGTGAAAGGAAGTAAGCAGACTGGAGTCAGCCTTGGGATGAGAAGCCAGGCTGGGGGACACCTGAGGGGAAACAGCTGGAAAGCAGGGAGATCCAAGGAGTACCCAGGCCAAGTGGGATAGGGTGAGGATGCTGTGGGGCTCTGGGCCCAGAGGATCAGGGGAGTGAGAGGACGACTAGGGACAGGGCAGCGGGATGGGGGGCATGCTGGGAGGGACTGGGTGCTGAGGGGAGGGAAGGGGAGTGGGTGACAAGGGGCAGGCAGGTGGTGGTAGTGGGGATAGCAGAAGGCTGCATACTGAGGGAAGGGAGATGAGGTGAGAGGGA